>VZQC01015323.1:2568304-2591717 GCA_009823505.1 Rhizomys pruinosus | reverse complement strand
GGGGAAGGGAAAAGGATATATGCCTGAACTGAATTGGAAAATGATGTATGAAATACACAAAACATCAATAAAAAAATAAAAATTAAAAAAAAAAACTATATGGGGCTGGAGAGATGGCCTAGCGGTTAAGAGTGCCAACCGCTCTTACAGAGGACCAGGGTTTGATCCCCAGCACCTACATGATGGCTGAGAACCGTCTGAAACTCCAATTCCAGGAGAACTCCAGTTCCAGGGGAATCCGACACCCTCTTCTGACCTCCACGGCATTGCACGACACAGGTGCACACACTTGCATGCAGACAGTACATTCATACACATACAGAAATAAATAATAATAAAAAAAATCTATATGACTAGACCATGACTTCAGAAAAATCAAGATAATTAACTTATATTGTTTATTTTATATTTCTGTATAAATCTCTACTGAAATACCTCTCTATATAAATATTTAACAGTTACTTTTGAACATACCATCTTAATCTATAAACCTTATAGAGTGGGATTTTAATGATCATTTTCCTACAAGTTCTTGGAGATGTTTTCTCCAGGCCTGGCTTGAAACCCTGCTTTGAAATGTTTTACCTAATCTTGTACAAAATATATATTAAGTATATATTTAAAAATATTGAGCTGTGAAAAAAATTACAGCAATTTAATCTGGACACTCATTTGATCAACTTGATTGAACATACAACCCCCCCCCCTCGCTGGATGGTGGGACCCATGGGCTGTGTGGGTTTGGGCATGACTGCTTGCAAATTGGTTTTACACAAAGGATGCTTGTACTCATAAATTACTTATTGTTAATAAAATGAAAAAAAAACCTGAGAGAAAGATGCAGGACAGTTATGGCAGAATGCATGATCTGGGATGGGGTGGGGTGGGGTGGGGGGAAGGGAAAGGGAAATATGCCTGAACTGAATTGGAAAATGATGTATGAAATACACAAAGCATCAATAAAAAATGAAAATTAAAAAAAGTTTACCTTGTTGTTAAATGCTCTACAATACACATTTAACTATACTTTAAATTATATCTAAAATAAAATGATTATTATTTAAAAAAAATTTTTTTTGTATGAGTATGAGTGTACTGTCTGCATGTAGGATTGTGCACCCGTGTCGTGCAATGCTGTGGAGGTCAGAAGAGGGTCTCGGATTCCCCTGGAACTGGAGTTCTCCTGGAATTGGAGTTACAGATGGTTCTTAGCTGCCATGTGGGTGCTGGGGATCGAACCCAGGTCCTCTGCAAGAGCAGTTGGTGGTCTTAACTGCTAGGCTATCTCTCCAGCCCTGCTTTTTCTGTTTTTCTAATGTAGGCACCCAGGGATATAAACTTCCCTCTTAGTACTGCTTTTAAAATATCCCATAGGTTTTATTTTGTATTGCCATTGTCATTCAGCTCCAGGAATACTTTTCTTTCTTTCTTTATCTCTTCCTTGACCCATTCATTATTCAAGAGTGTGTTGTTTAGTCACCATGTGTTCTTGTAGGCAGTAGGGCTTATCCTGGTGTTGATGTTGACCTTTATTACACTGTGGTCTGATAGAATGCATGAAATTATTTCAATCTTTTTGTATTTGTGGAGGTTTCTTCTGTGTCCCAGTATGTGGTTGATTTTGGAGAATGTTCCTTGGGGAGCTGAGTAGAAAGTATATTCTCTGGTATTAGGGTGGAATATTCAGTAGAGGCCTATGAGGTCCATTTGGTGTATCTATTCCTATGATTTGACCTTTTCATATGGTTTGATCTTTTCATAGTGTCCCACAATTCTTGGTTGTTCCACTTTTGTGTATTTTTAAATTTTGCATAATCTTTACTTGAGGTTTTTAGTTGTTCTGTGTTATCTTTCAGGTCTGATATTCTTTGTTCTGCTTCCTCCATTCTACTTCTGAGGCTTTTTCCATTCCTTTCCTCTTGATTAGATGAGTGTTTGATTCCCTTTTTCATTTCCTTTCTGATTTCTTTAGTATTTCTACTTCCTTTTGGAGCTTCTCAATCTCTTCCTGTAGCTCTTTGCTTTGCTAGTTGGTTTCCTTATCTTTTTCAGCATGGGATCTTTTCAGTGTTTCCACTTCCTTCTGGGGTTTGTCATTCTCTCTCTCTCTCTAGGTCCTTCTTGCATTCTTCATTCTCTTTTCTTAATTCTTTGATTTGCTTTTTATAATCTTATACTTCTTTAAGTATGTTCACAATTGTATGTTCACAATTCTGATATCTGTGTCCTGGGCCATCTCCAGGGGGATCCCAATGTAGGAATCTTCTACAGGGTTGGTAGAGCTTGGTGAGGGATTATCCTGCACCTTTCCCATGTTGTCTCTTCTTCCTGTTCCTGGCATATGTGCTTCTCCTTGCCTGTATTCCACTGTGGGTCCCAAATGCCTCTTCACTGAGTTGAAGACTTGCTTTGCTTACCTCCTTCAGATGCCTTCATTGTTTGTTGTTTGATTGATTTGTTTTTTTCCTTTACTCCTTGCTTATGCAGTGTTGACTTCTCTAAGCTCTAGGCTTTCTATTGGGAGTCCAACTCATTCATCCCTTTCTGTTCTGAATGTTCTCCAAAGAATTCACTTGGACACTCTTTCCTTTGGTAATCCCAGTTAGTGGAGGTCTGGGGGCGGGGCAGTGCTCCTTGGTACCTGTGCTTCAGGTAGTCTTGGGAGATCTCCGTTCTCAAGACTCATCAGCCCACCTTTTATACCAGCTGGGATGATAACTCCTCCACCCCCACAGCCACAAAAGCCAATTAAGCCAAAGACAACTAAATTAAATCAAACAACAATCTGCCTTGCTGAAGCACCCAGCTCCTACATACCTGTACTTCAGGTGGATTTGGGAGATCTCTGATATCAAGACTCACATAAACCCACCTTTTATACCAGCTGGGAGGATAACTCCACCCCCACAGCCACAAAAGCCAATCAAGTCAAAGACAACTAAATTAAATCAAACAACAGTCTGCCTTCCTGAAGCACCCAGCTCCTACTTACCTGTGCTTCAGGTGGTCTTGGGAGATCTCCAATCTCAAAACCCCCATCTATTTATTTATTTATTTATTTATTTTTTATTGATGCTTTGTGCATTTCATACATCATTTTCCAATTCAGTTCAGGCATATATCCCCTTCCCTTCCCCCCACCCCACCCCTACCTATCCCAGATCATGCATTCTGCCATAACTTTTCTGCATCTTTCTCTGCTTTTTTGTTTTGTTTTGTTTTGTTTTCATTTTTTTTAACAATAAGTGATAATTTGTGAGTACAAGCATCCTTCATGTAAAACCAATTTGCAAGCAGTTGTGCCCAAACCCACACAGCTCATGGGTCCCACCATCCAGCAGGGGGGGCTTGTATGTTCAATCAAGTTGATCAAATGAGTGTCCAGTCTATATTGTTGTAGTTTCACCCTTCACCCCAATCGCCGCCCTCACATTCTACCGGCGCCTTCCTGCAGATTGTTCCCTGGGCTTAGCAAAGGGGCACAGATGGATGAGAGCAAAAAACAGTCACTTTCTCTGGAGCTTGTGTCTTGGTCTCTAGTCAATTCGATTGGTGTTTTTCTTTCATGGGCTGGCCACTTGTCAGGATCACCTTTCATTTCCTACTATGAAGCACATGCAAATAGATATATAGGTATTTAAAACAGTATTAATATATAGGTTTTCAATCCTACTAATGAAGCACATCAATTAGAATATAGGTATTTAAAACAGTAATAATTGTTGTAGGTTTTACTTGGTTATAGACACAGGTGTTTGGGTGGTATGTTAATCTATTAATTACATTTTTTCTGTTAAGTACGACAGGGTCCTTCACGTTTATAAAATCTCCTAACCATTATAGGATGTTCAGCTTGTGGCATCAGCCATGGGTATTCCTCCCAAGGAGAGAGTACTAGCCAATTAGCTTTGGGCTATACAGACATATAGCTGCCACTGCTTCCCATATTTCCAGGCAGGTGAGGTTGTAGCTGGTGCTGACAGCGGAGTCTTGCTTGACTCAAGGTACCTATATTTGCTTTATTGTTTTAGTGGCCGTTGGTAACACCCTCTCGCATTCCCAGAGACCATTCTGTATACTTGCAAGTGCGATCTTCATACATCTTTCCCATGTTTACATCAGCTTGCTGCAGACATCAGGCCCCCCCTCTGGATCCTACTAGTAACAAAACTATTTTTAAATGAACCTAACAAAAGCTTACCTTCTAATGTTGACCACAACATGGTTTTAATACAAGAGACTTCTTAACTACCCCCATAGAATAAGGGAATATGATGATGATGAGGTGTTCTCCAGCTGTAGATTGGAGCAGCTGTTATAGAGATCTCTTGTAAAATTGGTAAAACTGCCTTTTTAATTGACTAATTGGGAACATAGAAACTGTTGAAAAGGGATTATTCTCTATTCAGAACCAAATATAATGCTAAAGTCTCCTTAAGCTATGCACTTAAACAAAATATATTAATACAGGAGCTCTGACATCAACAATGGATTATTCTACCAAGGAGATGTTGGCCAGGGGATCCAAGCCCCCACAAAAGGTAAAGGCTCCTTGCCTCCAAACTGGGATATCTGCAGGAAGAGAGGCGATAAAGCCCTGCTGTTGAAGACCTGATATCAAAACCCCCTTTTAGAAGCTTTATTGAGGGGCTGGAGAAATGGCCAAGGGTTAAGAGCGCTGACCGCTCTTACAGAGGACCCGGGTTCGATCCCCAGCACCCACATGGTGGCTGAGAACCGTCTGAAACTCCAATTCCAGGAGAACTCCAGTTCCAGGGGAATCCGACACCCTCTTCTGACCTCCGCAGCACTGCACGACAAGGGGGCACAAACCTATATGCATACAGTACACTCATACACATACAGAAATAAAAAAATAAAAAATAAAATTAAAAGCTTTGTCCAAAATGCCCACCTGAAAACTTCCATGTGAAATTCATGATTTAGAACCAAGTGACAGAGTTATCATAATATTTTAACATGTTTCTGTATTCCAGGCCCTATAAATAGAGCTGAATGACTCTGATGTCTTGATAGTTTTAATACTAAGTTGATTGAAATGGTAGATATTTTCCCCACATCTTTTTGCTGCATGGTAATGATTTGACTATTAAATTTAAATATATTAAAAACTACTTTTTAGGATCTTCAGGAATAGATAGGAATGTTGAAGTTTCTCCTCCCTTCTCTGATTTGTTAGATCACAATGGTAAAATCCTGCCTTACCCTCCTTTTGAAGGAAGGGAGAAATCTTCCTTAAAATCAGCACACTGAAGAGTTGTATGGATAGACACTGTATGAAGGGGGTATTTTCCCACTCATATTTGTCTTTTCAGAGTAATAATTGTTTTTGAAAGTCTAATTCCCCTTTTTCTTACTGCCAAGGGCTTTCTGCCAATGACAGCTTGACCTGGTGTGAGAGTAATAAAGATCTATACCGTTAAGTACTTATGAACTCATATTATTTAAATCTATTTATCAATGCAGAGAGGCAGCCTTGGGTACAAAGCAAGTGTTTAGTACTGCCCACCTGGGATTGGATAACCTATCAGGGACCTCGTCCCTGGAGAAAAGGTTTCTCCCCCTCTCAGCAGCCACTAATTGCCTGTTGCTCTTAACCTAGAGGTACATTATATTTCTTTATAACCTTCACTTACTTGAAAGAGTGTAGTAGGCTTCAGAAGCTTTGGTGTTTACTGCTTTTAAATAAAAAAGCTACAATGACAACCTAATGGCACAAAAATTTCTTGACATTCCATTCAATAAGTTGCATACAATCTTTTGTTTACTCAGTGTTACTTGAGATTTCACATTCATCCATAAGGAACTTGCCAGCTGAGGTACCACATCACATCATGCATCACTTTCTTTTGTGCAAATGTAATACACTGAATTAATACAAAAGTGGGCAATTTAAAACTTTACACCAGTTAGACTAGTGATGTATTTTCTTGGAATTCTTGAAGTCCTCTAAACACTACTATGGTGCAAAATCAATTCTCTGACTGCTTTGGTGGTGGGGTGGGAATGTGAGAAAAGTGTGGTTTGAATGAATATTTAACTTTGTCTCTTGGCATTCTTAGCTTTAACATTCCTACCTTGAAAAATAAAATAGGATTCCATTTGAAAAATGTATTTATGTAACTTGTGGTGGCTTGATAAGGTTATAAGTAGTTCAGATACTATGCTCAATTTAAATATTTTATTTAAGCTATGACGGTCCTCTAACACATAACATACACTAATTGTAGCCCAAGGACATGCAATAAATCATCATGTGTTATCTTTCACTCCATTGAGAATTTATGGTACATAATTTGTCTAAAAAAGTTTGTGAGTCCTGAGAAAAGTCATGTGTATATATAAGTTAGATATCCATTTGGGAAGGACAACAGCATTATTTTTGGTTTTGTTGATATGGTCTTTAACTTTTAAACAATCTTTGATGCATAAATCTCTTGACTGTTTATTTGTACTTACCTATGGCTAAGACCAGTGTTTACTGATACAGTTTAGATAATAGAGAAAAACACCCCAATTAAAAAAATGGAGCAATAGAATGCACATGAAATGAAAGATGGAAAAATACTGGGGGTTAAAAGATTAAGTCAGGATAAAGGTAGGTAGATAGAGGAGAGTAAGGTACAGTTAGTGGGTTAACTAATACTAAAGGAGTATTAAGCCTTATGGAAATTCACTAGAGGTCATAAGATAATTTCAAAATATGCTGTTAAAAAAGAGAGAATTTGAACAGAATTATCTTCCATGGGTGGACAACGTCAAGTTCAGAAGACGTGGGTTATTAAATGAAAATCACGGTCAAAGGCATGGGGTACCGTCCTATGAGTTATTGGTTGGGGAGGTGCCCAGGGGCCTTTGAAACAACACAGGCTATTGCCATTGCTCTTGGTTCCTCACCATAACTACGTGGTTGAAGACATCACATGCACTGGCCTCAGGACATAGAAAAGTTTTTCTTAAATAGATCTGGAAACGTTCTCCACTATGAGTAGCTTTCATAGTGCTGGAAGGTCCTGTGTAGGTTTCTGAAGGAGAAAGACATCAATGATCTTCCCAGCAGTGGGCCCTGCAGGATACACAGCATCCTACTAGGCAGGATATGCCCACAGATACAACCATGGCAGGGCTGTCGTGGGGTGATTAACCATTTTCTGACTGAATTTAAATACTGTGCCATAGGAGAGACTTTTATCCCTGGTAGTGTGATTTTGATTAAAAGCTCATGGCCAAGGAGGTCATAAGCCCTAGGGTAGAACCAGATATTTTTATTTTGCTAAATGGACATGCTGTCAAAGTGCCTTCTAAATATCTATATTTATAACCACAGTCCTGGTCTACTCTCGACCTTGATCAGCAAAGTTTCTTTTTGTAATGGGCAACAGTCCACAGAGAGACGCATGGCTGATCCAAGGGCTAAGAATGAGAGGCTGAGTGCTCATCCCTAAATGGCTTATCTGTGTAAACCTTCTCTCTCCAAGCCTCAGAGTACATCTAGGAAAAGGAGGGAGAAAGAATGCAAGAGCTCTAGTATGGGGAGGAAATGTGTGAAATGCCGTCTTCTGGACATGACATGCCTATTGCTCTGATGAATGAACAGCAGCTGTGGTTACCTGAATAGTCATGCCATTATTGCATCAGTGGGCATATCATGTCTATCAGCATGGTGCAGCATACAGAGTCCAGTGCTGGGGAAGAACATTGTTGTCTTTTCTCCTTCAGATTGAGCCAGCCAAAATCCTGGGATAAATGGGGTAGCTGATCTTCAGACCATACCCCTTGACTGAAGGGGTGATTGGTAATTTCTGGGGGAGAGGGAATCATACTTTTGTGAGGATATAAGACACTGATAGAATTCCCCTTCTCCAAAGGATGGCCCCACACCAGAGCACATATGGGCAGCACAAAGTGCTTTGGCTAAAAGAAAAATGACATAAAGTTCGGGAGGGGACCTTTGGGAGAGAATGATCATATTTCCTTGTATGCAGAAATGAAATTCTTGAGAATAAAGAAAAAATACTTGTAAACATTAATTCAATCAATCTTGCTAAATTAATCCATTTTAAAATAGGTGAACAAAGTTAGTTATTGGTTATTTTTGGTAAATATGGAAGTTTTAGGGGGAAAATCAAGAGGGCAGAACAAAATATTTTTTACTTTTGATTTTATTTTTTATTGACTTGTTAGAATTTTCATACAATATAGTTTGATGATATTTTAATCCCCTCCCCATCTGCCTTCCCCCAACCGCCCACTACCAAATCTAATGTACTCTCATATACATATGGCCAGGAAAATCATTTCTCAGCACCTCAGAATTGTCATTTTTACATTCTTCCTGAATGCTAAGTTTCACCAGTGACTAGGTATTTAACACTAATAAGTAGTCTGCTAAGTAGATATTTCATTTTTCTCACAGGCTCACCTATGTCATTTTGCGTTATGCAATACTGTCTTACTCTAGGAAATATACCTTTTAGAATGATCCGTGTGTTTTATTTCTGTTCATTTGATTTTTAATTAGGATGATTCTGGGCCTACATTAATTTCACTTAGGATGTTATGACTTCACTGCGGTACAAAAACAATAAACATTTAAGTAGAAACTCCACTTTGAAATTAGATTGTTTTCAAGGGGTAGGACTATAAGGTCTGGCATTCTTTTGTGATGCTGAACAGCAACAGTGAGCAAGAGCTACCAGGGAACCACCTACTTATGAGTGAAGAAGTGGTAGTCTGCCATGTGCTGTGATGCTGTGCTGTGGTTTGGGGGAAGGTATGCATAGCAAATGCAGTATCAACTTCAAATGGGACATAATTCCATTCTAAGTCAAGAAGCAACCCCATTCACCTCTGTTATATCCTTATGTATCACATTTCTACTCCCTGGAGTCAGGCATCTGCCTTCTCGCCCTCAACTCTTGTCTCTTTTATCTTTCACTCCATCAGACGTTTCACGTCTGTGGTTTGAGGGCCCCTATTTTAAGAGGCCAGTCTCTTGGGACCAGGACATTTTGAACATATAGGAAAGAAAAGGTTGGTGGTTTTTTCCAGGATAGAGGATATATAGAAACCTGTTTTAGTGCTTTTAGTTATTTATACTAAAGACAAAAATGCAACAGATTACTGTTCTATAATTATGTTTAGAAAATAGCAAGTTGCAGGTATATTAACAATGCTTAAATGAGACAAAAATAAAATAATAGCAACTATTTTCAAATACTTGTGGTCACTTATTTTTTATAGAGTTTGGTTGCATTGCAATGCTGTGTTTAATCTACTGTTGTTTTATGAACTTGGCAGAATATTTTAAAACTGTACCACTTAAAAATTTTGCTAAGTGAATTGTAGAAACTCTAAACCTGTAGTGAATCAACAGAGAACAAAATGTTCTCTGAAGACTTTTAGGAATGACTGGAAATGAAGAGAAATGCATGCTGTCAGTATTGATGGAATGGAGAGGCAATAAAACCCATTCTCTTCTTTATTTTGGAGAAGAATTAAAAGGTGAGGAGCTATATCTAGAAGCCAAAGTCTAAAATGCAGTATTAAGTCTAATACCTTCAAGAAATAAAGATTGTGAGATATATTTTTTTTTAATTTTTTTTTTTAATTATTTCTGTATGTGTACGAATGTACTGTCTGCATGTAGGTCTGTGCACCCGTGTCGTGCAATGCCGCGGAGTTCAGAAGAGGGTCTCGGATTCCCCTGGAACTGGAGTTCTCCTGGAATTGGAGTTACAGACGGTTCTCAGCCGCCATGTGGGTGCTGGGGATCGAACCCGGGTCCTCTGCAAGAGCGGTCGGCGCTCTTAACCGCTAGGCCATCCCTCCAGCCCCTGAGATATTTTGGATAAGAATTAAAAGGTGAGGAGCAATATCTAGAGGCCAAAGTCTAAAATGCAGTATTAAGTCTAATATCTTCAAGAAATAAAGATTGTGAGACATTTCCTGTATTTATTTCCTCCTTGCCATTAGCAGATGACATGAGATCAGTTAAGATCATTATCCTTTGCCCCTGAAAAGGGAGTCCACCTAACCCAGGCACCAGGAGAGTTGATGACTCACAGTCAGGATCAGTGTGTTTGCCTTTTGCATATGAAGAGTTGCCATTCGTGGGGGTATATACTGTAAGAAGAAAGACGATTAGAGACTGTGAACACAGGCTATAAAAGTGGTTTGAAAACCTAATCTATGTCAGTATGCCTGCTAAATTATATTTATTTTCCAGTCTCTGGAATCTCTTAGAGTATGTGTCAACTGTTTAATGCCAAACATAAACATGTATGTCTGAGCATCCTATCTATATTGTTTAAAGGGTTGTCAGTAAGCCCTTACATTGATGGTATTTTTGTAGATCAAGGACAGTGGGACCTGTAAAATGACCTTCAACATAGACCATTCAGCTGCAGACAGATAAGCTTTAGCTGGCATTTATTCTTGAGACAGACTAGCAATTTTTTCCGTTGTTTGTTTGTTTCTTTTGGTTTCTATCTAGTTTGTACTGATACTTGTTTTGGTTGCTTTAATGTGACTAATGGATTTAAACTCACTTTATTTTTTCTGTGTAGTTAATGCTTATTACTGTTTCACCTGCATTGGAACGAAATCTCCAAATATATTTGATAAAATTTTAGAGGCTTCTGTGTATTGTTTAACTAATGTTCAATTTAAATCAAGGTCATTTTTCATATGCCTAATGCTAAGTTTTGTAAGACAGTTGCAGAAAATTTAAGATAAAAAGAATTAGATTGGGAGCTTATAAATTTTTATTACAATTATTAAAAGTAACTTGCAAACAATATTATTAATGGAACAAAATGTTTAGTATTAAAGACTCAAATCCCAATATAGAGTCTTAATTATTCTGTCAGAATTATGGCTTGATGAAGGGATTTTAAAATTTTCCCATTGTAAATTAAAGCTAAGATTTAGGTAGAAAAACAATGCTTTCACAATTTAATGTTTCTATTTGGCTATTTTATGTTTTTCTCCATTGATGTTTCTTCATTTGGACCTAATTGGTATTCCCCCATCTTTGTTGAAAGAATTCACCAGGGTTCGGATCCAGATCACCTTCTGCTGCTCAGTCAAACTCCACACTTCCTTATAAAGCATTAAAATGGATGGCCAAAGTCCCATTTCCTTCTAAAATCTTGTGATTTGTTGGGCACCTCATGAAGGACACTGAAATTGTGGGGAATCTTGTGTGTGAATGACGGCATGGAAGAAAAGTTTCTGAGATAAGTGCTCTCAGAATGTCAAGTCAGCATCTTTCTCCACTGAGCTGTGGTCCAGAGGACATGGCATGCCGATGACAGAACCTAGGAGATGGGCCACTCGTTCAACAAATACTGTGACTTTTGTGACTTTGTGTCATGCTAATTTGATTGGCACTGCAATGACATGATGCAGGTCTTTTCTGAGAAACTCACTGTGCAGTCCTGTCATACGCAGCAGTCTCGCCAGCAAGAACTTCACGCGGACAACAGGATTCTTCTGCAGCAAACTTTATTGTGTACAGCTCTCTTGTGAGAAGGACCCCGAAATGGGGAAGAGGCACTGCTTATATAGCAGTCCAGAAGGTTCGGGTATGCTCTGGATTGGTGCACCGTCCGATGCCTCATTTGCATGTCCAATGCATGGGCTCGTAGCGCAACAGGGGCCAATGCCTCATTAGAATATTAGCTGTGCGGGCTCAAAGTCATGCTCAGTTTTGCCCTAGTGCAGAAGAGGTGGCTACATGCAGAAAAGGTGGCTAGTTGTTGTTTTCTAGCCATCTCAGGAAGTCGGCGCCATCTTTAAGGCGCGACGTAGAGCCACACTGTTAGCAGTGTGACAGGCTGCCAACAGTTCCCCCTTTTCTATTATATGGCTGGGAGAATGTCTGTCTTAGGTTGCCACTGCAGAGGTATACCTTACCCGTCATTGGGATACCAAACAGCTCATCAACCAGTTAGGGTCCATAGCGTCCCATGAACCCCCACTGATGACAGCCTCAGTGGTAAAAACTGCGAAGCGTCCTACGAGCTTCCACCGTTATGAGTGCTGATTTGCCCCCTGTCTTAGGTTGGAAATACATGCAGTAGGTCTTACCTGTCATTGACTACTTCTCCAGTATACTAAGCCAGATGTTAGTGGAGGAACCTGCTTCCAAAGCTGCAAGGGCCTGTGCAATGACCACCTATCGCGCCGATGTTGGGCACGGAGCCTACACATTATCCAGAGCATAAGTAGAATCCCTCCACCTAAGAGTAAGCCAAATCCCGCCACCCCAGCCCATTCTTTGAAGTGTGAAACAGCGGTGGAAATCCAGGAAGCCAGTCCTTCAGCAAGGGAGGTGTCCATTCTGGTAGAATTCACAGTAACGATGGCCATACGAAGCTGGTTCATCAAGCTGTCAAATTCACCACTCCAGTTACTATCATGACGAATTGGCATTGGTCTTGGGAACACTGACAGGATCCCCCATCGTGGCTCCGCCTGAGTCATCCAGAGGCTGATCATGAGAATCACCAGCAACTGGATCACTGGTCTTTTCATGTTCTTTTATTTTTCTTGTTAATCGCTCAGGCACCCAAATTGGATTTTCTTCTTCCTGTGGAAAAACACAAATAGCTCCCCTGGATCTTATTAAAATAGGATCCGGGCCTTTCCACTTTCCAGATATGACATCTTTCCATTTTACTAATTCCTTTTGTGTTGTGGGCCAGGAATTGTGACGCTCGGCTGCAGAGCGGCCTTGAGCATCCAAATTTAAAAAATTTAGAGTAAATAATGTCACTGAGACAATTGTTTTTGGTGTCAGGGGAACGTTCTCCAATCCCTCTTTTTGTTTAATAATATAAGTTTTGAGGGTGTGATGTGCACGTTCCACAATACCTTGTCCTTGTGGATTATAGGGTAATCCAGTGATGTGGGTAACTCCCATCTGCTGACAAAACTGTTTGAATTTGGTTGCTGTATATGCCGGGCCATTGTCTGTTTTTAGTATTTGTGGTAGGCCCCAAGCACTCCAGGCTTCCAAGCAATGTTGAATGACCTGTGTTGTTTTCTCCCCAGAGAGGGGGCTAGCAAAAATAATGCCAGAACATGTGTCTACAGAGACATGTAGGTACTTTAATCTACCAAAGGAGGTGACGTGTGTCACATCCATCTGCCAAATTTGGAGAGGGCGTAATCCTCGCGGATTGATACCCACATGGGGGGTAGGCAAAAACTCAGCACAATTATGGCATTGTAGGACAATGTTGCGAGCTTCACTGCGAGTTAATGAGAAGCGTCTTCACAAAGTTTCAGATGTCACATGAAATTGAGAATGGAATTTGGCAGCCGCCTCCAGGGGGCTGATTATAACAAAGGTGCCAATCCTAGTGGCATGGTCAGCTTGTTGGTTGCCCTTTGCCATGGGGCCTGGTAGTCCTGAATGAGCTCAAATGTGTGTAATATATATAGGAGAGGATCGAGACAAAAGTTCATTTTGAATTTCCTGGAAAATAGAGGGAACTGTGCTGGACATTTTAATCATTCCCACAGTTTCTAGGGAGTTGACAGCATTTACCACATAACTAGAGTCTGAGACAATATGAAGAGGTCCAGGAAAAAAATTTAATACTTCCAATACTACTTGACATTCTGTTAATTGTGGAGAGGTGTGATCAAATTGTATAGTGGTAGTTTTTCCTTCATGCACATACGCTCCTGTTCCACTCTTAGAACCATCAGTGTAGACTACAGCTCCCTCAGGTATTGGTTGGGTCCTAGTAACCCGGGGGAAGATTAAGGGCTGGCTTTGAGCGAAGTTTAATATCGGGTGTTTGGGATAATGGTTATCAAACTGTCCCTGAAAGGCTGTACCAAGAATAGCCCAATAGTCATTTGTTGCTGCCAGTACCTGAAGTTGTTCTGTGGTGTAGGGGGTAATGAGTTTTTGAGGCTGTGAGCCAAAGTGAGTAACCGCCGCTTTAAGTCTACTGCGGCAGGATACCATTCAATGGTTTTGGCTGGAGATGCATTAGGGTGGATCCATAGGAGTGGGCCGTGTTGCCATAGGACTGCGGTGGGTAATTTAGGAGTCTGTAACACACATAAATGAAAAGGCTGGGATTGTACTATTCTGAGTAATTGAGCTTCACTTAGTACTTGTTCTACCCTTTTTAGGGTGGTCAAAGCTTCTGGGGTCATGGTGCAGGGTGATGTAAGATGTGAGTCCCCCTCCAGGATATCAAACAGTGGTTTCAATTCGGTTGTTGATAATTTAAGAAAGGGGCGCAACCAATTAATGTCTCCCATCAATTTCTGAAAATCATTAAGTGTATGAAGATGATCTCTTCGAATTTCAATTTTTGGGGTTTTATGAATTTTGGACAGATAATAGTTCCTAGAAATTGTCCCACTTGGGTACTTTGGACATTTTCTGGGGCAATTACGAGTCCATGGTTTCTTAGTGATTTGACCAGGACATCAAATGCATCATAAACTTCTGCTTGATTTTTACCACATAGGAGAATATCATCCATGTAATGGATGATTATTAGAGAATGAAATTGTTCTTGGACTGGTTCAAGGGCTTGTTGAACAAACAACTGGCACATAGTGGGGCTATTAGCCATGCCCTGGGGTAGGACCTTCCACTGGTATCGCTTGTCCGGTCCCATATGATTAATGGTGGGCAGGGTAAATGCAAACTTTCTTGTCCTGAGGACACAAGGGATAGAGAAAAAGCAGTCTTTAATACAACAATAAAATTGCCAGTGACTGGGAAAGAACTGACAAGAGGGGAAGACCTCATTGGATTGGGCCAAATAGCTCTATTTGGCATTAAAATTTGGGCTTTGTTATTATTTATTATTATTATTTATTATACATTTTTATTATTTTTTATTATATAATATTATACAATATAATTATATATAATGTTATATACTAATATTATATATAACATTAGCTATTATTTATTTTTTTTATTATATTATTATTATATATTTATATTATATTTTATTATTATTTGATATTTTATACTATTATAAATATATATATTATATATATAGTCATATATATAGTATAATATATATATATATATATATAGCATTATTATATTATTATTATATTATTATAGTTTGCAGGGGAGCGGGAGAGCTATGGGACCGATTACTTTCATTTGAACATTTCTTTCGCCAGGGGGGCGAAAGTGTTTATTTTTGTACGGGGCCGCTTCCTCCTCTACTCCTCTTCCTCAGATTGTGGTAATCCTGATCAGAATCTGAGTCACTTATCTTAAAGCTTTTAGTTCCCTGAGGGGTATAATTTACTTTCCCCAGCAATATCGCTGGCAGACTTCTTTTCCTTTTGTAAGGCCTTTGTCTTTTTGTGTGCACCTAACTTTTCACTCGCTCTGTTTCTGACATGCTGTCCTGAAGGTCTTAGGACCTGTTGTCCCTCCTTAACCTCTTCTCACAATTTGATCTTGAAGACACTATTTAATCAATTTCCATATAGGAATGGTTCCTGCTTTGAGCTTTTTACAGCGTTGTTTTTTGTCTAGGTCCCCTTTTAATTTTCCCAGCTAGATGGCTAAGAGACCCAGTGAGATAAACCAAGGAGCGCAGCGTCAACTTCCCACGCAAACGTGTCTATAGTTTTGGTAGAGACTTTTAGATTTTTTCCCCTTAACCTCTGACTTAGTCGAAAAAACAATGCCAGGAGAACAATTGCAGTCGCAACCAAGACAATCAGAAAGGCTTCCAGGACCTCCAAATTTACGGGCAAAAGCATATCTCTCAGAGCTAACTTAAAATTACTTACCTGGCCGCAGTTCTGAATCCTCTTCAAAAGTTGAAGGGTCCTCTCGGCGCCAGCGATGTCAGGTTCCTGGGTCCCGGGTTTCGGCACCATTTGTCGCGCGCAGCAGTCTCGCCAGCAAGAACTTCACGAGGACAACAGGATTCTTCTGCAGCAAACTTTATTGTGTACAGCTCTCTTGTGAGAAGGACCCCGAAATGGGGAAGAGGCACTGCTTATATAGCAGTCCAGAGGGTTCGGGTATGCTCTGGATTGGTGCACCGTCCGATGCCTCATTTGCATGTCCAATGCATGGGCATTGGATGTCCGTCCGATGCCTCATTGCATGTCCAATGCAGCGCAACAGGGGCCAATGCCTCATTAGAATATTAGCTGTGCGGGCTCAAAGTCATGCGCAGTTTTGCCCTAGTGCAGAAGAGGTGGCTACATGCAGAAAAGGTGGCTAGTTGTTGTTTTCTAGCCATCTCAGGAAGTCGGCGCCATCTTTAAGGCGCGACGTAGAGCCACACTGTTAGCAATGTGACAGGCTGCCAACACGGTCCCACTTTCTAAATTACATCTGCGAAAACTAATGTCCAGGTAGGTGATGGGAGTCATATAAGATTATGCAGACAATTAACAACATGAAAAGAGCACTGACACATGTCTCTTGAGGTGAAGGATATAGGAAACCATCACACAGGTGTGTTTCTCATTGTTGTGGACTCCCAAAAGGTAGGATTTTGCAGTTAGCTACACTGCTATCAAATGGTACCAGTGAATAGAGTTTCTATGCTATCCCAAATAAAGTTTCTTCTGCCTAGAATGACTCATCATTTCTGACAGAATAAATGAATGACATCCCATTGAGAGTATTTGATGCCAGGGTTCTGTCCACTCAAATCTTACTCTATTTTAGATGTATTAACATATTACTTTCCTTTGGAAATATCCATATAACTATCACAAACATAGTGGCTTCACAGAACACTTAAGGAACTTTCTTTTTCTTTTATCTTCAGATGTCTGAAATGAGTCTTACTAGGCTAACGTGATGATGATAAGGCTATATTTTTGTGAAATTATTAGGAGAAACTCATTCTTCTTGCTTTTCCACTTGTCAGTGGCTTCCTGTGTTCTTTAACTTATATCTCCCCATCTCCTAAGCCATCAGTGGCCAATGTAGTGCTTCTTATTTAGCTCCATTTCGACATCGACTTTTCTGGTGCCTCTTTTATATGAGAGGACCTTTCTGTTCATAATAGGATGCTCAAGTGATCCAGGGTAAAGTAATCCAGGATCTGCTGTTAGTAAATATTTAATTCAGGATCTACTGTTAGTAGATATTTATTTTATTGTTTGTGTGTGTGTGTGTGTGTGTGTGTGTGTTGCAGTTCCCAACACCCAGGCTTGTGTCTCACAACCTCTTATAATTACAGCTCCAGAGGATCCAATGCCCTTTTGTGGCCTCCACAGGCACCTGCACTCCATGCACATACCCACACATAGATAAACACATACACATAAATTAAGAATAAAATAAATCTTTAAAACATAAAGTCAGTTGATTAGGAATCTTATTACCCCTGTGCCATAGCAACATACTTTCAGGCTCTGGAGAATAGGACATGGACATCTTTGGATGGCTATGCTTCTGCCCACAATGCCTGCAGATGATATTAGTTCAATACATTCAATGATACATTGAACATTCTCATGACTCAGATACCTAGTGAATCAAAACTTAAATAGTTCTCCATGATAATCTCAGAGTATGTTTGTCCTTAGTTTAATGACTATTGAATATATGTCTATTAGATTGTGTCACAGGTTAGTTTCTATCAGTCTAGCAGTATGTCTCATTTCTGACAATATTGACATTGTGGGCGAGATAGTTCTTTGTTGGGAAGGTCGTTTTGTGTATTGAAGGATGTGTAGCAGCATCCTTAGTTAGACTCTGCGTGCTAGATCTCAACCCAAATACCAGCTGCTCTACAGTTAGGATATCCAAAAAATTTCTTAAGCCATTGTCAAATATCCTTTTGGAAGCATAATCCATCTCCTTTAAACTATGGATCTCTTTAGATTAGAAGCTAATCGTTATATCCTCAGAATTCTTAATCCAGTGTCTTAATAAAGGACTAGAAATCCCCAATTAATCATTATCACTGGAGAAACAGATGAATGTCTTACTTCTACAGTAAACATTTGAAAGGTGGTTAGAGATGTACTAAGTTCTAAAAGATATCATCCAATTAAATACACAGTATTCAGTTTTAGTCAACCTTCCAAACAGAAAAAAAACTCATTGTCATTGACTGCTCTCCAGCCAACCCTCATTATTTGCCTGATGCATTGCATTGTCTCCATAGTTAATCTATGTGACTGGGACTTTCTTGAGACTTAGAAGGAGATCAGACCTTCAGTCGTATATGTAAGAGAGACTTTATATGTAGCAAGCACAGTAAAAGACAATACATTTGCTCAATTCCTTGGCCCCTTTGATATTAGAGCCATCTTTAGCTGGATAAAAGTCAGGAATGAAGTGAGACTCCATCGTGGACCATTAGTCTTAAGCATATGTTCTTATAGCTCCAGAGCAAAGATTTTCAGATCTGTTGCCCTTCATCTCTGAGATGGAAGAGGGTGCTTCCAAATGTTGTGAAGATGTGTTGATGTGCTATTTTTATTTTATTTTATTTATTTATTTTTTTGGTCTTTTGGAGACAGGGTCTCCCTGTAGCTCCAGCTGTCCTGGAACCCACTCTGTAGACCAGGCTGCCTTGAACTCACAAAGATCCACCTGCCTCTGCCTCCCAAGTGCTAGGATTAAAGGCATGCACCACCATGCCCGGCTGATGTAACCTCAGTGATGAACATGGATTTGGAGTACAGGAGGGATCTGAAGAGTGAAGATGCATTGACTTATTAGTAGAACTCTTGCTCTCAGATAGCAGCAATGAAAAGATTCTTGGGTAATGAGTGATGTTTATAAATGTACGGGGAGTTTTGTTTTCTCTTTTGTGTGCTCTGACCTATAGTCCCAATGGAATTCATCACAACATGATCTGCACTCTTTGTATCCAGGAACATGTTGTCAAAAAACCTCTTCTGGTTAGGATGTATACATTTTACAGTTAATATTTGGATGTAATATGATAAAATGTGGCATCCATTCCTCTTGTTGGCAACTAGATATACTGAGCATTAAAATATATGCATAGAAATAAAATGTTCATTTCTACAACAGAATGTAATGGGAGCTTAGAACTAATTAATCTAAAGCAAATGATTTGATTTATCATTTATTTATTTATTTTTATAAGTATGAATGTTATACCTGCATGTATGAAGTGAATGTATGTCGTGCAATGCCCATACAGGTCAGAATAGGGCATCAGATCCCCTGGAACTGAGTTAAAGATGGTTGTTAGCTGACATGTGTGTGCTGGGATTTGAACCTGGGACCTCTCCAAGAGCAGCCAGTGCTCTTAACCACTGAGCCATCTCTCCAGCTCCCTAAATGATTTTAATAGTGGTGCTAAGAATACACATTGAAGGTGTTTACATAATTTTCTTTTTCCAGTACTAGGGATTTAATGTCAGGCCTCACACATTGTGGCACCTGCTGTACTACTGAGCTAAATCCCTTACTTTATATTGACCATAATGATTCATTCCCAGTGGTCAGCCCTAAACACATATCATATAAACACAGCTAAATGAACTCCATAGATTATACACCTATCTCTCTCTAAAGATATATTTATGTATGTACATACAACAATATTAATGAAAGAAGAGGTCACAAATTCAGAGGGAATTGGGGTGCACATGATAATAGTTTGGGGAGAAAGGGCAAGGTAGAAATGATTTTAAAACAGCACTCATATATTAAATTCTCAAAAAAATTAGATACAACAAAACAAAAACAGTATAACAGTTTTGGTTATGAAATATACATAAATATTTGCATTTTATAACTTTTATTAGATATCTTAGAGCCTCTGCCCAATCCACAAGAAGGACTGTCCTCTGATATTTGCCAACTTTGGTCATATAAAAATCATAACTTTACAGATGATTTAAAAAAAGATTGTCAAGGTGGAAGGACATAATGTATTTTTTAACAGTTTGTTGGCCTGATTTATAACTTTAGACATATGGTGTATAGGCCTTTATTTGTGTTCTTGTCCTGGGAGGGCCTACATACAACAACTTTATAAGGTTGGAATTGTCGTTCTCGTCATTTAGAGAAGGGCCCTAAAGCTCAGAGGCATTAAGTGAATTACTTAAGACAATCCAGTTGGTTAGTGGAAGAACTAGTTTCTCTCCCTGGTCTTCTTGCCTCCCAAAGCCTCCCCAAACCGCAGCACCAGTTGCTAATGATTACAGTTCTTGCTGTGGTCTTCTTGAGGAAAACGGAGTGAGAACATGCTAAAGAGTGGGAGCTCTGCTCCAGTTTGCCAGCTCGTCCAAGAAGCATCAGGCTACTGGGGTGGGGGGGTGAGGAGAAGGAGGGAGAGAAATAGACACACACACACACACACACACACACACACACACACACACAGTGACAGAGAGAGGAGAGAGAATGAAGTGTACATTTCATGAACATCTGTTAGAAGTTGAGGGAGGATTAGAGGCTGATGTGCAACTATCTTTATAACAGCAAAGCACAATAATATTGTTAAGTATTTTTAAATTTGAGAGCCAAAGTGTATTCTATTATTTTTGATAAAAAAATTATTTGAAATCAGGGTGGATAGTAATGCCTTATTTTCTTTTGTGGAGTGACTCAATGCCCAGTTACAATTAGTGTTGTGGACATTTGGAAAAAAAATCTGGCCCTTCATGCTCCCTAAGTGAAGAATTTATGTATTCTCTACTGTACAGATTTCCAAGAATTTAAGATGATGTTTGACTGGGAGGACACAGGCTGTTCGCTTTAGAATCTTGACTCTGTCACTCAGTAGTACATAAACAATCTTGGGAAGTCACTAAATTTTTCAGCCTCAGTTTTCTCACCTAGAAGGTGGGAATATTAATAGTTCCTGCTTCACACAGTATAGGACTAAGACTTACTGCATATGTAAATACTTAGTATGCCTTAGATTGGGCTTAGTGTTTAATGTAATACATATATATGTAATATGTATAATACATATGTGCCTTCCCAATGAATATTGATTTGAAATTTTTAGTAGTCAATTACTGTGATTTCTTTTTAAAATTATTTTACTTTTATTTTAGTTTATGTGTATGAGTGTATTACCTCACTGGTGTTGTGCAATGCCTATAGAGGTCAGGAGAGTGTGTGGATTCCCAGGAACTGGAGTTAGGATGGGTGTTAGCTACCACTTGGGTGCTGAAAACTGAAACTTGTCTTCTTTAAGAGTATCCAGTGTTCTTGACTGCTCATCCATCCTAGCTTCAATTATTGAAATTTCTAATGAATAATGTATTGTGTTTACTGAACAACATTTTAAGGGAATTAAATGAGGTATGTTATTTAAAAATGGTTCATTTGGGTCACTTAATTATCAACTAAAATATTTAAATGCTTTTCTTTCTGTATATAAGAATCGGTTAGATTTACCAGCATTTTCAAATGGTACCCTTTTACAATCTCTATGAGAACTGGGTGACATGTTCTAGATACATCTGAATCAGCTGCTTTATTTATTTTATTATTTTTTTTGTGTGGGCCTCTGTGTGTGTGTGTGTGTGTGTGTGTGTGTGTGTGTGTGTGTGTGTGTCTGGTCGGAGGTCAACACAGATGTCTTCTTCTATCACATTCCACTTGAACCTGGAACTCACTGATTCAGCTAGGCTAGCTGGTCATCAAGCCCTTGGAATCCTGCTGGCTTGACTTCCCCGTCCTGCAGGGTTACTAACACCCAACTTTTACATGGATGAAGGGGTTTCAAACTCAAATCCCCAGCTTCATGCAGCAAGCACTTTACCCACTGAATCATTTCCCTCACAAAATAACTGGCTATTTTTGTGCAAAAGACACAAGACACAGCACCCTTGCTGGTTTATTCTGTTGAATAATTTGAACAGATCAACTCCTTAAGATCTCCCTGTACAAAATAAGGCCGATATTGAGTGATTTGAACATTTATATCTTTTAAATAATTCAGACAAGATATATCCATTTAATTTTAAAACTTTGCCACAAATATTGTCAGGGGAGTAATACGTTTACTGTAACTAAATTAAGATAGACACTGTTTGAATCTTTGAAGTATTCTTATGTATCATTTATACGACCTATTGTAATTGAACATATTTTTCTGGTTGAATGCGTATTTGTGGTTAAAATAAAAGTCACTACAATTTGTATTTCGCTACACAGAGATATTTTTGTTTTGTATATACCTTTACAGGAAAATAAACAACTGCAAAATGAGCACTATTGTACCGAAAGAGGCAGCATTTTGGTAAAAACATGCTCTAATACACAATTTCTGAAGCCAAAGTTGTAACCCTCTAATAGCCCCAGGAGACAAATACTGGGTCACCACAAACATCTTCTTGGAGGTACTTGGAATTCATACCCCAAGTTAAGAGGAAGTCCTACATGTAGTTAGAAGTCTTTCCTACCTTCTGGCTTTGAGTTCTCTGAAGCTGAAATCTTATTAAAATTATTTTAAAGGATTACATAAATCCTAAGCATATGCAGTTCAAATATCTCAGAAATGATAATAAAAAAGCATATTGACATCAAGTGTAAAAATTGTTTGCTGCCAAGTGAGAAAATATACAGTATATAATACTCTGCTTATTATATTGGCGATCATGTTCCCCAAACTGAACGATATACAGCAGGAAATCAAATAAAATGACAGCCAGTTATTGTGTGCTTTTTACGGTTTGAGTTACTTCAATGCATAGACCTTTGTTGGATTGTTCCATGTGCTTACTGTGCCTCTCAGCATTAACAGAGGTTGTGAAATGACGGAGGGAGGCTGATAATATTTTTAGCACTTTCCGTGTTTCATAAATGCATCACTTGAGGCTTATACCTTCCGGCAAGAGAGCAGGAAATAGATGTATAACAGTATTCCCTTGAGCACTCTGACACAGGTTCAAGGAAGAGAAGCAATTATGTTAGATTTTATTTTAACTTAAGGTTCAATAATATTATTTTAGTGGTATTTCACCTTTAAAATGTGGTGGTTTCTTCAGAAGCCCATGTGATGTTTCTTCAGTGGGGATCTATATAATTTTTTTCAGGTAAGAAGAGCTTAGAAGAGAGTTTAGAAAAGCTGATCTGGATCTTCCTGGTCTCAGTGAGGACAAGGAGAATTGTTCTTCCCCCCTTTCTTCTCTGGCTCCTAAGCTTCCTGCTCCAGAGTAACTCTATACACTTTATAAATAATACTTTCTTTCCTTTCTGTATTTGTTTGTATTATGTAAAGTCATTAGAAAAAATCAATATATTTCCTGAGTGTATAGCTAGCATTACAAGTCTTCCAAATTTACATTTACAGCTTTTAACAGATTTGAGCAATCCTCTTTGGGAGCTTCAATAATCTCACACTTCTATGTAGGACAAAGCAAAAAAACAGTAGCAGTTCTGACACTGGGTGGATTGTAAGAGCTCTCT
>VZQC01015323.1:2548304-2565804 GCA_009823505.1 Rhizomys pruinosus | reverse complement strand
AAAACTGGGATGCTCCAGCCTCAGCAGTTAGGTGGTAAAGGAGGAGACTTTACATCTCCAATCCACATGGCTATTTTTTTTTTTTTACCAGACTTATAAATAGCACCCAGATATTTATGGAATACCTGCTTAACTGAGGAATTGCTCTAGACGATGAATGAAAGGGTGCCAACAGGGACTTCCAATTCTTTAATTGAAATAAAACCCCAGACAAATCAGATCATTCCAGATAAAGATAATGACTAAGATGCGGATCAATCAAGGTACTGAACAAAGATGATAGCTGACCTGTGGAGTCAGGAGACTTCCTTGAACACACTGCTTTTGAGCTGGAATGTGAAGTACGTGGAGGAGTTAGGAGCAACTCAGTGGTTAAGCATTTATCTAGCATATGTGAGGATTTGGGTTTGGTTTCCAGCACCACAAAATAAAAGGGAAAAGGAGAATGAAAGGGCGGGGGAAGGAGAAAGAGAAGAGGGAAAGAGACAAGGACAACAGTCTTAGGTTTAGTGTCTATGCAGGCAAAGAGCAAGATGGAATTAAGCTCAGCATGTACAACAGGTACAACAGGAAAGAAGGCGTGGTTGATTATAGGAAATGGGGAAGAATACAGAGGAAGGCAAAGGGAAGCCTCAAGCCTTGAAATACGTTCCTAACATAGCAAGGACATAAAAACTCATTCTCAGTGCATTGAAGTGCATTGAAGGCAAATTCTTCACTTCTCTTACTTTTCTGCATTTATGTCTTCAGTGCCATACTTTGTACCTCTTATCATTGTAAGATTTTGTCATGTTTGGATTCTGGGCTTGCTTTCTGACTAGGCACACTTCTGGTCACAATCTTGAACTCTTATACTGTTGTTCTGAGACTAAGCCTAGGGCGATAATGACAGCATGTTGATAATGATAGACTTGTGGCCCATTCAGACCACTGCTTGAAGCAATAGCCAATCAACTACTTGATAAGGAAGTTGAAGCCATGCTAGGTCAGTAGCAGGTCCTGAACTCAGCTGACAGAAGGTATAGGCAAGTCAAGTAAAGATAAACCCTAATCCAGATCAATAGAACTGTCCACTTGACACATATATACATTAGGAAGAATGTATGGTGATTATTTTCAAACACCATGTGAGGGATAATTATTGCACAACCATGAATTCTTGATACTATATATAGAGAGAATTGGACAGTGGTTACCAGAGGAATGCTTGATCTCATCAGGACAGGGGCAAAGAATATTCTGACTGAGGTGTTAAGGCAGGGAGACAGAGCAGGCATCGTCTAGCTGCTGCAGGTATACAGAACAGATGCTATTAGTTTAGATTAGGGCATATGCTTAGCAGTGTTATAAATATAGGCAAAGTGTATATTAAGGTAAAGCTACTACTGACTGAATATGTGAGATCAGTGCCTCACTTAAGGGTGATTTCTAGTGAAGTGGCTCATGTGTAGATGTTGGCCAAAATTCCATTCATATGGTCTAAGATATTGCGACGACTGTGTAGTTTCTGGCATTTGAATATTGTTCATCTTCATGTGATCATGTGGGTTCAGTCCTACATATACATAATTCATTCATATAGAAAATGTTTCCATATCTCACTAACCAATAAATGAATGATGTGCTATGCTCAAAATAAAAACAGCATCGTCATCAAATGTTTCACAGTTTCATTACACATTCAGGTAACTCTTCTGTGTGCCAGTCACTATATAAAATAGGAATAGTGCTCTGCAAATATGCCATGAAAAGTTCCTTCCATATTCAAAATTAATTATTAATTTAACTTTAGTGACCAAAATTGCTTTTAGATATACGTGTGCTAGGAGTTGCCATTGAAATAAAGAACAGTAAAAATGAAGAAGAAAAAAGGACTTTTCCCAAAAGTGTTCCTAATCTAGGAACAATGAAAATAGATTCTTACGGGCTAGAGAGATGGTTCAGAGGTTAAGAGCTGTGGTTGCTCTTGCAGAGGACCCAGGGTCAATTCCCAGTACTAACATAGTGGCTAACAATTCTAATTCCAGGGGAATCCAACACCCTCTTCTGACCTTTGTAGGTATTGCATGACATGGGTGCACTTACATACATGAAGGTAGTACACTCACACACATCAATTAAAAATAATAGATGAAATATTAAAAAATAACATTGATTCAGCCAGGTGTGGTGCACGCCTTTAATCCTAGCACCCGGGAGGCAGAGGCAGGAGGATCTTTGTAAGTTCGAGGCCAGCCTGATATACAAGAGTGAGTTCCAGGACAGCTGGGGCTACAGGGCGACCCTGTGAAAAATAACATTGATTCTTAAATCATTTTTAAGACTTGAAAGAGCAATTTAAGATCATTCACATTCTAGAACTGATCTTTCCATTGTAATGTATATTATAGTCTCTGAATGAACTCATATATTTTGTAGATACTAGACAAAGATGGAAATTCAACAACACTAGAATTCTACTAGAATGATTTCTCAGGTACCCACATGTAGCCTTAGTTGAGGGAAAGAAAAAAAAAAAAACACCTAAGCTCCTTTCAATAGGCAGGAAACCCCTACCTCATCAGAAATGCTGAGCCCTCTCACCACCCGACTAATTTTTAAATTGATGCCTGTAAATGATACTTGTTTGGGAACAAAGTGTTGCTAAGAAAGTTATTAATTCTGGAATTTATCTTAGGTAACCTTCTATGATTTGAAGTCTTTATTCTTTTTGTAACTTTAAAGTATGTTTGGATTAAAAAATTAAAAACATTATTATTTTTATTTTTAATTTTATGTCTGTAAGTTCATCTGCATCATGGAATGCCTGTGAAGGTCAGAAGAGGGTGTCTGAGCCCTTGGAACTGGAGTTACAGAGTGTTATTAGCCACCATGTGGGTGCTGGGAATTGAACTTATTTTTTTTTTTATTTTATTTATTTTTTTTATGTACTTTTTTATTTTTATTTCTTTTATTTTTTTTTTTATTTTTTTTTGTATTTCTTTTTTAATTTTCTTTTTTTTTCTTTATTTTTTTTCTTTTTTTTTTTTTTTCCTACTGCTCTTTTTTTTTTTTTGTTTTTTATTCTTTTTTTCTTCTTTGTTTTTGTTTTTTTTTTGTTTCTTTTTTTCTTTGAGAATTTTATTTTTATTTGGAGATGGATTTCACTGAAGACCTTGGTTATGAGGTAGATCACCAGTGTCTGGATTATTGCTGAGGAGTTTGTACATCTGTCCATCCATCCATTCGTACATACACACATACATACATACATATGTAGACACTCAGAACTCATTCAACTATTTATTAACTTCCTAAATAACTACTAAACTTGGAGTATTGCACTAAGAAATGGGTAGAGATAGCAAAACAAAAATAAATAATGTACCAATTCATTTTACAATCTGATGAGGATTATTCATGGTCTTAAATTTCTTGTGGTCAATTCTGTTTGGTTATGTATTATACTTAAGGACATCTTGAGGGTTACCAATATTTTCACCTCCAGGAAAATGCTCACTGAAATTAGATAAGAAGAAATCCTATGATGGCAGTCAATCTGATCCCATGTTTTAAGGCACACAGAACATACAGGATGGTAGAAATATCCACACCAAAGGCTCTTAGAAAATTCTTCCTACAAGACCCAGAAACTTGGTCCAAATGTGTTTGAATCTTAATTTCTTGCTTCACCCATAAATCTCTTTGCTCACCTTATTTTTCTGTATTAAAAAGACAGAATTTCCAAACATGTGGCACTTTTCTATTGGGCATTTCATCAGATTTTCAGGTACAAATCCAAGTTATTTGTCAGATCCCTATTACCACTATGGATTTGATCATTAAGAGCACAGAGAATTAGAAACTATTGTGGTCCAGTGAGAAACAAGAGAAAGCTGGTGGAAGATGATGAGCTTCTTGAGAGATAGCAAGGCCATGTGGCAGCCACTTTACCCCATCAAAGCTCTCCTGGAACATAGTCAGGAAGAACTTGATTGCAAGTTATGCCTGGCTGCCTCTACTTCTCATTTCAACAGCACTGGGCATATTTTCTAAACTCTTCTGAGCATAATAACAGACAAGCAATCCTGTAACGCAAGGCTATAATTCCTCTGAGGGGTGCTGGCGGTGACATGTACCATGAAGTCAGAATCTGAGTGGTTTGTCACCAGAACCCCCAGGGTGGAATTATAGCCTCAGTCACATTTTACTTATTTTCTTTAATATGTAGATGTCACTTTGCCTCTCCCATCCTCTCCTCTGTAGTTCTTGCCCCTAATTTCCTGGCCACCAAAGAATAATGTATCTCCTATTATTTTCAGTAAGTTCTACACCCTTAGTATTTTGCAACTTTAATATAGACATATCTCTGCTTTCTTGTCTTATTATTGTCTAGGTTCACTGACGCAAGTCCAGTTACCCCAAAGGGCTTGTAGGTATGGTTCTAGAAGTTGTGAAAACACAGGCATAGGTAACATTTCTTACTAAGGAAGTTAACTTGAAATGCAAACAGACTATGAGAACAGGCTGAGGCTTGAGGAGGGATGTAGGCAAAAGCTGATAGAGCAAAGATCAAGATCCAAATGTAGAGGAAGACCCTTCCTAACAGTTTGCTGAATCTTTAAGCACACCTACATATCAATATACTATGTTGTTTTCATGTCTACACACACATCTTTGTGTTATTCATGAATATTAACACAAAAGTAACAATTTTAATATTTTTAAATTATGAGACTTGCTTTCATTAAAATAAAAACTCAAGGCCTTGCATGTTTCAATCTCTGACTTCTGCTTGCTTTTTTTTTTTTTTTTTTTTTTTTTTTTTTTGGTCTTTTCGAGATAGGGTCTCCCTGTAGCCAAATAGTATAACTGTATAAGATTTCACTAATGAAATAGATCTTAAGTAGAGATTAGAAGGGAGAGGAAGTGAGTTGGTGGAGACATGTGTGTTTCTTCACATGAGAGATTGGCTGTAACAAATGCAACTCGGTACGGTTTTGTGGAGGTGGGTGATGGCAACTTGCCTATCATCTAGTAGAGAGATCTGATGACTGGGGCGCCGGGGCTTGATTAGCCTTTGATTTCATATGTTGAAGAGGCCGCTGGGGACAAGAGCTGTAGAAGAATGTGGTAGAGGAGTTCTGCACCAGTTACGGTGGCTTTGGATTCTCGGCCTCAGTTGCTTAAGTTGAGAGGAGGTGAGAAACAATTTAAGAGTCTGGGTGACCAATTAGAGTGAGGTAGGTTTGCTTGTGTTGAAGTTCGCTAACACTGTTGGAGTAGAGTCAAATCGAGAATATGAGAAAAGCATTAGTGAGCAGCTTCTTTTAAGAGCTGAGATGTGGCGAGCAATCGAGCAAGTTCTGGAAGCTGTTCAGTTCTATGGCTGTATTTTTCCTTCGACTTTCTATTTATTGGATGTCTCACCAGGTCTGCTTAGTCTGCATTGTTTAGTGTCCTGTGGCCTGAGTACAGCCTCTCTCTGGCATCGAGCTGGGATCCTTGTTCATATGAACCTAAAGCAGTAGATCGGTGTCCACTACGATATCCTGCACACCTTGCGACTGATTGAACAAAAACCTTCAGCATTTAGAAAATATCTGTGCGCATAAAATGTGAATGAGCAGGCCCCATATTGCTACTATCTGGGGCAATTGTGTTTACCTGAGTTAGCGAATACTGCGTGAGGAAGAGCTAGATTCAGACATCTTTTGACTGTAGGGAATTAAATTTGAGTTTATTTAAAATGGTTACATTTGGTCAGCTTATTATCAAACTAAAATATTTAAGAATTCAGTTTAGACGTACTTGCCTGATATATTCACCGAGACTTGATGGGACCTTAATGACATAATGGGTGGTAGTAATATGATGTGTCATTACAATTGGGGGATCTATTTCGAACGATGGTCCACAATGGGGAAGGGTTATAAAAGACTTGATTTAAACAATATGCTCTCTATTAGTGTGTATGAAATACACAAATCAATTAAAAATCTGTGCAAAAAAAGACAATAGATCGCCGACTAGGATTTCAATGTTCTAGGCTCAACAGGAGCTGATGATATTCCTATGAAACCGCTGCAAGAATTCAGACTAGTAGCTCTTTTAAATATAAGTATTTTATCATTTATTTTTTTTGTGTGGCGCGCTCTGTGTGTGTGTTGTTTGGCAGGAAGTGTGTGTCGCTGTATGGCTGCGCTTGTTGTGTCTGTTGTGGATGCCAAGCTCTGGTCCTGTGAGGGGAGATCAGTCATTTGAGCATTAGTCCTTAAACCTCAAGCTATCTAATCTGAATTTGTGATAAGCAAGCTCTCGCATCTCTAGGATCTCTTCTTTACACTAAATCTACATTCACTCACACTTGAAACAGGGTCGCTACTAGTAGTGTGAACTCCATAAGCCTTTGGATGCTGTGGGAATCACTCCACTATGGGACTTCACAGAGGAAGACTTAGGGGGTAAGAGTGGCCTTGAGTAGAACGCCTGTGGGTCAACAGGGTACAGAACTGCTTAACAGATCAAGGCTCCCGAGTGGAAAGTAGGGACATTAGCCGATCTGGGAGGGGCGTTGGACTTACTCTGGTCGTTCCACTGAGCACAGAGTGGCTGTGAGATTGACTGGAAAATCAGACTAGTAAAGACACTAGTCTGGTTAGCATTTGCTCACCTTCCATAGTATTCCCCTACCATGCAACACAAAATTTACTAAGAAGGGCAATGCTAAATATTGGCGGATTTTCTCGAGAGACAATGTCAAAGGAGTAATGATATGGAGCCCCCACCAGCTTATCTACATTGGTATTGCATGTCCAACAGCCACAGGATACCAATAGCACCCAATAATCTTGTACAAGGACACAGTGAGATAGAAGTTAAAATGCAGGTCACACAATCGATTTGTAGAATCGAGTGCTTATACTTATTCCCTTCTAGCTTACATGAGAATATCACTTGCGTGCGTCTTTTAAAATGATTTTGAGTTTTTATGAGGTCAAAAAAATGTAAATCACAAGCTATTAAAAAGTCACAATATAGCATCGTGATCTTTAATGAACATTGGTCCTCGGTTTTATTTCACATGATTGTAGCCTCTCTTGAACCCAAATATAATTTTGACTGAACATTCATAAAGATATCTAGCACGTCCGTTCAAGCATGTCAATTTCAGCATCCCTCTTAGTAGGCAATTGCACATAAATAAGGGAAAAGAGACGACGCTCTCAAGAGTCACATTTTGTGATGTCTGATTGAAAGGAAAAGTTGTACAATTTGCATCTAAACATTTGATGGTCACCATTGCTTTTTTGTTCAGAGTTAATGCATGTTTTAGGAAAGACTAATTAGGTCACATGGCATTTCTCCTAAATCTGCTCCACGAAACTATGGCAAAGGAATAATCTATATTTACCGTCATTTACTTGTATATGTAGAGAAGTTACTGAAACTTTGTTGTGTGCAATACGCCGCTTACAGGTTCAAAGTGTCCACTTATCCTTAGGTGTCATAGTCAGGTGTCATTTGTAGGAGGATGATCTGAGAGATTAGCTTAAGTAAAACTGTATTTCAATAGGGATCTTAATCTATAGTCATACCAATAAGAAATGAATCTCTAGTCCATACATGTGACATGAAAGTGGGATGAATTATGGACATTTTGAAGTATTCACGTAAAGTTGGTGTATTGGTTAGGGTATTTGATTGTTCCATCATGTGTCAAAGTGATTACTACACACTTACTTTCTCAGGCTCACTAAATGAGAGATGACCTTAAAACTCAAGAATAGGTTTGGGTCTGTGGAGATGACAAATATGAGGTAAGCTGGTCCGTTCTATATGGAGCTCTAAGCTTCTCATATTGAGGTGTAGACATATTAGTGTGATATGTTATTTCTCGCCCTGTTAGCCTAAAGGTATGTAGGCCAGTTGATAATTGCTTAAACAGAGGAGATTCTTCTTCTTAGTTTTTGCTAAAACGTTATTGCTTTTTCAGGTGACCTTGTTACTCGTAACACGGTGATATCATTTAGGGAACACAGCTTGCTAAAGGCAAAAAATTGAACTGCATTGGTAGCGTCATACAATATTTACCTTATAGGAAAATCCCCATAAAGGAAGGTGAGTTGAATTGGGTCCTTTAGTGAGGCCACTACCAACAGGCGAAGTCATTTATAGATATGAGCAGCATTATGTAATGGGTAATAACACCAACTAATCATCCAACAAATGCGCAAGATTAAGAAAAGTAATATGCCTTAATAATCAAAAAAATCTGAATATCTACTATCGAAATCTATTTCTGAAAATGAACGCCTAATAGTACCTGCTGGTGATAAAATTACGGCCTCTAATAGCCCCAGGAGACAAATACTGGGTCACCACAAACATCTTCTTGGAGGTACTTGGAATTCATACCCCAAGTTAAGAGGAAGTCCTACATGTAGTTAGAAGTCTTTCCTACCTTCTGGCTTTGAGTTCTCTGAAGCTGAAATCCTTATTAAAATTAATTTAAAGGATTACATATATACCTAATAGACATATGCAGTTCAAATTCATCCGTCAAAATGATAATAAAAAGCATTATTGCATCAAGTGTAAAATTTGTTTGGCTGCCAGTGAGAAAATAATACAGTATATAATACTCTGGCTTATTATATTGGCGATCATGTTCCCCAAACTGAACGATATACAGCAGGAAATCAAATAAAATGACAGCCAGTTATTGTGTGCTTTTTACGGTTTGAGTTACTTCAATGCATAGACCTTTGTTGGATTGTTCCATGTGCTTACTGTGCCTCTCAGCATTAACAGAGGTTGTGAAATGACGGAGGGAGGCTGATAATATTTTTAGCACTTTCCGTGTTTCATAAATGCATCACTTGAGGCTTATACCTTCCGGCAAGAGAGCAGGAAATAGATGTATAACAGTATTCCCTTGAGCACTCTGACACAGGTTCAAGGAAGAGAAGCAATTATGTTAGATTTTTTTTAACTTAAGGTTCATATAATATTATTTTAGTGGTATTTCACCTTTAAAATGTGGTGGTTTCTCAGAAGCCCATGTGAGTTTCTTCAGTGGGGATCTATATAATTTTTTTAGGTAAGAAGAGCTTAGAACGAGAGTTTAGAAAAGCTGATTGGATCCTTCCGGTCTCAGTGGAGGACAAGGGAATTGTTATCTCCCCCCTTTCTCTCTTGTCCTAAGCTTCCTGCTCCAGAGTAACTCTTACACTTTATAAATAATACTTTCTTTCCTTTCTGTATTTGTTTGTATATATGTAAAGTCATAGAAAAAAATCAATATATTTCCTGAGTGTATAGCTAGGCATTAAAGTCTCCAAATTTACATTTACGCTTTTAACAGATTTGAGCAATCCTCTTTGGGAGCTTCAATAATCTCACACTTCTATGTAGGACAAAGCAAAAAAACAGTAGCAGTTCTGACACTGGGTGGATTGTAAGAGCTCTCTGCATTAACCCATAGCTCTTAAACAGATGGCCATGGTGTAGGGATTCTCATAATGAGAGTTTCCCTCTAGTTTTTCAAGTAGCGGAACACAATACAACATAGCTCATTGATAAGTTTTATGAAACTCTCACACTATGAAAAAAAAAAAAAAAAAATTTGGTTTGTTGTAGATTTCCTGATTATTGGACTCTAGAGTACAGGACCATTCAATCATTACTTCTCTCCTAAACATTAACCCATACTAAAGAAATGAATGCAGGCACTGACAGTATTCACATTTCTAAGGGTTGAGTTTCTCTTTAGAGGCATACTTCTGAGAGATTAAATAGACAAGTAAATAGAATGAATAGGAACATTAAATATTGATTACATAGACAACTGTAGGCACACAGAGGTATGTGTCTATCTGGTTGGGGTGGTCAGTTGGGTCTGGAAGAGTAGTGTGTGGTATAGTTAATCTTACTTAGTATGGATCATGTACAAGTTTTATCATTTTTGCAAGATCTCTTTTTTGATCTGCTATATTTGAGGCAGGCAAATTTCTAGAGCCCTTTTTCCCCTCACTTTGGGTTGGGACTAGAAAGGAAGGGTTATGAGGTGTACTTCAGAGGCAAAGGATATTATTGGGCAGCAATAATCCGACTCTTACAGGTGGGATGATAAACAGTGGACCATGTGATTGGGTCCTGCCTGAAAGGCGTAGCCTTTGATAATAAAGATAAGATGATGCTGCGATAAGCCAAGGGGCATTTCTGTTTCCTTCTTATTTATTGCCAGCTTTTATTGCCACTAAGAAGTCAAGGTGCTGTTACAAAGCAGTTAATTATCAGTTAATTATGAACTTGGAAAGACAAGGAATGTAGACTTCTGAAGCTTTAAGAAAAGCAAAAGAAGAGTTCCCGTGTAGACTTTGGACAAAGCCCAGCTAAACTTCTTCCAGTGTCTGTTGCAATATTACTAAATAAAATAAAATAGATGGCCAACAGTCAACTGATAATTAACTGATCTTTTCTGCTGAGCACTGAGGAACTAGGGCATCTGTGGAGGGACAGGGTGCCCTGAACCAGTCTTCACGACATGAAATGTTTATAGGACACAATTGTACCCGGAGGGCTCCATCTTCTGTGAAAGCTGCCAGAGATGTTTTTCATGGGCCTTATGTCTTCCAGTGAAAATTTAAATCTATAATTTAAATAATCTGAATGTTTGAACCCTATCTGCTGAGTAAACACACAAAGGAAGTCTTTAGACCTGTAATCACCGACTTCTTAACAGGGGCGGCCTTCTCCAGGCCAGACAACTGCAAACAATTAGGGAAATTAGTGGCTCCAGCCTCACCATCAGGCTTCATGCTTGTTTATAATTTAATCGAAGAAAAATGTCAAAACAGTCAAGGGTTGAAGAAACAAGATGCAATTTTTGAGATGAAATTTAAAACTGCCAGGCTCAATATTGGGGGATGTTTGTTTAATAGTGTGTGATCCAGAACATGGGATCCTGAATTTTCGGGGAATTTATAATCCCTGTATTTTGTTGTTGTTGATGCGGTGTAGCTGAGGAAATAGGTGTTCAGGTGTTTTGATTTTTCTTCCTCAAAAGGTAACTTTCTTGAAAATCAAACAGCATCCAAATCTCTTCCTCTCAAAAGTCATTAAATTCCTTAGGAACATTTCTATGTAAGAAAGTCTTCTCTTTCATTGCTTAAAAATTAATGTCATAGGTCAACTTACCAGCGCTCCAGCAGGCTGTACCAGCTCAGGATAAATTTGATTTGCTTCTGTTCTTTTTTCATAACAAATATTATGGTTTATTTTGAAGTTATAATCCCTTCAATTCAAATTTTTGAAATTAGCCCTTCATTTGATTTTAGAATTAATGATTTTAGATAAGGACTACATTTGAATAAACACTCCCATACGAGAAATTCTCAGCTGGACCAAAAGGCAGAAACCATACTTTATGGGCCCAAAGATATAACAAGGCAGACATTCTGAACCAAATAAGAATTTGTGAAGGGTCACAGTGACTATGTTAATACTTTAAGAGTTATTAGGTTCTTTGCTAAATACTCCTCAGGAAAAGTGAAGGGCTGTGTTTCTGATGAGTCATTTAGAAATGGACTCAATAGACAGCACAGGATTTCTGGACTGATGTTCCGGCAACTCCCCTGGTTACATCCATTAATGGCACTGGGAAGATACCTGTTTCTGGGAGTGTCTTAACAATACTTGATGACAGTGGTGACATGCAGCTCCTGATTTTAAGAAATGGCTTGGAGAGGAAATTTAGATAAACCATGATGGTATGAGATGAAACTGGTCTGGAGAGAGAGACATCCAATAGATTATGTAAAAGCCAGGAATACCCCCCAGGAAAGACTAAAAGAGAGGCAGAAACTGAACAAGCACAGCATGGACTCATTTCTGTAATAAATGAAAATAAAAATCAGAAAAAATGGACGGGAACTTAAGGACCAGCCACTCTAGTCTTGACACTTGATAGATGCAGTTAATGTAGGTCCAAAAAACTGGGATGCTCCAGCCTCAGCAGTTAGGTGGTAAAGGAGGAGACTTTAACCTCTCCAATCCCATGGCTATTTTTTTTTTTTAACCAGACTTATAAATAGCACCCAGATATTTATGGAATACCTGCTTAACTGAGGAATTGCTCTAGACGATGAATGAAAGGGTGCCAACAGGGACTTCCAATTCTTTAATTGAAATAAAACCCCAGACAAATCAGATCATTCCAGATAAAGATAATGACTAAGATGCGGATCAATCAAGGTACTGAACAAAGATGATAGCTGACCTGTGGAGTCAGGAGACTTCCTTGAACACACTGCTTTTGAGCTGGAAATGTGAAGTACGTGGAGGAGTTAGGAGGCAACTCAGTGGTTAAGGCATTTACTAGGCATATTGTGAGGGATTTTGGGTTTGGTTTCCAGCAACCTACAAATAAAAGGGAAAAAAGGAGAATGACAAGGGCGGGGGAGGAGAAAGAGCAGAGGGAAAGAGACAAGGACAACAGTCTTAGGTTTAGTGTCTATGCAGGCAAAGAGCAAGATGGAATTAAGCTCAGCATGTACAACAGGTACAACAGGAAAGAAGGCGTGGTTGATTATAGGAAATGGGGAAGAATACAGAGGAAGGCAAGGGAAGCCTCAAGGCCTTGAAATACGTTTGCCCCTAACATAGCAAGGACATAATAAAACTCAATTCTAGCCTGGACGTGCAGTTGAAAGTGGCATTGAAGGAATGTCTTACACTTCTCTTATTTTCTGGGCATTTATCAGTCTCAAGTGCGCAACTTTGTACCCTCTTATCATAATGTAGAATGATTTTGTCATGTTTGGATTCTGGGCTTGCTTTGCTGACTAGGCACACTTCTTGGTTCAGCAATCTTGACCATTTTTAGCTGTTGTTACGTGAGACTACAGCCTGGGGATACGATGTCAGCATGTTGTCATGATAGCCTTTGATGGCCCATTAGACCACTGCTTGAAGCAATAGCCAATCAACTACTTGATAAGGGAAGTTGAAGGCCATGCTAGGTCAGTAGCAGGTCCTGAACTCAGCTGACAGAAGGTATAGGCAAGTCAAGTAAAGATAAACCCTAATCCAGATCAATAGAACTGTCCACTTGACACATATATACATTAGGAAGAATGTATGGTGATTATTTTCAAACACCATGTGAGGGATAATTATTGCACAACCATGAATTCTTGATACTATATATAGAGAGAATTGGACAGTGGTTACCAGAGAATGCTTGATCTCATTCAGGACAGGGCAAAGAATATTCGACTGAGGTGTTAAGGCAGGGAGACAGAGCAGGCATACGTCTAGCTCTGCAGGTATACAGAACAGATGCTATTAGTTTTAGCATTAGGGCCTATGCTTGCAGTGTTCATAAATATAGGCAAAGTGTTCATTAAGGTAAAGGCTACTACTGACTGATATGTGAGATCAGTGCCTCAACTTAGGGTGATTTCTGTGAAGTGGCTCATGTGTTAGATGTTGGCCAAAATTCACATTCATTATGGTCTAATGATATTGCGACGACGTGTGTATTTCTAGGCATTTGAATATTTTCATCTTCATGTGATCATGTGGGTTCAGTCCTATCATATAATAATTCATTCATATAGAAATGTTTCCATATCTCACTAACCAATAAATGAGATGATGTGCTATGCCAAAATAAAAACAGGCATCAGTCCATCAAAATGGTTTCACCAGTTTCAATTACACATTCAGGTAACCTCTTTCTGTGTGCCAGTCACTATATAATAATAGGAATAGTGCCTGGCAAATATGCCATGAAACAGTTCCTTCCATATTCAAATTAATTATTAATTTAAACTTTAGTGAAGCCAAAATTGCTTTTAGATCATAGTGTGCTAGGAGTTGCAATTGAAAGTAAAGACCAGTAAAAAGAAGAATAAAAAAGGACTTTCCCAAAAGTGTTCCTAATCTAGGAACAATGAAAATAGATTCTTACGGGCTAGAGAGTACTGGTCAGAGGTTAAGAGCTGTGGTTGCTCTTGCAGAGGACCAGGGTCAATTCCCAGTACTAACATAGTAGGGCTAAACAATTCTAATTCTCCAGGGGAATCCACACCCTCTTGACCTTTGTAGGTATTAGACAAATGGTGCACTACATACATGAAGGTAGTACACTCAACACACACTTCACCATTAAAAATTAATAGATGAAATATTAAAAATACATATTCACAAAAACAGGTGTGGTGCACGCCTTTAATCCTAGCACCCGGAGTAGGCAGAGGCAGGAGAGATCTCTTGTAAGTTCGAAGCCAGCCTGATATACACAGAGTGAAGTTCCAGGAAGCTGGGGCTAGCAGGGCGACCCTGTGAAAAATAACATTGATTGCTTAAATCATTTTTAAGAAACTTAAAGAGGCCAATTTTAAATCATTACCATCTAGGACTGATCTTTCATTGTACATGTATATTATAGTCTCTGAATGAACTCATTACTTTTGTGATACTAGAACAAAGATGGGGGAAATTCAAACAACACTAGCAACATTCTACTAGAATGATTTCTCAGGTACCCACATGTAGCCTTAGTTGAGGGAAAGAAAAAAAAAAAAAAAACACCTTAAGCTCCTTTCAATAGGCAGGAAACCCCTACCTCATCAGAAATGCTGAGCCCTCTCACCACCCGACTAATTTTTAAATTGATGCCTGTAAATGATACTTGTTTGGGAACAAAGTGTTGCTAAGAAAGTTATTAATTCTGGAATTTATCTTAGGTAACCTTCTATGATTTGAAGTCTTTATTCTTTTTGTAACTTTAAAGTATGTTTGGATTAAAAAAATTAAAAAATTCATTATTTTTTATTTTTTATTTTATGTCTGTAAGTTCACTCTGCATCATGAGGAATGGCCTGTGATAGGTCAGAAGAGGGGTGTTCTGAGCCCTTGGAACTGGAGTTACAGAGAGTTATAGCCACACTGTGGTGCTGGGAATTGACTGATAAATATTATATACTATAAAGATCACATTATGAACACTGTAATAACATTTCTGAAAATGCTCCTGCTATGGGTAATTTGGAATAGCTGTATAAATCAGATTTATGGGCTGAGAGATGGCTAGCGGTTAAGAGCGCCGAACCGCGTCTTCCAGAGGCGCGGGTTCGATCCCCAGCACCCACATGTGCGGCGAGAGCGCTCTGAAACTCCAAATCAAGGAGAACTCCAGCNGGTGGCCCCGCTGGCCAGGGAAACCTCGCTCTGTAGACCAAGGCTGGCCTTGACACTTACAAAGATCCTCCTGCCGTCTGCCTCCCTAGTGCTAGGAGTATAAGGCGTGCGACACACTGCTGTCATGTGCTTTTTAAAAGAAATTGCGACTTTAATTCCAGAAGTACGTGATGAGGAACATCTAATTATATTATGAATTTCTCTTTGTTGAGGATTCAAGGACTTAACATAGTACAGTTCAGAGTAGGTATCAAATGGTTTTTCAACTGGAGTTTTCAAAGGACTGCTGCTTCCAAGAGCTCTTCAGATTTAAATGACCCCTTTGTTATTTAGTTCACGTTCCTCTTTTCCTTTTCTTCTCTGAACTGCTCTTGTCAGAGCACCTACAAAGGCTATCTCTAGCCAAGACCCTGAATTTCTGGACACGTTAGTTAGTTATCTTTCACTTAGTTGATTTTGCCTGTAACATATCAGCATAGTAGAGCTCCAGGGGAATCCGAGACCCTCTTCTGACCTCCGCGGCATTGCACGACACGGGTGCACAGACCTGCATGCAGACAGTACATTGATACACACAGAGAAATAAGAAGAAAAAAAAAATCAGCATTTATATTGTTTTCATAGCTCTACTTTCCAGATAAGGAAAGGGAGACATGAAGGGGTTATATAACTTCCCTAAGATCAGAAACCTAGAAAGAAGTTCATTTTCAACTTGGCTAGATAATATAGACAATAAAGTTAAAATGAAAGGAAGGAAGAGATGGAAGAATCAAACTCACTATTTGTACCTGAATAATGACCCACTATGGAAATCTAAATGAACAAGAAAAACTATACCATAAAATAGTAAGGTGAAAAAAATCAGGACTTTATGTTTCACAAACAGGCAAAAAAAGAAACAAAATCAAGAAGTCAAAAATAAAACCTGTGGAATACAAAGTAAAAACTTTCTGCTTAATATGTAGCATAAAATATGAAATGGAAATAAGCCAAGAAACATAAAGGAAACCAATGTAGATCAGCTTCAGAGTGGTGTGGCTGTGTGATGAGGTCAAAGACTTTCAGTTTCAGAAGCAGAAGAGAGGCCCAACTAAAAGTTACATTGAACATTTTAATTTTTGAACATTTAAAAAATGAGTACTGAATTGATTGAAGAACTTCTGTAATTTAATGATAGAAACTGATTCTCACAGGAAGCTGTCCTTTAAAATAATTTAAAATCATAAATGTAGACTTCTGAGAAGTTACAATTATTCTGCAAGAGTTAATAAAATCATTCTTAAAAGAAATGTTAGGAAGAGCTGTTTACATTTGTCTACATTGCTTTGTTTTTCCAATGCCACTAATTATTTAACAGATTTTGCCAAATCCATCTCCTCACCCGCCCATTTGTTCTTCAGGATCCATTATCATGTTAAGTGGAACTCTCACAAATGATAGGAGAAAAGGAAATTATTCTAGTACTAGATTCAGAGGCTTGATGGAAAGGAGAACATTTTCTTCTTTATATTCCTTGTAGGATATTAGGGTAATGTCTGTCATGGGAATTCTACTAGAATGATTTCTCAGGTACCCACATGTAGCCTTAGTTGAGGGAAAGAAAAAAAAAAAAAACACCTGAGCTCCTTTCAATAGGCAGGAAACCCCTACCTCATCAGAAATGCTGAGCCCTCTCACCACCCGACTAATTTTTAAATTGATGCCTGTAAATGATACTTGTTTGGGAACAAAGTGTTGCTAAGAAAGTTATTAATTCTGGAATTTATCTTAGGTAACCTTCTATGATTTGAAGTCTTTATTCTTTTTGTAACTTTAAAGTATGTTTGGATTAAAAAATTAAAAACATTATTATTTTTATTTTTAATTTTATGTCTGTAAGTTCATCTGCATCATGGAATGCCTGTGAAGGTCAGAAGAGGGTGTCTGAGCCCTTGGAACTGGAGTTACAGAGAGTTATTAGCCACCATGTGGGTGCTGGGAATTGAACTGATAATATTATATACTATAAAGATCACAATTATGAACACTGTAATAAACATTTCTGAAATGCTCTCTGATATGGGTAATTGGAATGCTGTATAAATCAGCATTTATGGGCTGGAGAGATGGCCTAGCGGTTAAGAGCGCCGACCGCTCTTACAGAGGACGCGGGTTCGATCCCCAGCACCCACATGGCGGCCGAGAGCCGTCTGAAACTCCAATTCCAGGAGAACTCCAGCTCCAGGGGAATCCGAGACCCTCTTCTGACCTCCGCGGCATTGCACGACACGGGTGCACAGACCTGCATGCAGACAGTACATTGATACACACA
>VZQC01015323.1:2450483-2546867 GCA_009823505.1 Rhizomys pruinosus | reverse complement strand
TGTTGTTTTCATGTCTACACACACATCTTTGTGTTATTCATGAATATTAACACAAAAGTAACAATTTTAATATTTTTAAATTATGAGACTTGCTTTCATTAAAATAAAAACTCAAGGCCTTGCATGTTTCAATCTCTGACTTCTGCTTGCTTTTTTTTTTTTTTTTTTTTGGTCTTTTCGAGATAGGGTCTCCCTGTGGCCCCAGCTGTCCTGGAACTCGCTCTGTAGACCAGGCTGGCCTTGAACTCACAAAGATCCGCCTGCCTCTGCCTCCCTAGTGCTAGGATTAAAGGCGTGCGGACTTCTGCTTGCTTTTAAAGAAATTGCTATTTAATTCCAGAATACTTGATGAGGAACATCTAATTATATTATGAATTTCTCTTTGTTGAGGATTCAAGGACTTAACATAGTACAGTTCAGAGTAGGTATCAAATGGTTTTTCAACTGGAGTTTTCAAAGGACTGCTGCTTCCAAGAGCTCTTCAGATTTAAATGACCCCTTTGTTATTATTCACTTTCTCTTTTCCTTTTTCTCTGAACTGCTCTTGTCAGAGCACCTACAAAGGCTATCTCTAGCCAAGACCCTGAATTTCTGGACACGTTAGTTAGTTATCTTTCACTTAGTTGATTTTGCCTGTAACATATCAGCATAGTAGGTCCTGGATTCGTAGGGAATGATACTTTCTGTCTTGGCTGTTTTTATTAAATGCCAAGACCAGGGTCATTCATTTATATGTAATAGCAGTCCATGAACATTATGGACAATTGCTCTTCCATTTGTCTACACTGGAGCTTGAGTTCTGTTAAGTAATTTACTCAAGGTTGCGGACTAGGTAGTATCAGAGTCATAATGTGAACTTAGGTTTCCATCTTTTTCTTTAATAAGGTTGGTATTTATTAATATATGCCCTTTCTTCTTTAATGTATTAACAATGCAAAATATTAATAGACTATGCAACAGATGTTGAACCTTTCTTGCATTCTGGCATGGAATGAATATATTCTGTCATGGTATATACTATTAATACACTGCTTGATCTAATTTACTAATAATGTGTTTAGAATTTATATATATCCATATTTTTGAACATTGTTTTCTATTCTTTGTGTTATGTTAGAATTGTGGGGAATTTTCCATTTTTTATTTCTCAGGAACGGTATAAAAAGGTAAAATTTTCTAGATGTTTCAGTGAAACTTTCTCATACAATTAACCAGGACATGGCATTTTCTGAGAGGACTTTGTTCAGCAATTTAAAAACATCTTTTCTGTCATTGCCTTCTGATTTCCTTCTATGAGCATTTTGGTAATGCTTATATTTATCTAATTCAGTTTTCAGTTATCTGATTTGCTTTTATAATTTAAAAACTATTCTGAATCAGAATTATTCTCATTCCTCGACAAAGGCACCGTTGCACCTTTCAGGACAGCCTTCCCCAAGGTCGGACCTGCGTCATCACGGCTCCTTAAGTGCTATTTGGTCTTCTGCTTCTGTCCATCTCCTGCTTCCCACCTCCCTCCTCCTCTGTGGAGAGACTTGCCAAATGTTTGGTTGTAAATGATCACTCTGCCTAAAACTTTTCCTCTAATAAAATGGGATTTATTTTCATACTAATTTATTCTTTACTTTCTCTTTTTGCTTATCATTTTTTTACCACTCTTTTAAGGCTTTACACATTAAATCTGACTTATTTCACAATCATATTGACTTAAAAAAAAAAAAACCTAAAATTTCCTGTGGTAGTTTGGCATATCCATTCATTTTTAACAATTTTAGGTTCTTTATTATACTTTTTCCTAATAGCATATTACTGGATTTTTACCTTTTATCTAATTTAGTAACTTTAAAAAATAATTTTGTTTTTGAAATATGAAACTAATTTAATCTAATATTTATTATAAAATAAAAATCATTATTAGATGTGAAGTTAATGATAAAGTAAAAGAGAGAAATTTTTTAAAAATTCTACCCCTATAAAATAAAAATACTATTTTTCCTAATAAGTATACATACTCATGCACACACAAAACCTTCCTTTTTACCAAATGAAATTAAATTATTTATGCTATATATAACCTACATTCTTCCACTCAAAACCATGTTAATGTAACTTTTCCATGTTGTTGAATACAGTTCTATAGAGTCCATTTCAAATGGTTGCATTGTATTTTTTTTCTTAATGGGAAATTAACTCATTAATAATTGAAGTATTCATCATTTTTAATGGTTTCATCTATTTTTCTCATGTTATCCATTTCTTTGGTAATAATCCACAAACATTACATAATAAAATATATAATAGATATATTTATATACTTAGAAACTGAAATACATCAACCGAGACAACACTCTGTGAGCCCTAATTCTCTTCGAATACTTGATTATAATTCCTGGAAAAGGAAATAACATTTCACTAATAGGTTCAATCAGCATTAAAGGATAAGAATTTGGGCAGCAAAGTACACAGAGATAGAAGCAGAATTGTAATATCCTCTCTATTAACTCAGAAGAGTATACCTTTGGCTGGTCAATTCATAGGAATAAGAATATGGATATTTCTCAGATGGATTTTCAACCATTTAAACACAGTGCTTCACACAAAATTGATAGAGTAACAACAACCAGTGATATATTGTTCAGTCATTTGTGGAACAGATGAAAAATAAAAACAATTGGATTCTTAAGACTACAAAAATAAAGTAATTGCATATGAACTATATGTATAACAACTATCTATATTCACGGCAGGAATATTGTCATGAAGTATAAAAAATATTTATCTGAACCTCAAACTTTATTTTTTTAGTTTAAAATTTTTTATTGAAATCTTGCAATTTTCATACAACATAATCTGATCCACTCCCTCATCCTCACCTTTTCACACTGCCACATGCTAAATTCAATGTACTATGCTATATATGCAACACAACCTATAGAGAGTGATTCGTGTCCCCACATGTCCCTCAGCATGGGTCCATCACCTGGAACATGGTCAGCCTACCAAGAGTCTCATCCCTGTAAGAGACCATTTCTCTCCCTCCCAACACTCATCATCTTGATAGTCACAGTATTCTCATAACTAGAATGCTTTCCATGTGAATTGACTATTATCTCGAGATTCTTTCACTCAAAGATGTGTGAAACTATACTTCTAAACTTTAACTTGTTTGACAACGTTTTTATTTTACAGTCTCTTTGTAGTCCCAGTTGGCATGGAACTGGCTGTCTAGACCAGGCTGGCCTTGATCTCCAGAGATCAGCATGTCTCTGCCTCTGGAGTTCTAGGATTAAAGGCCCGTGTCACCACACCCAGCTAGTTCCCTTTTAAATAAATATTTAAAGCTATTTTTGTGACCTTTCAATGAACATGTTTTGATTACAGAAGCCTGTTTGTCTTTGATTGTTTCTCCTTGTTTTTCTGCTTTTATAATTTTTTTAAAAATTGAATTATTTATTTACTTATTTATTTATTTTTAACCCAGAAGGCTATGCAAAACAGCAGTTTCCACAACCTCATCTTCCACCCACTGGGTTTATACTAGGTTCATCTTTTCTGAAGTCTGAGACAATTTCTCAAGCCAGGATGGTAGTTCACAAACTGGACTTTCTGAAAGTTTCATGGCTGTTCATGTTCATCATACCATCATATAATCATACTTGTTACTTAAATACTACTCTTTGGTCCTTTTTTGTTTTTATTTGTGTCTTGATTTCCTTCTATCTACTGTGCTATGTCAAATCTCACCGTGAATCAAAATTTGTTATTTAAAATAACTTCCCGGGGACCCGGGCGCTGGGCCAGAGGGTCCGGAGAGTCCGGCGGCCAGGGCGGCTGCGCCTTTGGGCAGGATACCCAGAAGCCACCTGGGCGAGTAGCTTGGGTTGCTGGGGCCGTGAGGGCGGGACCCGGGCGCTGGGCCAGAATGGTCCCGGAGGAGTCCCGGCGGCCAGGGGCGGCTGCCCCCTTTTTTGGGCCGGATACGCCAGAAGCACCCTGGGCGAGTAGCTTGGTTGCGTGGGGCCTGAGGGCGGGAACCCGGGGCTTGGCCAGAGGGTCCGGAGAAAGCTCCGGCGGCAGGGCGGCTGCCTTTGGAGGGATACCCAAAGCCACCTGGGCGAGTACTTGGGTTGCTGGGGGCCCTCGTGAAGGCCAGGGACCCGGGCGCATGGCCAGAAGGGGTCCGGAGGACGGCGCCAGGGCGGCTGCTGCCTTTGGGCAGGAATCCCAGAAGCCACCTTGGGCGGAAGCTTGGGTTGCTGGGGCCATGAGGGCGTGACCCCCGGGCCGCTGTCCGAGAGGGTCCTGTAGGAGTCCCGCGGCCAGGGCCGCCCTGCGCCTTTGAGCAGCCCCTGCCCGGGGCGCGGGGCTAGATCCAGGCATATACCCGCCCCACCCCCCCCCCCCCCCCCGTTGGAGAACTTTCAGAACAATGAAGAGAAGAGTGCTTTGGCTTCCAATATCCAATACTAGAAACAAAAATTGAAAAGCAGTACATTGTCCATACTCCATAAACAAGAGGAGGAAGTGAAGGGGAAACAACAACAACAACAAAAAAAGTTATCTGAAGGAGGAAAAGCAAAACCGTCTGCTATTAGTGATCTAAACCAAAAAGGGAAGCTCCACATATGCCAGGGACACGACGAAAGGGACAACATGGGAAAGACAAAAGGATAATCCTGCCACCAAGCGGCTACCAAACCTGTAGAGACAGCTACAATGGGAACCCCTTGGAGGAGAACCAAGGAACAGATCTTAGAAAATAATTGCAGACCTATGCAGAGAAATTAAAGAACATAAAGAGGAATTTCAGAGAACTAAAGAGAGAGAATGAAAAACTCAAAAAGGACACTAGAGAATAGGAACAATGACAAACATCAGAAAGAACTAAAGGAACAGATTGACAAATCCGGAAAAGAAAACTAGAGGGAGGAAAAAATAAAGAATATAGAGAACTAAAGAGAGAGAATGAAAAACTCAAAAAGGACCTAAGGGAATACAAGACAAAACTTCAGAAAAAATAAAGGAACAGACCAACAAACTCCAGAAAGAACTAAGAGAAGAAAAAAACAAACTCCGAAAGAAAGTAGAAATCACTAAAAAAGAAGCCAACCAACGAAGTAAGGAGCACCCAAGAAGAGATTGGAAAGCACCAAGAAGAGATTGAGGAGCTCAAAAAGGAACATGGAGTACTAAAAAAATCACAGGATGAAATAAAACGGAAATTAGAAACACACATTCATCAAGAAGAAAGGAAAAGGAAAAAAGCCTCAAAGAAGTAGAATGGAGGAAGCAGAACAAAGAATATCAAGATCTGGAAGATAAACACAGAGCAATTAAAAAGCTTCAAATAAAGACTTATGAAAAATTTAAAAAAATACACAACGTGGAACAAACCAGGAAATATGGGACACTATGAAAGGTCAAACGTCCGTATCATAGGAATAGAGGAAGGAGAAGAATCTCAAGAGAAGTATTGAATCAGATCTTCAACAAAATAATAGATGAAAACTTCCTCCCCAAACTAAAATAGACAAACCCATTCAAATACAAGAAGCACATAGAACCACCAAAACCGGACAAGATCAGAAGAAGAACACCCCAAGCACACTCCAGGATATTATAGTTAAATGCTAGATGCCCAAAACAAAAGACAAAATTCTGAGGGCTAACAAAAAAAAACAAGTCCACATACAAAGGGAACAACCATCACCCCGAATTACAACTGACTTCTCGCGCCTCAAAACCATGAAGCAAGAAAGAACATGGAGCAAAGCATTTCCCATGTTAAGGACCTACGGATGCCACCCAGAATACTTTTAACCCCAGCAAAATGTCGATTTAGTTGAATGGAGGAGAAAGAAATCATTCCATGACTATAAACAGATGATGGAATACAAGTCTGGAAAACCAACTTCTCTCCTTCATGAAAATATTGAAGCAATTCAAAGGTAGAAGAGAGGAGCAACAATCCTCAAACACCTAGGAAAAGAAACAAATAAAACACATACATAGGGAGAAAATCAGAAGCTAGAAAGCCCAAAGGAGAAAAGTATATAAAATGAAAAGGAAGAAGCAACATCCTCTTTCAATATAACCATTTAATATTAATGGGCTAACTACCCCCAATCAAAAGAGCCCATAGACGGGAGTGTGGGAGGGGGGGAGGATGTATGGAAAGGGCAATAGCCCACTATGTCCCTGTCTACAAGAAACCCATCCATTTCAATATATGCACCAATTAAGTGAAAAGGAGTGGAAAAAAGTATCAAGCAAATGTGAACCAAAAAGAAAGACAGGTGTGCTATTCTAATATCGACCAAAATAGACCTTAAAAACAAAAAAATCAAAAGAGACAAAGAGGGCCCACTACATATCTTTATTAAGGAACAATTGACGATTGAAGATTTCACATTATAAATATATATGAACCCCAAACAACGCAGGGGTGGGGGGGCAACGCAAACTTTATAAAGACAATCTTCAAGGATCTCAAGGCACAGATTAAACCGCCAAGGCAAACTAAATAGTGGGAACTTCAATAACCCATTAAGTCCCCAAGAACAGGTCCCCCCCAACAGAACAAAGGATAAACAGAGAGACATCTCGAACTAAATTGACACAATACACAAATTGGACCTCACACAGACAATATCTATCGAATATTTCACCCCAAACAACCACAGAAAGCACTTTCTACTCACACCTCTGTGGACATTCTCCAAAATAAGACCATATAGCTGGGGAACACAGGGAAAAAACCTCAAACAAATTTAAAAAGATTGACCTAAATCTTCAGTGCATCTCTATATCAGACCACAGTGCATAAAACAAAACGTCATTATCACACCAGAATAAACCACTATCCCTACCCTACAGGAACAATGAGACTAAAAAACACTATCCTGTATAATGAGTGGGTCAGAAGAAAATAAAAAAAAGAAATAAAAACATTCCCCGGTGGAACGGAATGACAATGAGATAAAACAACACAGCAAAATCTATGGGACAACTTTAAAAGCAGTCTAAGGAGGAAGTTTATAGCTCTAAGTTGGCACTACATTAAAAAAACAGAAAGAACACAAGCATTGAATGACCTAACACTGCAGCTAAAAATACATGAGAACAAACAACAATATGAACCCTATAAACGGAGCAGAACAAAAGAATATAACAAAAATCAGAGCAGATCAATGAAATTAAAACGAAAAAAACCATAACAAAAAATAATGAATCCAAAAGCTGGTTTTTGTGAGAAGTAAGAAACAAATAGACAAGACCTCCTGCCCATTAACCAAAAGAGAGGAATATAACTAACTCAATCAATATAGAACATTGATGGAAGGGTGTAAAGCATTCACAAAAAAATGAAAAAAAATCCAGAACAATCCATCGGTAGCTACTTTCAAAAACTATACTCTACTAAGTTTGGAAACCCTAGAAGAAATGGATGAAATATGCTGAAATCCTGGAAGATACCAAAGCTTCAACCAAGAAGAGATTGACAGCCCTAAACAGACCATAGTAAGAGAAAGAAATCCGAAGATGTAATAAGTACCTCCAACAACCAAAAATTTCCCAGGCCCGGATGGTTTATCATTTACGGCAGAATTTTTAATAAATATTTCGAAAACATAATTCAACCATTACTACTTAAATTATTTAGAAGAATACAAACGGAGGAAGATCTTCCCCGAAATCCTTCTATGAGATAGCATTACGCTACTACCCAAACCAGGGAAAGTCAACCAAAAGAGAACTATAAGACGCCATCTCCCTAATGAACACGGAAGCCAAAATTCTAAACGGATTACTGGCAAATCGCATACAAGACTCACATCAAGAAAATCAAGCCACCCTGACCAAGTGGGGATTTCATACCAGAGATGCAGGGGTGGTTTCAAACATACAAAAATCAATAAAACATCATCAAAATATCCAATGGAATGAAGGACAAAGAAAACCAACACCATCATTTCAATTGTGCGTGAAAAGCCTTTGAAAAATCCCGCATCCGTTTCATGTTTAAAAGTCCTGGAGGGGAATTTGCGCCTAGAGGGATCATTCCTCAATGCAATCCAAAGCCTATACAGGAAAAACCACACCAATAAGCCATCCCTAAAGGGGAAATGACAGAAAAGCATTCCCGCCTTGAAGGTAAGGAACTCGGCAAAAGGCTGGCCCCTGTCATCCCAACCTACCTCTTCAATATATGCTGGAACCCTTACCTGTGCAAGGCAATAGGCAGAAAAGGAAATTAAAAAGGAGTTCTTTAATTTGGAAAAGAGAAATCAAGCTATCCCTTTTGACTTGATCGAGTATGATTGTCTGACCTAAGGGATCTAGAACGCCACCAAAAAACTCCTAGAAATGATTAAGAGCTTTGGTAAAGTGGCAGATACAAAATAAACTAGAAAAATCAGTAGCACTTTCTTTACACAAAACCAACATCAAGCAACTGAAGAAGGACTACAAGGAGACCTTCCTCACTCACAATAGCCCTCAAAAACAATAAAATACCTGGGAACAAACCTAAAACCAAAGAACCACCAAGGATCTCTAAAACAACAAAAATTTTAAACCCCGAAAAAGGAAATTGAGGAAGAAACATCAATAAGAGTGAACAACCTCCCATGCTCATGAGATGGGGAAAAATAAATAATAGATAAAAATGGTCCATCCTGTACCAAACTAGTGTACAAGATTTATAATATGCAAGTCCCAATGCAAAATCCCACAAGAGTTCTGTCAAGGCTTGTGGGAAAAAAGAAATCCTCAATTTTCATTTGAAACAAAAGACCCCCGAATGCCAAAGCATCCTGAGTGAAAAAGAGCAATACAGGGGGGGATCCCATACCAGACATCAAACTATACTACAGGCTTATAGTCCATAAAACAGCTTTGGTATGACTGGCACAAAAACAGACCAGTGGACCCAAAGGAATAAAACTGGAAGATCCAAAACCTGGCTCATACAATTTTTCAAGCCACCTCATATTTGACAAGGGGGCCAAAATACACAATGAGAGAAGACAGCATCGTTCACAAAGTTGGTGGTTAGGGGCAAACTGGGATTCAACCACTTGAATAGAAGAAACCCTCCCCCCCAGTAAAATTAAAACCCCTACCATTCTCACCTTGACAAAGGTCCAACTACAGATGAACCAAAGACCCTAATTAGTGTGAAAACCCAAACTCTGGAAGGTATAGAAGAGAAGCTTGGCAAGCAGACTACAAAGACAATAGGGTGTAGGAAAGAAACTGCCTAAAATCCAAGACCAAGCAGTGCTGCACAAGAAAAAATCGACAATTGAACAAATGGGAACCTCCGTACTAAAAAAGCTTCTGTACATCAAAGAAGCAATACAAGGTAAGGGAGGAGAAGACCCACAGAGTGGGAGGAAACCTTTCACAGCAAGATACATTCTGACAAAGCATTAATTTTCGCGCAGTTTACACCTACCAAAAAACCAAAGAAGAAAGAAAACAAATGAATCACTCAAAAGATGAGCAAAGATATCTGAATAGAGACTTCCCACAGAGGGAATAGAGATGGCTTGAAAACATCTTAAGAGAACTTTTCACAATCTCTGAATAATTAAGGAAATTGGCAAATTTAAAACCACTTTGAGATATACCTTACGTCCAATAAGACTGGCTAGGAATCAGGAAAACAGCAGAATGTTTTACTGGCAAAAAGTGCTGGAGAGGTTTGCGGGGAAAGGGGAACACTCATCCATTGGCTGTGGGAATGTAAAACTAGTACAGCCATCTAAGTGGAAAAGCGTGTGGAGAACCCTTAAAAGACTCAAAATGAGGCCTTCCAAGTTTGCACCCAAGTCAACGACCACTCCCTGGGGAGATACCACGAAGCACAAGACAAACTTACTGGCAAAAGATACATGCACAGTGATGTTTATTGCGCTCTGTTCACAATAGCAAAAAGCTGGAAACCCAGCCCAGTGCCCCTCACTGACGAGTGGATAGAGAAAAATGTGTGACATGTATACAATGGAGTTCTATGCAGCAGTAAGAGGGACAGACCCATCAGAAAACTTTGCAGGTAAATGGATGGAGCTAGAAGACATTGAGATGTTAATGAAGTAACACCAGTCCCAGGAAAAAACAAACAGACAAATGGTGTCCCCTCATATGTGGAATCTAAGTACCTAAACAACCCAGATTATATAAATATTCCTCATGGAGGGGATGCATAGTAAAAGAACACAAACAGAAAGACTTGCATCAGGAAAAATGGACTGAAATGGTGAATGGGAAGTGGGATGGGGTGGAGAGGGACAACGAGTGTAATTCATCAAGAGCATATTGTTAATTGATGTTAAGTTTCAGCACATACTCCAGTTTCACCTAGACGTGTCTACAGGATACATGGGTTTTTTTAGGGACTCTTAGTAAAGTAAAAATGTCTATATAAAAACACATTGGTTTAACAGACTCTGATAAAAACGTAATGCATCTGAGTTAAATGACAGATATAATTGCTCGTTGTCCCATTTTGTTTTTTATTTAAAACAAAATCCCTAGAGGCAATAACTTTGGATGGACCACCATACAAATAGTTCTCTATAATTTCGCTGTTTTACAGTATCACCCTTGTAGCATTCTTTAAATGATTTAATAAAAAAAAAGCAAAAAATGTAAGTTTGCTTCCCAAGTTAATCATATATAGTAGTCCACCACAAACAGCATGGGTTGAAGTTGATGAAATCTGGTGCCTTGGATTCCACCCTATAGTTAATGTATAAGACAACTGTCCTTTCTGGGAACCCATGGGTATAAAAAAAAAAAAAAGGGGGGGGCGGTACAAACAGACATGAAACCTTCTAGTCCCAAGAAAACTCCTTGCACATTCAAATCTTAAAAACTATACTAGTGGGAAGAGATTTGTATGTTCCAACCAATGTACAAAATGTCCCCTAACACTAAGGCGAGAAAGAATAAGATACAGTCTGCATCGAGTAGGATGTACCAAAAAGTGGGCAACTGAAAGGTTGACCCCCGTCGAACACTGAAAGGAAGAAAAGTCCTCAGATTAGCCCATAAAACATCGAAACCCTTTCTGTGGTATTCCTACAACATGTACAACTATTCATAATGAGTCCGAAAGAAACTTACCTTCTGGTGGCAACAAAGTTTGATATGACTTTTTCTCTTTGCCGTCCGCGCCCCCCTAGAAAAGGAGCAATATGAAAACTGATGATGAGTATTTCTCAACTGTAAATTGGAACAACTATTATAGAGGTAATCTCTTTATAAATTTTTTTTCGTAAACATGCCTTCTTTTTTTTTTTAAAAAAACTAAAATGCCTTTCTCTAATTACTAAACATAAGAACTGTGAAAAGGATTATACTTTTTCATAACCAAATATAATAATAAAGTCCTTGGGCTATGTATTAGCCGCAAAGTATATTAATATGGCAGGAGCTCGCTGACATCCAGCAATGGATTGTTTACTACCAGGGGAAAAGATGTTTGGGCCAGGGGATCCAAGCCCCACAAAGGTAAGCGGCCTTGGGCCCCTAAGTTTGGGATTAACCTGCATAGAGAGCGATAAGCCCTGCCCTGCAAAGACTCCTGACGATTAACATGGAGGTGTATTGATGAGACCGCACATGCAGGGTTACAGATGGCCCCTCTGATGCCAGAGAGTGTTTCCCAGAAGCACACTAAACACAATAAAGCAAATAACGGGTCCCCCTAGTCAAGCAAGACTTCACACCATCAGCACCAGCTAAACTTCACCCTGCCCTGGAAATACTGTGCAGCCGAGGCCGCCATATGCCTGTATACCCCAAAACTAATTGGCTATTAACTCTCACCTTGGAGGGAATAACCCGATGGCTTGAGGCCACAAAGCCTACATCCTCTACAGGTTAGGAGATGGTATAAGCCCCAGTAAAGACCCGGTTTTAATAATTTTATCAGGTGTAAAAAGTATAATTCATGATTAACATTCAGCCAAAAAACATATTGTGGTCTATGCCACAAAGTACCCTTAACATAAACTATTTAGTACTGTTTAAATATCTATGTGTCTAATTTCTTATGCTTCATTAGTAGGAATCGAAAGGTGACTTCTCTTCCTGAAACAAAACTGTCCGCCACCCATGAAAGAAATCACAGCCAGATTGACCAGAAATCAAGTCAACCTAGCTCCACGAGCAGAGAGGACAGGTTTTTACTTTCGCCATCCAACCCTGTGCCCCTTTTTCTAAACCTAGGGAACAAGCTGAAATCTGCGGAAGAGGGGGCCCCCCGTGGGTAGAATTGTAAGGCCTTGCGATTGGGTGAAACGGGTGGGAAACTAATAAGCGATGTAGTTCTGGACAAGCTTCAATGTGATCAACTTGAGTTGAACAAACAACAACCTGGTTCCCAACCTCCACTGGGATGGTGGGGACTGGGGGGTTTTTGGGCACAAACAAGTCCGTATATATGGTTTTTTTGCACGAAGGATGTTTTTACTCATGGATTATCACTTTATAGCTAAAAAATGAAAAAAAAAAAAATAAACCTGAAAGAAATGCAGGAACAAAAAAAACAAACAAAAAAAAAAAAAAAAAAAAATAACTTCCCACTGAGAGAAAGATGCAAGACATGTATGGCAGAGTACATGAAATGAGGTGGGGTGGGGGGCAGGGAGAGGGTAATGTATCAGAATTGGACTGAAAGATGATGTATGAAATACATACAACATCAATAAAATATTTTTTTTCTCACTTACAAAAAAATACCAACAATCTGAGCACACTGGGAGCTGTTTAGTCTGATTGCTTATACTTCTCTATTTGTTTCTGTTTTTTTGGGGGGGGGCATGCCGAGGGTCTTCTAGTTATCTTTTCATTTACAACATCAAAATAGTTTGATATCATAGCCAATATAAACTTAATCAAGAGTGTCATCCTTATTTTATTTTATATATTGATTTTTCCTTTTTTTATTGAGCATTTGTACACTTGATACAATGGTTCCTAATCAAATTTTGCTCAGATTGACTCCCCAACTCTGAATCAGAACTCCTGCATTACAACGTCCAAGCTAACCCCCATCCAGTCAAGGTTTTGAACTCGGATGTCCTTCTGTAGAAATTCGTCCACTGTAATCTGGTCAGCACATATAGAAAGCTCAAGTAAGTCATACTCTTCCTCACCCAACAGTAATCAGTCTTCAGTAGTTCTCAGTCCAAGGCTAGTCCCTCACCCATTTCTTTTGCTCCACTCTGAGGCCTTGTCCCAGTTGGCACATGTTCTAGTTTGTCTTCCATTGCTGTGACAAAACACTCTGACCGACACCAACTTGGGGAGGAAAGAGTTCCTTAAGCTCACATCTCCTGGGTCACAGTCATCACTCAGGGAGCCCAAGGCAGGAACCCAGGGCAGGAACCTGGAGGCAGGAGCTGAAGCACAGGCCATGGAGGAATGCTGTACACTGGCTTGCTCCCCTGGCTCATGCCCAGCCTGACTTCTTATACGGTACATAACAACCTGCCCAGGGTGGCACTACTCATTGTGAGCTGGGCCCTTCCCACACAGCTCGACAATCAAGACAATACTCCACAGATGTGGCCACAGGCCAATCCAGTGGAGCCAATTCCCCAGTTGAGGCTCCCTCAACCCAGGTGTGTCAAGTTGACACTAAAGCTATGCAGCACAGCACAGGTCCCGTGCCAGGTGCCAACATCATCACAAGTTAGCATGTGAAAGCTTCCAGGATTCTGTAAGCCGCCACTTCCCTGTGTTCATGCACCAGCCCTGGCTCTTACAATCTTTCTGCCCCATAGTCTGCAATGATCCTTGAGCCAGGGGTGGGTGCAATTTAATATGGGGTCCTCTCCAGGGATGCACACCCTGGAGGCTCCCATCCTTTGAAACCTGGCCAGTCGTGGCCTTCTGTTTGCATTGCACTCAACACTCTGTGTTGAGAATCGAGGGATGCACTCATTTTTCTCTCTGCCGCTCATTCTGCAATGTTTCACAAGTCTTAGGTGTAGAGTTCCAACTATTGCTGTGTCTCCTAGGATTGGGCATCTTTCAGATGCACATTTTCTGTCTGAGCAGTTATGGGATTCTGAAGTAGCCTCCATATGTTGCAAAGAGAAGCTTCCTTGAGATTAAATCTTTTTTATCTTGATGAATACCTCCTATCAGGGACTCAGCAGTGTCCAGGCAGCTCTTGGTCTTGTCTGTCACCGACCTCTCTTCGTTCCCACCTTAGTGAAGTCCTAGGCTTCAGTATGAAAGCACAACAGGAGAAAATGGACATTCGGTAATCATCATCTCTCACAAGCCTGGTGCCTCAGGGCTACCTGGGGCCACTGTCACCAAAAAAAAAAAAAAAAAAAAAAAATGGAGTAGACTTCTTACATGTGGCTCAGGGCTCCAAAAATCTGGAAGCAGGAACTGACAGTCTTCTTGATATCTAGCCACTCTATCCCAATCCAGCCCAGCATCTCCTCTACCTTTTTCTAATGGCCACAGCAGAGTCATCCCATATTTAAGCAAGTGAAGGGATATGTTCCCATCTTCACCTAAGAGAGAGGAAATTCACAGAGGCTGTGGGACCAATGCTACAACAGCGAAAGTAGTGCTTTAAGTACGTGCTAAAGAATTTAAATGTTTTAGTAGCTGAGAAAAAATAAGAGATGTTAAAAGTCCTCTATTTTTCAGCGCTCTTCACTTTGAGCCTCAGTCCCAGAGTAAGGGGTCACTGTTTGTTGTCAACGTGTTGGCAACTCTGTCTTCATCCATTACATGTAATTTTTACTTATTAACAATTTCCTTTGGGATATGATAAATGTAAGCTCACTTGCCATATGAAATATTTGAATTTTTCCCACGATGAACATCAAACCCAGGGCCTTGTGTGTAACAGGAAAAATGAGGACATAGCACAATTTTTCTACTAAATATTTTTTTAAGTTCTGTTCACTAACTTTTAAACTTTAAATAACATCCCAAGTTCTCCTCGCCCAACAGTTCTAGAATCTATCTCTTTACTTGTTGCTATAGAAGTTGCTAATTGGTTATTTGGCTTGTTATAGAATCATAGGTTCAATATAATTTTGTCTTCAAAAGCACTGCTCTTTTGCCTCCTGGCATCTACCAGTAATCTACTCTAAATTCTCTCTAGAAGCTTTGTGGAATGTTTCTCCAATTTAGTAGTTTGCAATTTTGTAAGATGTCTGTATATGTCAATACTTTCATCTGACCAGTTTATTACTTGGCAAGCTTTTAAAATTTCATGATTTTCTTTTTTTTCATTTCAGCTTTGGGAAATTACCTGGGACTTTCTTTTGTCTTTTTGAGACAGGGTCTCCCTGTAGCCCCAACTGTCCTGGAACTCACTATGTAGACCATGTTGGCCTTGAACTCATGGAGATCTGCCTGCCTCTACCTCCCAAGTGCTGGGGTTAAAGGTGTGTGCCACCATGCCCAGCTTACCTGGTGCTATTTCCTCAATAATTTTTTTCAAAGCTTCTAATTACCTTCCTTCACTTATTTTATTTTTGCTACTCATGAGCATGATATACATGATATACAACTACATGAGGTAGTTGTAGCCTTTTCTTTTCTAATCCTTCAGTTACGTTTTCGTCATTTATTAAATGGTTAATAATAATTTAATTATCTTAATTTAGATTTCAAGAATTTTTTCATACTCTACAGTAATCATTAAAACAGTGTGTCTTTTTTGTGTTTTAACTACCTCAGCCTCTCCAAGTTCATTCTGTGGAATCTTCCAAATCTCTTTTCCATTTTGTATTCATCTTAGAGTTAATTTTAAGTCTTATTTTCCCTTTCCTGTTAGTACTTTAAAAAATACATAATGTCTTTTGGTCATTTGTTAATAAATATGGATTAAGATTTAAGATGAGAGACAGGATTGGTAATAAATGTCTGTAATCATAGTACTCGAGAGGCAGAGGCAGGAGGGCTGAAAGTTTGAGGCCAGCCAGGGCTTCCTGGTTATACCCTAAAGCAGTCAGTAGCATTGGTTACTCTTGCAGAGGACCTGAGTTCAAAACCCACAGGGCAGCTGGCAGCTGTCTGTAGCTCCAAACCCTGGTTCTGACCTTTCCAGTCATTGAACAATGAGTGGTCATACATGTGTGTGTGGGCAATGCGCTCATACATGTGAAATTAAAAAAATGAAAAGTAAAATATTTGGGAGAAAAAAAAAACCTGAAAACTAAAATGTTGGAGGGATGGATCAGTGGTTAAGAGCCTGGCTGCTCTTGCAAAGGACCTGGTTTCTGTTTCCAGCATGCACGTGTAGCTAACAACTGTCCTTAACTTAAGTTCCAGGGGATCTGATTCCCTCTCTGACTCCCTTGGACATTGCACACATGGCTACATTCACATACATGCAGGCAAAACATTCATACACACACAAGAAATTAAGGAAAACAAGAAGAGAAAGGAGGGGCTGGAGAGATCACTCAGTGGTTAAGAGCACTGACTGCTCTTGCAGAGAACCATGGTTCAAATCCCAGCACCACATGGCAGCTAGCAACCATCTGCAACTCTAGTTCCAGGGGTTCTGGTGCCCTCTTCCGACCTCCACCGTCATTGCATAGCTCAGGTACACTTGGGCAACACACACATAAAATAAAAATAATAAATAAAATTTTTTTTTCAAAAAGAGGAGGGAGAACAGGAGGAGGAGGAGGGGGAGAAGGGGGAGGAAAGTTGTTACAGTTGCTAGATATGCTCAGTTAGTCTAGACGTTCCTGCCTTGTTAAGGTCTGTTTCTTTACCTCTGTTTCCCAGAAAGACAAGCTGCTTGGGAGCCTTTGGTTGTTGACATGCATACTGACAGGCAAGCGGTTTCATTGTGAGATGACAGCAATTAGTGAGGCAGAGATCGATGCACTTCTCTGCTGATAAATGTCTGCAGCTCCAAAGGACATTCTGTTTCTTTCCAGATACAAGCTCCCATTGTATTGTGTGTTGTGCTTTTATTCGCAATACTGAAGGTAGTTAACACACTACTTGGTAGGAACTTTACAAACAATTCCTGGGACTTTTGTCCTATTTCCTAAACTGTCTTATTCTGACCAAATTGTTCTACATGGGGGAGATTTGCAAAATACCTTTTATTTGTTACCTGTACATTTAATAGCTCTGATTTTCTGATTTTCAGTTTGTCAAAACATCTAATTTTCTTAAGACTCCATCTGCAGATAGGTTTTGCATGAAGGATGCTTGTACTCATGGATTATCACTTATAGCTAAAAATGAAAAAAAAAAACTGAGAGAAAGATGCAGGACAGTTATGGCAGAATGCATGATCTGGGATGGGGTGGGGGTGGGGGGGGGAGGGAAAGGGAAATAAGCCTGAACTGAATTGGAAAAAATGTATGAAATGCACAAAGCATCAATAAAAAAAACTAATTAAAAAAAAAATAAAAAATAAAATATCATAAAAAAAAAGACTCCATCTGTATTCTCTGTTGAATCCCTAATCCATCCCCTTTTATTTACTGAGTTTTGAAAAGGAAAAGAAATAAGCATATATATTTATTTAGTCATTATAAACTGGAATCTCTGTTATATAATTTAAAACATTATTGTTAAAAAGAAAGTAAATCATGCTTTGAGAACCATGAATCCATTTTGGTTCAGTGCAGTTCTACAAACGTTTCCTGAATGCCAAAGCAATAGACATAATTTTGCTATAAGTCAGAGATAAAAGGATGACTCGAACACATTCTCTACTCTTGAGAGACTTATAATTCATCAGCGGCAGACCCATGCAGATTATAATCAAGAGCAACAATTCAATCATAAAAGCGTATACATGAGAGGAAAAGTAGTAATTACATAGTGATGAACCCTGCCAGGATCATTGGAAGGGCACCAGAGTTGAGGCTTAAATGGTAGTGAAAGGTGACTAGGATCTAGCAGCTGGGTGGAGGACAGGGAATGAAGAAGAGTGATCATTCGCCAAAGCTTCATATGAAGTGTCTCAAGCTTTGCATGTAATTCAAAGCCTCAGCAGCAGTTAGCATTGGGTTACGGGGTAGGGTTGGCAACAGGTAGGAAACTTAGAGAAGAAGTCTGTGGAGGATCTTGCAGGTGTGCCAATATGCTAGGAATGTATTCTGGCAATCATACGCATAGAATTCAATGAAGAGGTAGACATAGCCAGGGTTTCTCTAACAGATTTTTGGTAACAGTGTGGGACAAAGATTTAAGGGGTTATTAGAAGATGGGGAAAGAATTAGGAGTCCATTGTAGTGATTTTGGCAAAAGAATATGATGAGTCAGAAAAATGTATGTTGCAATGATTTGAGAAATTTAAGAAATAAAATCACTAAGAATCGTTAAGGTTATATATGTCAAGTAAAGGTAACGAATACCTCCAAAAACCTTCTAGGTTTTTGGATACCACAAACCTTCTAGGTTTTTGGATACCACAAACCTTCTAGGTTTGTGACTCCTGTACATGAGGGGACGAAGATGCCTTAGACCCTTTCTGGGAAGCCATGAGGCAGAGCACTTGGGAAAAGTAGACTATTAGATAGGATTATTCAAAGAAATATAATTAATAAGTATTAAGGGTCTACATATGTATACATGTAAATTTGTTATATGGAATTGACTTACATATCTATGGAGGTAGAAAAGTTCCACCAGTGAGTTGCTACCTGTAGTCTTGATACACAGAGAAAGTGGATTTAAGTTCCAGTTCCAGTTCAAAGTAAGCGTAAATCCTTGTTCAAAGGTAGGATACCAATGTCTCATAGTCAGGCTTAGGAAGAAAAATTGAATTTATGCTTCTGAAGCCTTATTGTTCTGTCCAGGTCCTCAGTGGGTTGGATGATGTCTATATGCATCAGTGGAAAACTTTACCAATAAACATGTTAATTATCTTCCAGAATTTACTCCCCTACAATTTTTAATCAGACAGCTGATACCTTTTGACCTGTTGTAAAATTAATCATCATAATAAGATACTTATTCTAGAGATAGCTTATAGTTCTTATAGGGGCCATGATAAGTACTTATGTAAGGTGCTGTAACATGAATTTTAGAATTATAAATGCATCTAGAGCTAATTCTGAAAAGAATGATGTGTAGAGGATTCCAAATGAGCAATATGATATAAAAGAAGAACCAAGACTATAATATTGTAGAAAAAAACACAACATGCAGACCATTTCAAATAGGAAAATATAGCCCTTGCATCACGTTACACAGGCAACATAAACAAAATTTTAAAATATGCTTTGGGCTTGGTAATTAGAGAAGAAATGATGCCTTAGGGAAAGTATTCTAGTTGGAAGTCAGAGAGAAAGGAGATGGAAAAGAGACTTATTATGAGAAAGTTTCTAAAAAACAATTTTTACTGAGCTTTTGTGTACCTCATACAACAGTTCTCAATTAAATTTAGACACCTTCCCCCAATCTACACCTCCCCCCCCCCCGGACCTCATGTTAAGTCCCATCTGGTCAAGCAATCGTACCCAGACGTCCTTTGGTGCACATTCATCCACTGGAGTCTAGTCAGCCTATCCAGAGAACTTAAGGAAGGTCTACTCTCCCTCGCCCAGCAGTAATCACTCTCCGGCAGTTATCAGGCCAGGGCCTGGCCAACCACTCATTTCCTTCACTCCACTCTAGCCCCTTGTCTACTGAGTTAGTGTGTGTCTCATGCTCAGCGCCACCATTGCTGCAAGTTCACATCAGCATGCTTCCAGTGGGCTTAAGAACCACTGTTTCCCTGTGTTCATGGATCAACCCTGGTTTGCATAATCTTTCCACCCCATCTTCTGCAATGGTCTCTGAGCCATGGTCGGTGAGGTATAATATAGGAGTCCTATCCAAGGACAAACCCTTCGCAGTCTCTTATTCTCTGAAACGTGGCCAGTTGTGGCCTTCTGTATGTATCACACTCTGTTGTATAAGGGAGCTTCTTAGGTTGTTTCTTTTGCTGTACAGAAGCTTTGTTGCTTAATGAGGTCCCACTTGTTGATTCTTGACCTTAATGCCTATGCAACTGATGTCTGATTTAGAAAGTCCTTTCACACACCTGCAGCTTGTAGGGTACTACCTATGTTTTCTTCTGGCAGTTTCATCTTTGTTTGATCCATTTGAAGTTGATTTGTGTGCAGTGTCAAAGAAACATACAGTAGGACCAAAGCCACAAACCGATTAAAATGGCAGTAACCATTTTGTTGATTACACAGTTTTCAATAATAACTCTAAATATCGGTGACCTCAATTTTGCAGTCAGAATTGACACAGACTAGTGGAATGGACTAAGAAAGAAAATGCATCTTTTCATTGTCATCAAGAAACTTATCTCACTTTCAAAGATAGACATTACCTTAAGGAGAAAGGATGGAAAAAGGTATTCCAAGCAATTGGCACTAAGAAGCAATTCTAATATCTGACAAAATAGACTTCAACTTAAAACTAGTCAGAAGAGATAAAGTGAATCACTTCATTCTAATAAAAGAAATAATTGACAAAGAAGATATTACAGTCATGAATATATATGCACCAACTCTGGTGTACCCAATTTAATAAAACAACCCCAGCACTATAGGCCTATAAAACACAGATTAACCCCAATACAATTGTAGTAGGTGATTTCAATACCACGCTATCTTCAATAAGTAATTGGACAAAGAATAAGCAGATAATCTGAATTAAATGCTGTCTTACATATAATGAACCTAACAGACATCTACAGAATATTTTACCCAAGCACCAAAGAATACAATTTCCACTCTTCAGCCCATGCACGTTTCTCTAAAATTGACCACATAGTGGGCCACAAAACAAACCTCAACAAACACAAAAAAGTTGAAATAATTTCAGGCATTGTATCAGACCACAGTGTTGTTAACCTTATAGTCAACAACAAAAGAAGCTCTAGCAATTGGAGAGACCCATGGAGATTAAACAACACACTCCTAAACGATGAATGGGTCAAAGAAAAAAAAAAGAAATAAAAGTGTTCCTGGAACTAAATAAAAATGATAATAAAACACACCAAAACCTCTGGAATAGTTTAAAAGGTAGTTCAGAAAAGGGGAGCACATATACAAAATTTAACAGTACAACTCAAGACTCTAAAAAAGGCTAGAATAAACAAAAAACAAACCTAGTACTTAAGAAGAAATAACAAAAATCAAGGCAGAAAATTAAAGAAATAGAAACAAAGAAAAATACAAAGAACCAATGAATCTAAGAGCAGGTTCTTTGGAAAGCTACATAAGATAGACTGATCATTAGCCCACTTAGCCAAAAGAAAGAGCAAATTCAAATTAATAAAATCAGAGATGAAAGTGGAAACATCACAACAGACACCCCAAAATTCAGAACATTATAAAGGAACATTTTAAAATCCTATACTCTATTAAATTTGAACATCTAAAAAAATGGATGAATTTCTAAATCTGTGGAAACCACCAAAGTTAAACTAAGAAGAGATCAACATCTGAAACAGACTCAAAACAAATAAGGAAATTGAAAGAGTAATAAGGAACTTCCCTACCAAAAACAAAACAAAACACCCAGGCCCAGATGTGCTCACAGAAGGATTCTACCAGACACTCATAGAAGATCTACAAGCAATATTTCTTAAATTATTCAAAAAAATAGAAGCAGAGGGAGAACTCCCAAATTCCTTCTATGAAACCAGTATCACTCTACCACCAAAACGAGGTAAAAACAGAACCAAAGAAGAAAACTGTAGACCCATATCCTTAAAAAAACATAGATGCAGGGCTGGAGAGATGGCCTAGCGGTTAAGAGCGTCCGACTGCTCTTACAGAGGACCTGGGTTCGATCCCCAGCACCCACATGGCGGCTGAGAACCGTCTGAAACTCCAATTCCAGGAGAACTCCAGTTCCAGGGGAATCCGACACCCTCTTCTGACCTCCTCGGCATTGCACGACACGGGTGCACAGACCTGCATACAGACAGTACATTGATATACATACAGAAATAAATAAAAATTAAAAAAAAAAAACAAAAACGTAGATGCAGGGGGCTGGAGAGATGGCCTAGCGGTTAAGAGCACCGACTGCTCTTGCAGAGGACCCGGGTTTGATCCCCAGCACCCACATGGCGGCCAAGAACCGTCTGAAACTCCAATTCCAGGAGAACTCCAGCTCCAGGGGAATCCGAGACCCTCTTCTGACCTCCATGGCATTGCACGACACGGGTGCACAAACTTGCATGCAGACAGTACATTCATACACATACAGAAATAAATAAAATTAATAATAAAAAATATTTAAAAAAAACATAGATGCAAAGATTCTCAACCAAATACTTGCAAACCATAAACAGATGCAGCAAAATGATTATCCACCATGATCAAGTGGGCTTTATTTCAGAGATGCAGGGTGGTTCAATATATATGTCAATAAATGGAACAAAACATATAAATGGACTTAAAGACAAAAATCACATGGTCATCTCAATAGATACAGAAAAGTCCTTTGACAAAATCCAACGTGCATTCATGTTAAAAATCTTAGAGTGAATTGGACTGGACAGAACATACCTCCACATAATTAAAGCTCTATACAACAAAGCCACAGTTAACATCATTCTAAATGGAGAATATCTGGAAGCATTCCCATTAAAACCAGGAACCAGACAGGGCTGTCCACTGTCTCCACTCCTTTTCAATACAGTGCTTGAAACTCTTGGGAGAGCAATGAGACAAGAAAAGGGAATTAAAACATACTAATTAGAAAAGATCACTATTCACAGACTATAATATATTATACATAAGATATCCCAAAAATTCTACCCAAAACTGTTAGAAATGATTATTACTTTCAGTAAAGTGGCAGTTTATAAAATCAACTTACAAAAATCAGTAACCTTTATAAATACCAGTAATGAGCAATCAGCAAAAGCATTCAAAGAAACTCTGCCATTCACAATAAACTCAAAATAATATTTAAGAATAAACCTAACCAAAGACATTAAATATCTTTACAATGAAAAATTTAAATCTTTAAAGAAAGAGATAGAGGAAGACACAAGGAGACAGAAGGACCTTCCATGTTTGTGGGTGGTTGACTGGTAGAATTAATACTTTGAAAATGAAATTCTTACCAAAAGCAATATATAGATTCAATGCAGTGCCAATCAAAATACCAGTAACATTTTTCACAGAGCTAGATAAAACCGTCCTAAAATTCATTTGGAATCACAAAAACCCCAGACATCCAAAGCAATCTTGAATAATACGAAAAATGCTGGGGGTATCACCATACCAGATCTCAGATTATCTTACAGAGATATAGCCATAAAGCAGCATGGTATTGGCACAAAAATAGACATGTAGATCAAATGGAATACAATAAAACACCCAAACATGAGTACATGAAATTGTAGCCAACTTGTATTTGATAAAACTATCAAGAAAGTAAAATGGAAGAAAGACAACATCTTCAACAAATGGTGCTTGGATCTCTACCTGTAGAAGAGAATATTTTTTTTTAATGGTGAAAAAATTCTGTATTTAGATTTAGTCAGCAAGACTGCTTAGATGATCCCAATTTTGTTGGCAACATCCAAAGCATCATAATCAGGAGCCACTGGAACATAGGCCTTCTTCCTCGCCATCAGGTCTGATCAAGGTATTGACTTTGGCCATATCAATGTCACAGAGTTTCTTCACAGCCTGTTTGATCTGGTGCTTGTTGGCCTTGACATGCACAATGAACGCAAGTGTATTATTGTCTTCTATCTTCTTCATTGCTGACTCAGTGGTCAGGGGGAACTTGATGATGGCATAGTGGTCAAGCTTATTTCTCCTGGGGGCACTCTTGGGAGGGTACTTGGGCTGCCTCCGGAGCCGCCGCAGGGTCTTGAGCCGCTGGAAGGTGGGTGAGGTGGGGGGTCTTCTTCTTTTTGTGGCTGTGGATGCCTTTCAACACTCTCTTCTCAGCTTTCAATGCCTTCCCTTTAGCTTCGCCTTTGGGAGAGGCAGGAGCTTCCTTCTTCGCTTTCGGCGCCATCTTGACGAAAAGCAGAAGAGAAATGTTTTTAAGTGAAGTAAAGAAAATAACAAGAGGAGAATATACAATTATTAGTTTGATTTTACTATTCAAATAGAATTTCTCACCACCAGTGCTTCCACATAGAGAAGGGATGAAAGAAGACAAGTGTAAAAGTATATAATTAATGGAGAAAGACCCAGAAGAACATGAGAGAATATTGTAAATGATGCTTTGGGTTTTTTTTTATAATGTTCACATCATTGAAATTAAAGGGATTTTTTCTTATCCCATATGAAAAGGGCAGAGCACAGCAGGCGTGTGTGTGTGTGTGTGTGTGTGTGTGTGTGTGTGTGTGTGTGTTTATAAAATAAATACTACTCAGTGGTCAATAGAATAATGGACAACATAAGTCTGAGGAGTCAGCTGATGTGTACTATTGTTCACTATATTATATTGTGATTGGTTTAATTTGCCCAAACAATCAAGATAAAGATGTTTTTCAAATTGAAAGTAAATATGTAATTCCAGTGTGTGTTCCCTCTTTGGGGAATTTATATAGTCTGACAAACAGGTGTTCCTGTAATAATGATGGACTTTGAGCTTTTTGGTTGCTATACACACACACACACACACACTCACATATGTTTGTAAACAGGGTTATAAATCTACAGATTTGTCTTTAAAGATATTATAACTTATTAAGGCCTTAAAACACTAAATATGATGAGAGATCTGAGCTCATTAAGCTTAATTCAAGGAAGACCAGTAATTTTTTTGTCTTGTCTCTGTGTGAGATTTCATTCTCATTGACATATCCTGGCATTTAATATAAATGTGATATAGGAGAATTTTTGGTCTTCTAAACACCTTCCTTTATAATTTTCTCTCAGTAGTCTCATGTTTAAGCATTGCTTCAGAGAAGTTGATATTTTTTCTATGGCCTTGTTATTAAAGTGAATTGTTAAGCCATGTTATTTCTTGTCACATGTCTCTTTAAATACTATGACTTGCATATTTTCACCACCAATGCAAATAAGACCATGAGGTGATCTTGGAACACCATATACATATTGTGTCCACTCCAGACTAGGCCACCTAGCATTGAATTTTGGCATAACAAAAAATAAAATTTGATTTGGTGTCAACTATAATTAGGTTTTCTTATATCTTGTAGATAAATCTAATGCTGATTATGTTAAAACAGCTATACAAGGAATTTTAATGATAAAACATGTATTTTAAAGTAAATTATTTGTTAATGTCGTTAATTTCAATGAGTAATCTGAGATTAGTTAGTATAAAATTAGGTCAATATTATTACTAAAATCCCCTCAATTTCCATAAAAAGCAGCATTTCTCAAAGGATAGTCCCCACTTTCTAACGTTATCAAGGGAAAATTTCCTCCTTAACTCTCTTAGAAACTCACAAAGGATTGTTATTTTATTAAGTGCTCCAAAATACTTTTCAAAACTTGGAGGTCTCCACTTTCTGATTTAAAAAACTTACTGAGCTGGGCGTGGTGCTGCATGCCTTTCATCCCAGCACTCAGGAGGCAGAGGCAGGAGGATCTCTGTGAGTTCAAGACCAGCCTGGAGTTCCAGGTCAGCTGGAGCTACAGGTAGACCCTGTCTCAAAAACACCCAAAAAAAAAAAAAAAAATAGAAGCAGAGGAGACATGTCAAAAATTACAGCTTATAAGAAAAGGAGTGTTTCAAGTTGCCTATAAGGCAAGTACCACAAGCATCTGTAATTTTAGACATTAATAATATTAAAGACATAACTTGCATTTTGCAAAGGGATTATAGCAAGTGTGCTTGAGGGGAAGGCTCCTCTTGTTGAAGGCTCAATACTACAAAGATGCAAATTCATTCAAAATATTTATATTTGTAGAGAGTATTCCCAGTACCCTGCTTGCATTTACTTCCCACTTTGTCTCCATGGTCAGTCAGAGTCAAGTGAAGCTATAGTCTAATGGCCTAGTGTCATCCACATACTGGTTTTACAGGTGTGTAGAATGCGACAGTGATGGAGCCAAGGTTCCAGAAAATGCCACTTTTTCAGGCAACATATGATATGTCTGGATTGCCTGCATGGAAACCCCTAGAGACCAATGTGTAAAACTTCATGGTCAAAGTCAAAGTTATAATGGCTAAGCCAGGATACTGGAAATGCCACAACACAAAACAGCTGCCTAGGAAAGGTGTTACTAACAAATAGAACTGGTGCAGGAGAAGTACTGATCCAGGCTGTGGGAATGTAAACACTGCCACCATCATACCCTAGAATTGCAGAGTTTAATACTGCTCCACTGCTTCTTAGTCTTTCTCTGGTCCAGTACTTCATTCCTGTCCCTCTCTTCCATCTGTCTGGAAAGTCATGGTTATTCTATGACATTCATTGTATGTTGGATGTAGAACTTGTTTTTGAATTTTATATGCCCTTCTAGCAAAGTGTCTGCCTTGAATCTCAGAATGAATTTGGACTTCAGAACACTGTTGGGAATGTAGAGATTATGAAGACTCTTGATGTTGGCCAATATGTTTTGTGTTGTGAGTTGGCAATGAGCTTATGGAGAGCAGGACAGAGTATCAAGGTTTGGATGTGAAATGCCCATCATAGGCTCATGTATTTGAAACTTTTGAGGCTCTGGAACCTTCATGGTGTGAGGCCAGGCTGGTGAAAATACAGGCCTTTGAAGGTTAGAATGCAACCTGACTCTAGCTTGGTCTCCCTTTGTTATCTAGGTGTCGTGTGAGGAGCTCTGTCATACCTTCCCATCACCTTAGGGCCACTTTGCCATGCCTTTCTTGCCATGATGGACTCTACTCTTTGAAACTGAACCAAAATCATTTCTTCCTTAAGGTATTTCTTCTAGGTGTTTTAGCATAGGGATAAAAAAGTCATTGACAGGGGCTGGAGAGATGGCCTAGCAGTTAAGAGTGCCGACTGCTCTTACAGAGGACCCAGATTTGATCCCCAGCACCCACATGGTGGTCGAGAACCATCTGAAACTCCAATTCCAGGAGAACTCCAGTTCCAGGGGAATCCGACACCCTCTTCTGACCTCCGCAGCGTTGCACGACACGGGTGCACAGACCTGCATGCAGACAGTACATTCATACACATACAGAAATAAATAAAATAAAAAAAAATCATTGACTTTTGACAAATTTGACTCCATTAAATTCACAATGACATCTAAAGAACAAAAGAAAAACAAGTACATTGAATTCTATAGAAGCTGAAAAATTCTGTGTCAAAAGACATAATCAACACACAGAAGACATGACATATAGACTGAGAAACCACATTTTAAGATAATATATCTGTTAAGGATAATTAGAAGCCATTTAAAGAACTTCTAAAACCCAACAAAATACAGCCTGATTGCAAAGGACTTAATGGATATTTCTCAAAGACGATTTACAATTGATCAACAAATTATTATTATTATTATTATTATTATTATTATTATTATTATTGGTCTTTTTGAGACAGGGTCTCCCTGTAGCCCCAGCTGTCCTGGTACTCACTCTGTAGACCAGGCTGGCCTTGAACTCACAATGATCCACCTGCCTCTGCCTCCCGAGTGCTAGGATTAAAGGCGTGCGCTGCCACACCCAGCTGATCAACAAATTATTAAGAGACTCAGCATTACTAAAAGTACGAGATTTGAGAGCCAAAACCACAGAGAGCTCCCACCCTAACACCCATTAGGATGTCTAACATAAAAAAAAAAAAAACAAGGAAAGAGAAAATGAGAAATCTTGGTGAGACTGTAGAGAAATTTGAACCCCTTTGTACCATTAGAGATGTAAAATGGTAATTCTTCAGAAAGCTAAAATTAGAATTACCATATGACCTAACAATTCCACTTCTGGGAATAAACTACAAACATTAAAAGCAAAGATCCAAAGAAATGTTTACATATCCATTTCATAGCAAGTGGAAGGATGAATACATTAACAAAATATATGCATATATATCAAAACATAGGCATATACACAGTGCCATATTACTCAATCTTAGAAAACAAGGAAATTTTGTTGTCATTTATGTGTATGAATCTCAGGGATCTTCTGCTGAGTCAAATAATCAGCTCACAAAGGACAGCTGTTCTATGATCCCATTCACATGAGATACCAAGAACAAACAAATTTACACAGACAAAAATAGAATAGCTGTTATCAGGGAGTAGGGTCTCTGGACCTTGGAAGTTATGATTTAATAGCTCCAAGGTATCAGATTTATAAAAGGAAAGTCCTTTGCTGGAGGATGGTGTTAGTAGTAACAGTGAATGTACTATTTGAGACAGGGTCTCCCTGTAGCCCCAGCTGTCCTGGAACTCCCTGTGTAGACCAGATCCTTAATGGTCTACTCTATGGTATGTATATCTTACTACAATTAAAAATAGATTTCAGGGCTGAAGAGAAGGCTCAGTGGTTAAGAACACTGATTGCTCTTGCAGAGGGTATGGGTTTGGTTCCCAGCCTCTCACATGGCAGATAACAACCATCTGTAATTCCAGTTCCAGGGGATCTGATACCTGATTTCCCTTGGCTTTACGTGACATGGGTGCATTTCATGCAGCCAATACACTTATATACATCAAAAATAATTAAAATATTCTTAAAAATTGATTTGTGATGTTATTTGGGGGCTATGTAACATAACAGAATCCAGAGTCAGTCCTCTGAAACCCAAATCCCAAGCCTGTCATTTTCTGAAGAAGCTTAAGCATGTTACTTAACTCCCTGTGATTCAGTCTTATAATGCATAAAACTTGCATCTTTCATAGGAGTGACAAGTGTTAAATCAGTTAGCTTGTGTAAAATGTCTAAATGATGCCTGATATTTTGCAGGCCTTCTATAAATTTGTTGCTATACTATAGGTTGTACTTGTTTATAAGTTTTATTCCTTGACTTTCTTTTCCCCTGTGATGGCTATTGTCTTCCTTCTAAGTCTGCTGGTACTTTCTTTTTTCTTGTGTATTTTGCTATAACAATCTTAGCTGTATTTTCACACTACAAGCTGATTAGAGTAATATTTTCAAGTAATGGCGTTTTTTGTGGGTTCTCAGTTACTTCACTTTTATGACAAAGTATGTTTTCCTACCATTTATTGGAACCTGGCAATCCTGAAAGACTGATTTCTAGACATTTCAGATCTTTTTCTATTAGATAATTCAAATTCACATCAATTGCATCATTTTAATCTTTAAAAAATATTTTATTTATTATTATTTTGTATGTATCAGTGTATTCCCTGCATGTATGTAAGGGCTCTTTTGTTTCTCAATGCCCATGAGGACAGTAGTGAGCCTCAGATTCCCCTGGAACTACAATTACAAATGTTGTTAGCTGTTATGTAGGTGCTGAGAACTGAACCCGGGTCCTCTGTAAGAGCAGCCAGGGCTCTTAACCATTGATCCATCTTCCCAAACCCATATAGTTTTAATCTTAATTGATTCAATATTCTTTTCCTTTTAGCTTCTGTCTTCCTAAAAGCAAATCCAGAGATAAGGAAGTGAGAGGGAATTTAGTCATTTGAAAAGGGATCTAAGCGGTAAAAGTGAAGTTGGGGAGTAAATTATTCCTAATTACTGAGGCTTACTACTGTCCTTGTGGCTGCAACTGCTTTTGCCAATTTTCAAAGACATGAGACACAGCTTTTTAACATTCCAATATGGACTGAAGACTCATGTCTCTCCAAGAATCCTCCAAACCTTCAATGCCAGATAGGGACTGCTGAGACATCCAGCTCGTGGACTGAGCAGCTACTGGGGTTTTGGCCTTGTCAGAGTATAGACTGCCATTGTTGGACTACCCAGGCTGTATCATGGAGGCTAGTACAGGAAGATCAAGACAGGATGTGTGCTTACTGGACCTCATTTGGGGGACCATGGGAGGGAAAGACCCCAGTCTGGAGCACAAGATTGATAGTTGTTTGGGCTTGCCAAGGAGGAACCTTCAAATACTTCCTGAAGGGAAACATGACATCTTTTAGCAAAAAAAAAAAAAGTCCTCCAATTCAGGTGACATGTGTATGTATATATTTATGTATGCATATAATTATATATATATATATATTGAAGCAATACAAGCTAGAGAGAACAATAACAACAACAAAAGAACTGGAAAAAAACCTCTGGAAAGATTCAGAAAAAGATGCAAGACATATTTGGCAGAGTGCAGGAACTCAGGTGGGGTGGGGGGCATGGAAAGGGAAGTGACTCTAAATTCTATTGAGAAATGATGTATGATGTATGAAAAAAGTTTAATAACGATAAAAAATAAATTAAAGAAATAAAAACAAAAAAGAGAACTGTGCCAGGTAGGAAGAAAATGGTGTTTATCTTTTGGCTTTTACTCCCTCTAGTAAAGGGAGTAAAATGTACTGATATATTGACTATATATCCAGATTCACCAATGTAACTCCCAGCTGCCTCTGTAGGTGTTCCATGTCACCTTTTCACTGATCACTCCAAGAGAATGTGATTTGCAATTAGTGCAGGTCTGAGGTGAAGTACATCAGATTGCTTCTTTGAAAAACTTGTCAAATGCAGTGCAGAAGCAAGATAACTGTGGTTAACAACAATCAATTATGTATTTCATAATGGCTTACTAGGTTTTGAGTGTTCTCAACATGAGGAAATGATAAATTTTTGTGGTAATGAACATGGCAATTACCTTGATCTGATCATTATATATCATATAGATGTGTTGAAATATCACGATGGACATCAATTATGTCCAATTAAAAATAAAAATGTATTTAAGAATCTTAAAGGGTAAAAGAGTAAGAAATAAAACAGGAAATTCTGGAAACTTGTTATAAATCATGATTATGATGATGCTAAAATAGGATCATCTTAATGAGTTAAAAACACCCGTGCAGAACTGGTTCCTACAGCCGTGGCCCCTGTGGTACTGAAACAGATGCTCTTGGCATCACTTAGACCCCTTTGTGGTCACAGATTTCTCTCAACATGGTAGACAAGTAAAATTTTCTCCTAGCTGTGACACAAGGGACTTCGGGAGCAACTGTAGGCACTGTTACAGCAGGATGTTTTAAGTCCAAAATCTATCTCTGTAGTGTCTTTCACAGTCATTCTAGATTTTTCTCATGTTCTATTATTCATTCTGCTGGACAAGAAGAGTTTTCAGACTTTGCTCACTGACAACTTTGAATACTTCCACTTTGGGCTCTTGTGGCAACTTTGTGTTCATCATTACTGTGAGTTATGGAAGCATCAGGGAACATTTTGGTGAACTCTTGTTCATAGCATTTTCTTTCTAAATCACATCTTTCACAGCAATCCTAGCTGCAATTAAGACCAGTAATCCTGATAAAAAGTCTTCGTTGTTCAAGATGTGTTGGTGCACCTTTTAATCCCAGCACTAGGGAGGCAGAGGCAGGAGGACTTCTGTGAGGTGGAGGCCAGCCTTGTCTACACAGTGAGTTCCAGGCCAGCTTGGGATATGGGAGACAATGCTTAAAAATTCTTTATTGCTTATAATCCACTTGCAGAAAAAAATCTCTAATTGAATGGTTATTGTTACTTCAAATACATTGGAATCCTGGTATCTTCTTAGTCCAACATTGTCTCCTGGGATCCAGGAGATCAAATGTAGCAGAAAACAAACCTCTGGTGTCCACTGAATTTTTTTGGATGAGAAGAGATGTTATTTCTGTTGCTACTTCTTCACTTTTGGATTAATAAATTCTATCTTAGGAAAGTTAATACCAATTATTACTGTGTTAAGTATAAATAATATGATCTTTGAAGTGTGTGAAAAGCTTGATTTTTATTTTTTTTGCTTGAGCAGGTATTTATCTGAACTTATATGATTCATTCAATAGGCAATTTTGTTAGGCTAAATGCTTATAAATAATGAGACAAATCTCAGCAGATGCTTTGGTCATGTTTTTGTAGACATATTTCTTTTGTCATAAAACAGGCCTCTTGATGAGAGGTAATATTACTCAGGATATCATGATTATGGGGCAGGTCTTCTGTAATTTCTTGAATGACACTGTTGAAAAGGTCAATATGAGTGAGGAAGATGTTGATTTAATTGTAATAACAAGATGTTCCCTTCACAGTATAAGAGATTTGAGCTAATGTATCTAATATCCAGTGGTTCATTCTGTACTGAAGTAAGTTCCACACCAGGTACTTATAATTCCTCTTCTTTGGAGGCTTTCTTTGGGGTAATAGGAAGATCAACCTTGATGAAGGATGCTCATGTTGCTGGGTTTATCCATAACACTATTGTTACTCAATCAAAGGACCATGTTCAAGGAATAAGGTACCTAAAGAGAAAATCTGGTAAACATCGTTAAATTGAAGCATCCCCTCAACTTAGTTACTGAGCGTCTCCTCTGTTGTAGACTCTGCTTTCTGAGGATTAAGTTGATACCCAAAGTTTCATCTTCCTTATGCCTGCTCACATAGGTAATTCAGTTGGTCCTTCCACACCTGTAGCTGGTAACCCAGGTCTAAGAACCTGCGTATAACTGTACTTTATGTTGCCTCCATTGTCAGGTAGTTGAATGGATAATTGTTGGCTTTGCCTATTAGGAGAAATTCCTCTCACAACTTTCCATTTATGCTTAGCACCAACATATCATAATGATAACCAGACAAAAAAATATTTTCTAACAATTGGTTCTGGAAAAATCCCACATGAACCATGACTCCAAGCTGAAGGACAGATTTTCAGTACAAGAGTGGCTGGTGCCAGGACAGCTTTTTTCTGTTAGTTTGTCTTTTGGACTTCAAATACACAAAGTGCATCACATGGCGTATCATTGTTTTATATTCTTTAACTTAGGATTCTATGGATTTGATTACATCCATTCATTAGGGAGAGACTTGCTTTCACAGTTATCTAGTATCTCATGGTTAGGTTACTTACAAGTCAGGATTAATTTGCAATATACAATAGTCCTCTGCAGTAAAAAGCCTGGCTTTGTTCTTAAATGCAAAGATCTATACTATGATTTTCCTTTTGTGGCTTGCCAAATATTCCACAACATGTATTTATCTACCTTGGGTTCCTTTATCGCCCTTGAATTTGCCAGGTAATATGGCTTGAGCAGCAGGGCAATTGAAGGATATTATTTTAGGCTCTAGGTTGGTGTAGGACTGTTTAAAATTGTCATTTCAACATTATGCAATAAAGTATATAAAACTGTTCAGTATGTTGCTCTAAGAATAGGGAGAAGCCTTATTCTTGTTTTACAGAGTAAAAGTTGCATTAACTTGTATTTTGCTCTAGAAGAAGTTTTCCAAAAATTTCCAGATCTCTTCATCTTTGAATGAATTTTGTGATCAAGGTCCCTGTGGTTGCATTTTGACAAAAAGCAGTATGGTTACTATGACACAGAGGCTAGATATTTGTATATTGGGCCTTCTCATTTACAAGTAAATACTTGTCAACCTCCACCTTATTAAGTGTAACTGAGAATCAAACATAAGAGTTTAGTAGTCAACAAAAGGACTGAATCAAAGAACTGCCTGAAACAGTAAACTGCCCCAAACAGTAAACCTTTGCAAAGAAAAACTTTAAAAAGACTGAGAAAAAGATGAAAGATAGATATGGTAGAATGCATGAGCTCAGGTGGGGGGGGGCATGGAAGGAGGAATGAGTCTAAACTGGATTGAGAAATGTATGAAATGCACAAAACTTCAATAAAAATAAAAATATAAAAATGAGGTTAGTAGCCAAATAACCAACCAATAGAGATATCTATCCCATTAAATAGGTCATATTGTTTACTGCAGATGTTTATGGAACTACAATTTATTGTTTTACTGTAGCCCATTTCCATTTTGTGAAGACCAAATAGGTGACCTAAACTGAGTTACAGTGAGTAAAATTATAGTGGACCTTTGATAGTAATGTTAGCCTTTGAAGACCCTACCACAATGTGTTATTACTTATTATTTATTATCATGTTTAAGTGAAAATAATTTCAGGGGATCTTTTTAACCCTGCATAACGTGGTAGGACTTATTTCTCATTAGAGAACCAATGTTAATATTTCACCATTAACATTAATATATTTTAATCCATCATGAGATTGGGTAAAATTTCATTATGAGGACTGGCTAAGGTCTTTTTGGGACAGTACACTCTAACCATGGCTGAGTACTACCACATTGATCAAGATAGTCCAGTCCTATCCCTTATATCCATAATTTTTACTTTTTCATATGCTTCTTGGTTCCTGGGGGACATTTAAGGGGATCATGCAAGTTCTTTAATTTTCAGGTTACTGTCTTCAGAGAGAATATATTTTATTGGTAATGCTATGGTGATGTCCTTGTCATTGTCTTGGTGATAATAAAGAAGGAGTGGATATACAAGTCCAGGAGGGTAGCCACTGTCTAGTTAAGTTCTCATCACCATGTCTTCATTATGTCTCCACTCAGTGGAAAGCTGTACTTCTGAAGCAAGAGAAAAGTCTACCTTTAGTAACTTAGAAGATTCAGTGGAGTCCAGGCATTCAAGATGGCATTCACACATACAAAATGTCACCGTGCTGTGTCTTAGGATCTATTATGTCCTTGTTCAGTGCACATTTGTTGTATAAAAGACACATTGGTGCTGCACATTCACTTATATTTGTAACTTAGGCATCTTTGAATCTTCTGGTCCAATTTTTATCACAATTTTCTATCAATGTTTGGGAGATAAAAGACATTTTCTTTCCCCAAACTTTCCAAAGCAATGAATGAAAGCCAGATGGATTTAGAATTCACATTTTATCATCTCTGAAGTCATACATTAGCAGAGTGACAACTACTGAATAACCCTGTGTTTCACTTTCAATCTGTATCTTGCCCCAATTAAGAAAAAAAATCTCATCCTTCTAACATTTCAAAATCCTATTAACTACCATAAGCACCATCAACACTGCCTGGCCATTTAACTCTGCTTCAGGATCACATCTACATTCTGAATGTTTGTTTTCTGGGCAAATGCTCTTACCATAAGTATCTCTGAAAGTAGTACCTGAGATAATTTATTTGGGAATGCTCTCCCAGCAAGCAGAAATGTAGCTAAGGCATGAAAAGGGAAAACAAAGTTTATACCCATTTGAATTACTGAGTTAGCTCTTTAAAATATAAATATAAAATTCTTTTTGTTTGTTTTTTGTTTTATTTATTTATTTTGGTCCTTTTGAGACCAAAATAAAAAAAATTTAAAAAAAATTAAAAAAAAGACTGAAATATTATAGATGAAGTTGCCATGTGGCAGACAAAGTAGATGATGTACAGACAGAAACCGAGTCACTAAGTTTGAGACACAGGAAATAATGGCCAAATCCTGTCTCAAAAAGAACAACAACAAAAAAAATTATTCTAGGCCACAAGACACCTCGCTAGAGAGCCATATACTGGTTGCATTTGGTTCCAGTACTTGCCTTTTTGAAGTAAGCTGGGGTGGTAGAGGGACTAGGATGTGGGGGTATAATTCTCTTTCTTATAGCTTCCTCCTCAGGAATGGCAGTAGGGAAGACAGCTTTCCCTAGAGGTGACTGATCCTTTGCATGTATGCTTTCAAACATCAACTACTATAATCAGAATAAAAACTCTATGCTCTGTGTCTTGAATGAAAGGAGACACAGAAATGCATTTCCTACATTTGCTAATTGCTTTTTATTCTTTGCTGATTCGAGTATTTGTATATCTCAAATATGACAACAAATAATATATAAAATTAAATATATTTTATTTCTTTAATTCACAATCAACAATTCAGTTAATTACCCATAATTAAATTAATCATCTTTTTTATATATCTGGATTTACTAAGTGAAATGCTATGGAAATGTTACAATTTATTATGATTTAAATTTTAGAAAGCACTTTTGAATCTAATGTTACATGAAATTCTCAACTGGGAGATTTAAGTAGTGGAGAAAGAAGTCTTACTATTGATGAAGTAAATATTAAGCATATTGCCTGTATCACATACCTACAAATTAGGAGTGTGCAAACAGAAAGTCTGTGGTTTGAATACGATCTGGCCCTTACAAATTCAAATAGAAGCTTCTCTATGTGAGATTCTGCAAGAGGGAAGAACCTAATCTGATTATAGTGCTTAGATGTGGGACTTTTGAGAGGTGTGACAGATAGCTTTAGTTGTCAACTTGACACACCAGGGTTAAGGGAGCCTCAGCTGGAAAACTGCTTCCATTAGACTGACCTGTGGCCATAGCTTTAGAGCAGTCCCTTGATTGTTGAGTGATGTGGGAGTGCCCAGCCCACTGTGGGCAGTGCCACTCCTGGGTAGGTAGTCCTGTAGTGTATAAGAAAGCATGCAGAGCCGGGCGTGGTGGCGGACACCTTTAATCCTAGCACTTAGGAGGCAGAGGCAGGTGGATCTTTGTGAGTTCAAGGCCAGCCTGGTCTACATAGTGAGTTCCAGGACAGCCAGAGCTCCGGAGCTCCAGGGAGACCCTGTCTCGAAAAGACCAAGAAAAAAAAAAAAAAAAAAAAAAAGCAGGCCGACTGTGGGTCAAAGGAACAAGCGAGTAAGCAGCGTTCCTCCATGGCCTGTGCTTCAGTTCCTGCCTCCAGGTTCCTGGCCTGACTCCTTTGGTGATGAACTGTGACCAAGCAGGTGCCAAATAAAGCTTTTCCTAAGTTGATATTGGTCAGTGTGCTTTGTCACAGCAATTGAAAGCAAACTAGAACAGGAGTTGATTAGGATTGAAGAACAGGGAGAGACCCAAAGATGTGGGCTCTTGATTTTGGACCAGAATTGCAAACCAAAAATAAACTTCTTTTCTTTATAATGTGGGATTATATTATTAGTAACAGAAATGTACTAATAAAGATATAGTTCTTCTGACTGTAGTCAAGTTCACACTTTGTTTCCTTGTATCAAAGCATATCTGTGTGTAATATCAGTGAGGTCTGGCTTTGTGTAATTACTCTGTATATATTAACAAGACTTTGGGGAAACACAAACACATACACACACAGTTACACATTAACACACACACAGTTACACACAAACACACACACACATATGCATTCACAGTGTTTTATAGATACTAGGGGCTGGGGTGTGTGCCAGTGGCAAAACATTTTTCTTTGATGCATACAGCTCTAGGTTCAATCACTAATACCAGAAAAATACATGTAAATGAAAAGGGGATAGAAAAGAAGATATCTAGCATCTCTTTAATTTCTTGTATTCAGACTTCCCTATTTAATTCAGACCTACCTCCACAGGCAATCCTTGTTTGTTTTTACAACACTAAAAGGCATTATTAGTACACTGTTGTTTATCATTCATTAAATAATCAGACTCCTGTGAGATGTGCCACCCCAGATCTGTGTCTGGGCCCTCAGTGTCAAGTACAGTGCCTCTGTAGTCAGTGTTCAGTACACTCTTCAGTTGAATGAATAAACAATTGGAAATCAAATTTTGGTTTATAATTCTGAAGACATCACATCTTATTATTCTTGGTTATATTGGATTAGAGGCCTTGAACAATTGAAAATCAAATTTTAGTCTTCAGTTTAGAGCATTAATATTATTAAGGCAAAATGATGAACTAGGCCAAATGAGTCTTCAGTGATTCTACATTGCCCCTCTTTCCAAAGATATTTGGTAGAGAGGTTGCAATTCATTCACCTAAACCAATAGAAATAAAAATACAGACATTGAAAGCCAGAGTTAAATGTAATAAAATAGTTAATAATATAGATTAGTTAAATCTAAGATACTCTTCTGTAAGCAAACAAATATCTTTGAAAAGTAAACTTGGCTTAACTTGAGTTCAGTCAGCTCAAGCATAAAAGAAGAGAATGTTTTACTTCACTACAAGGTAGATTTTGTTCTTAGTTCTACATCTGTCACTAAATTGTTAATTTGTGATTTATTCTAATGTCAATGACTTACATGAAAAAAGTTAGGCTTAAATAGTACATCTAGGATTTATTGCAATGAAAATAAAAATATATCCCATGCCATAAAATTGACACTATATATGTGTGCATTAAAAATACATATACTAACACTAAATAAATATTTTGTCATAGTATAGAATAAGTAATAGATATTTGGTATTATTGACATAAATTTAATGACTTCTCAATTTTTATTCATTTAATTCATTCATGTTCTAATATTGCATAAATCTTACACCTCCACAATAGAAAGTGATTGAATATTTTGATGTCATTGTGCGCTCCCAATTGTGTGCCATCAAAAGTGACAGGATGGGCTTACTGCAGAGTTTAGGATGACCACATTTTCCTGAAGTTGAAGTCCCAAGCCTGAGTTATGCTTGTTTTCATTTTTTAAATGGCAATTCATTTTTAATAACTGCACCCCATATTTTGTTTATGCCACATATGTTCAGTCTAATAATTTATTTTGTTCACTTTGTGCAATTTTCTTAAGGCTCCTTCTGTTTTTCCCGTTTCAAGCATTAAAGTTACCATGGAAATGGGGCTGTTGGAATCATGGGATATGCAGAAGTGTATCCTAGCTGCAATTTGTGAGGTTTTAAGATTCAGACCATGTCATGGATTGAGAAAAATCAAGGTTGACATGCATTTTAACTTCAATATATGTTTTAGGACATTAGTTCCAGAGACCTATGTTTAGACAAGGTTTTGATTGAAAATTAGATGACAGAAGAATGAGAACAAAACCTCGAAGCTCTCCTGGTAGTGCTGATTTATTCATGTTATACTGTATTATCAGTTAATAATCTCAGTACTGATATTTAGTATGTAAGCCATAGTTTGTCTATGAGTGCCCATTTGAAAATTTAAATAAAAGAGTTGTATTATAAAGATTACACCTGTATGTATTTGGTATCTATATTTATTTGAAACTGGTATTAGTAATATATATCTGTTATCTATTTGTCTGTATGTCTATCTATGTGCTAATCAATCAATTGAGAGAGGATATTACACCATTTTCATTGATTTCTGATGAAGAGCTCAGTATAGAGAACATTCTATAGAATGGTCAGAACTCACTGTCTTAGTGAGTTATATGTAGTCTACTGACTTGCTTAGTCACCTTTCCAAGAAATTCGTATAAATAGAATTACAGTATATGATCTGGATTCTTTGACTCAAGGTACTTTTGAAATTCACACATGCTATTTCATTTATATCTAGATTACTTCTTTCCAGTGCATCACATTTTATGGTGAGATAGTCTAGCATCTGCCAGTTAAAATGTTACTTTGTTTGAAAAAAAAAAAAAAAGGCACCCAGCAGGGTGCCACAGGCCTTTAATCCCAGCACTCTGGAGTCAGAGGCAGGCAGATCTCTGTGAGTTCAAGACCAGAAAAGAATGGCCTTGAACTAAAGACAGTGAACAATTACAAAATTTACTCTGACCTCCTTTCCTCAGGTTCATCATCTCTACACAAAACTTATATGTAGATCACACAGGCATGCTCACTTCTTTTCATGATGCTCCACACATGTAACTTTCAAAATAGAAATATGATTTGTGCACCCTTTTATCCCAGTTATCTCTTTTGTGAATTTAATTTTGAGGCTTCAGCTACTGCACCCAAGAGAGTAGAAGAAAAACTTTTTTTCTCTCCACAAATAAGGCCTATCCCAAACTCTCCTTATTTATTTCCCCTTGTCTTTGAGTTGTTTCCAGGTTTTGACTACTATGAATAAAGAATTTTCTAGTGTTCATAGGGAAGTCTTTCCCTGGAAACTAATTTTCATTCCTTTTGGATAGACAAATAGAAATTAATTTATATGGATATATTACAACTATATTACTGTTTATAAAATTTTCCAAGCTAGTTTTGTAATTTGTATCACTATATAATCTCGCTTCACATACATGAGGACCAGTTGCTCAAATTATCACTGGCACTTAGAAATTTGAATTTTTAAATTTTCATCATTCTAATTGACCTATATTATATAGGTCAATTAGGTTGACCTATATAATTGGTTTGAGTTTTTATTTCTGCACTGGTTAATTGTGTTGAATACATATTTGTCTATTTATTGGCTATTCATATGCTTTTATCTAAAGTATATTTAAATTGCCTACTTTTATTAGGTTATTTTCTTGAAATTGTGCATTAAAAACTGGGGAATACTGGTCTGGAGAGATGGATCAGTGGTTAAGAGCACTGACTGCTCTTGCAGAGGACCCAGGTTCGATTCCCAGCACTCACATGGCGGCTAAGAACCATCTTTAACTCCAGTTCCAGGGGAATCCAACACCCTCTTCTGACCTCCTACATAGGGTGCACCTACCTACATACAAGCAGTACACTCATACACATAAGAAGTAAAAAAAAATAAAAAAGAACTGGGATATGACTCAGTGAATCAAAGGCTTGATATGCAACTGTGAAGACCTGACTTTAGATTCACAGCACCCACTTAAATCTGGGTGTCTGTCCCAGTGCATGTCTGTAACATAGTACTGTGGAGTAGAGACAGGCAGATCTGTGGCTCTCTGACTAGTCAGCCTAGCTAATCAATGAGCTCCAGGTCCAGTGACAAACTGTCTCCACAAAGCACATGGAGGGTGATATAGAAAAATAACTAAGGCTAGCATCTGGTCTCCACATATACAGTAAGCATGTCTCCTACTCATGCACAAATCCACATACACGTGTTCTCACATACACACACACACACACAAGTCAATACACAAATCCGCACACACATACACACACATACACATATACATACACATACATACACACTAATACTGAGCAATAGGACAATTTTATCTCTTTTGGATAATAGAGCTTTGTGGCATGTTTTTCCATTTTTTTGATTATACACTTGAAAAATACATATCTTTACTTTTGATGAATTCCAATTTATCTTTTTTTGTCGTTTACTATGGTTGTTTATTGTCTGTACTTTAGAGGCAAAATAATCCCCTTAAAGGTCCCTGGGTTTGGAGATTTCAGAAGTTTCCTGGTTTCATATTTGAGTCCCAATGTTTTTGTTGCTCTTTGCTGCAGGGGCCACTGTATTCAGCCAAAGCTGCTTCACCTGTCTCAGTAGTCACAGACTCTCACTAGAGCTGGCGGCAGGGATGCTTTATTGAATGGGGACGAAGATCAGTGTCTGATTGGTAACCTGAGCCAGGTAAATCAAGATGTTGCTGCCCCCCTCTCTCCTGCTCACGTGGCTTGATCTTTGAAGCATTTTCAATGTGGGTTTCAGTGGAATGAAACCAGATACCATATTTACATCAACAATCACCATGTTGGAAACTGGAGGCTCCTTGTGTAACTGACTTCTAGAGGGACCTTGAAGCTGGTGCTGGCTTTGGGGCCATCACGAGTCTGAGGTATTGTTTGTACCTGTGGAACCAATGCAGACTTTCTGCTCCAAGTACACTTCAGTGTTGACTGAGTACACGCACATCCTTCCCCTGACACATTTATGCCAAAATGTCTGGCATGGGAAATGCTGTAGTAACTGCCGAATATTGTTCTCCACTTAGAAATTTCTGGAAATGTCCCTGAAGATTGGGCAGTCGCTGGACAAAGTGACAAAGTGTGGAGAGCTCCCATGGTGTCCTGGGGGAGGAGAGGCAGCGGTGGGAATTCTGCTGCTTTGTGACCCACCTCAGGCTGGGGACTGCTGCAGTCAGGTCCTCTTGGCTTAGGGATGGCTCTAAGGGTGGTGATGCAAGTGAAAGCACATAGGCCGCCATCTCTCCACCTCAGCAGACGGAGCCTAGGGTTCCTTCAGCTGCTCTGATGATGCCCTGGGTTTCTGAGGTCTTTTCCAGTTGGCAGAGTTATTCTTCACTGGTTTCTCATCAAGAGATTTCAGTATTTCATTGCTTTTGTTTCACAGTCAGAGAAAAGCATAGACCAATTTGTGCTTTGGTGTAGACATGGCTGCCACTGGATCCACTAGTGAAGAAGGCCAGGGCATTGTGGACGACAGGATGTGTGACGGAAGTCATCTCCAGAGGGTGATGGTGATATAAGCAGAGAGGGTCTTTTACTCTACCCCATCTTTTCTCTTTTAAGCGACATGTTTTTAAGCTGTGGTTTTCTGTCTTGTTATCTGCAAGGTGTACTGGCTAGTTACTTGTGGAATATCCCTTTGCTCAAATTTCTTTGATATTAATGTGACTAGTTTGAGGGCATGGATTGCTGAAGAGGACATTTTATAGCTGATTTCCTTTTCTCTGCACACATCAGTGTAAGCTTAATGTCAATATATATGTTAATACCTAATATGAATGTTGCCTTTAGTCACTTGGTTTAAAGTAACAGATAATCCAAATTTCTGCTACAGAATTGCTATTTTCCTCCATAGAATTATCAAATACTGCAGCATCTACAAAAATGTATCATACTTTCTGAACTTTCCTTTACTAAATCTTCTACATTTATTAATTGAAGTATGTATGTAATAAAATATAGTCCCTTCTTACCCGTTTCCTTATTCAGTTGCACAATATGTCACTGGGAAGCTCTTTCTGCTTGGCCAACACATCCTCTGACATGTTCTCATCATTTATTTATTTGTTTAATCATCATTTATTTGTTTATTTATTTTTGTACCTGTTTGGCTTATGTTATTACTAGATGCTCCAGGTTTATTTTGTGATTTAACTTCTTATGCTTTTGAATCAATCCGAAGATAGCGGTTTACTCCGTGGAGATGTTCATTAGAACTTAAAATCTGGATCCTATCATTCTTTTTGGTGTTTTTCATGAATTTCATTCCATCTGCTACTTGAGTTAGGGAATATATGTATGTATTATAAGCTACCAGTGCTGATCTATAATTATCCCCTTGTCTATTCATAATCATATCTGTTTTATAATACAAGTCCATAGTAATGATATTTATCATCAGTAGACATATATGATCAGTTTTTAAAAATTCACTTCTGGGGCTGGAGAGATGGACTAGCGGTTAAGAGTGCCAACTGCTCTTGCAGAGGACCTGGGTTTGATCCCCAGCACACACATGGCGGCTGAGAACCATCTGTAACTCCAATTCCAGGAGAACTCCAGTTCCAGGGGAATCTGACACCCTCTTCTGACCTCTGCGGCATTGCACGACACGGGTGCACAAAACTACATGCAGACAGTACATTCATACACATAAATAAATAAATAAATAAATAAATAAATAAATTTTTTTAATAAGTAAAAAAAGATTTTAAAAATTCACTTCTAATTTCTTAATTTCTTTTTATTGTATTTTTAAATGTCATATATTTTATCATATTTACACCCCACCCTTATCTGCATCCTCTTATAGCCCCCCACCCACCAGATTTCAATGTATTCTGTCATATGTTGAGGCTTATCTAGTTAAAATTCTGTTCCCAACAGTCCTGTGGTATGTGTCTGTCTGCTGGATCCTAGTTAATCTACATAATGCCATATTCTCAAAGAAAACCAATTCTCCCTTTTCCAGTGGTTATTAATTACCAATAGTTCCTGAGCTAAGGTTAGGACGTTCTAAGTTTTATGCTGAGATTTTGTCTGGATTGATCTTGCATGGGTCTTGTGCATGCTGTTACCAATGCTGCAAGTTCATGTCAGTAGCTTCCCAGCTGTCTTGAAAACTCTGTTTTCTTGTGGTCATCCACCAGCTTTAGCTCATATAATCTTTCTGCCCCTCTTCTAAAATGGAATCATTGATTGGTTTTCTACCTTGGCAGTTTGCACAGTATCTCCTGATACTATGGGAGCTAGTCTTCAGTTCCAGCTCAATTTCTTTGAGTCCTGTGTCTTAAGTATGTCCTGTCTTCATCAATAGGGTCTTAACTTCAAGTTCTGGGAGGCAATCAAGGGCTGTGACAATAGCCTGTATTATTTTGAGAGTGTCTCAGAATATCCTGACCGAGAACTCAAAATAAAATCTCCCCTGCTTTGCACTGTTCTTTTTGGTTATATAGCTTTCAGTTCTCTACACATACACTCATAATATATTATATATATCTCTATATATCTATATTCTATATATATATATATACAGTTCATTATACATATGATGTTTAGTTTTTCTTTTTTTTTTCTTTTGGTCTTTTTGAGACAAGGTCTCCCTTTAGTCCCAGCTGGCCTGGAGCTCACTCTGTAGACTAGGCTGGCCTTGAACTCATAGAGATCCACCTGCCTCTGCCAACCAAGTGCCAGGATTAAAGGCGTGCACCAGCACACCCAGCTTATAATGTTTATTTTTTCGATAGGCTCCTGAACTAATATGTTTCATTCTGGTTTTTCATAGCACCTATGTGTTCTATATCTCTCCTTTCTCTCCCCCTTTATAACTCTCCCTACCCACCCTAGTTAAAGTATCTCCTATTTTCCCCATCTCTCCTATGTCACCTTTATCCTACTACTCCCTCTCTTGACCTCCTTCCCCATCACCCACATGATTTATTTCCATTTTCCTGGCTCCTGCAGTTGCATCAGGATATATACCTATATCTAAATATTTGGAGCTAAGATCCACAAATGTGTGAGAACACACATTACTTTTTTTTGAGTCTGTGTTATTTCACTTAGTATAACAGTTTCTAGGTCCATCCATTTATTTTTTACAAGGAAGAATGATCTGTTTTATTTGTTGTTTGGTGGTCTCCCAGCTATGATTTTGCTTATTTTGTGTCATTGTGGATATTGGGAGAAGTTGATCTAATGATTTGTTTAAAGGGTTAACATCTTTGGGGCTGGAGAGATGGCCTAACAGTTAAGAGCATCGACCACTCTTGCAGAGGACCCAGGTTCGATCCCCAGCACCCACATGGCGGCTGGGAACCGTCTTTAACTCCAGTTCCAGGGGGAATCCAAGGTTTTGTCTTTCTATACTGCTAAGTAGAACACCATTGTGTTAATACACTACATTTTCATTATCCATTCACCTGTTGAAGGACATTTTTGAAGGACATTTAGGTTGCTTCCATTTCTTTGCTATTGTGAAAAGAGCAGCAAAAAAACATGGCTAAACAAGTATCTCTGCAGTAAGATGTTGAGTCCTTTGGTTATAGGATAAGGGGATCATATGGCAGGTTTATTTTCAGTTTTTGTAAGAGTTCTCCATGTTGATTTTCACAGCAGTTATACCAGTTTGCAATCCCATGAGCTGTAAAGAAGGGTTTCCCCCTTTCCCCAGCCTCCCTAGGATTTGGCGTTTTGTTCTCTTGATCTTAGCCATTCTGATTGGGGTAAGATGAAATTCTAAAGTAGTTTTGGTTCATATCTCCCTAATTACTAAGAATGTTGAATATTTTTAAAGGTTTTTCTTAGCTTTTAAAAAATTTCCTCTTTTCTGGGGGCTGGAGAGATAGCCTAGCTGTTAAGAGCACCGACTGCTCTTGCAGAGGACCCAGGTTCAATCCCTGGCAAACACAAGGCGGCTGAGAACCATCTTTAACTCCAGTCCAGGGGAATCCGACGCCCTCTTCTGACCTCCGCGGCATTGCATGACACGGGTGCACAAACCTACACGCAGACAGTACATTCATACACATACAAAAAAAAATAAATTAAAAAAAATTCCTCTTTTCAGATCTTTTTGTTCAGATCCATAGCTCATTTTTAATTTATTCTTTTTTGTTAATTGAGTTTTTGCAATTTTCATACAATATAATTTGTTGGTACTTATATGCCCTCTGCTATCTCTACCTCTCCTTATTGTCCACATTCAACTTTATCTATCTATCTATCTATCTATCTATCTATCTATCTATCTATTATCTATCTATCTATCTATCTATCTATCTATCTATCTATCTATCATATATCTGTCTATCTATCTTGAGACCTAGTGTCTATTTGTGTTCCCAAATGTCCTTCAAGCTGGGTCCTTTCATTGGAGTTCAGAGTCTCATGCTTGAAAGAGACTGTCTTTGCCTTTCCTAGCAGACTTCTGCTGACTCAGTTTCCTTAGGTGGCATTGGAGTTTCTTACTGCCTTTCTCGTGTTTGTGATTTTTTTCTGATTTAAGTTTGTATGGTACTTGTGCATGTTGTCACTGTTGCTGTGAGTTTGTATGAATGACTGATGCTTTGGGAAACTCTAGTGGTCATCCATGTCTTCTGGCTCTTACAATGTGTCTCACCCCTCTTCCATAATGATCTCTGAGCTTTAGGAAGCAGAATTTTGGTAAAAGTGTTTTATTCAGGGGTAAGTTCTCTGCAGCCTCTTGTTCTTTGCATGTTGCCAAGATGTGGATTTCTGTATTAATCATCCTATGCTGCAAAAGGAAATTTCTCTGGGAGTGGTGAGAGGTACATTAATATATGAGTATAACAGTAACTCATTAAGTGTCACTTCAGTATGATAACTAATTAGTAGAAAACTAGTATTAGATTCTCCCCTATGCTCTGTGACCTAACCTCCTGTTCCTAAGTCTAATATTAATGTCAAGTATGTGCTCCAACCTAAGAAGAAGACTGTAAATCCAATTAAAGAGTGATTAGTTTCTCCTACAATATCCGTGCCACTATTGCACCAGTGGGCATATCCTGCCAGAATAGTTGTTATTATAATTCACAGGATTCACAGCTGTGTGAGGAGATTTTTTTTCCCCATAGCCTGCATCATACTTTTGAGCACTGTGAATGCTATCCAGTAAAGATGAGACTTTGAATTCAGTACCGGCTTGATTTCTCCTTGTTTATTCTACAACTCATGTCTTCAGCTGTAGGGTTTTCCCATCCAATTCTGAAAAGGAGGGCATTAGACTAGGAAGGGTTAAACTAGGTTGGGAATGGGATGGCAGGGCAGAGGAGGTGGTATAGGTAAGGATAAGTAACACAAAATGACTTTAGAAGAAACCTTAAGGAAGGTATTGCTCTTTCTGGGCTTCAGAGGCTAATGAAAATCAAATGAAAAAAAAAACAAAAACAAAAATACACCTCACTGTCAGGAATGTACTCCATCTCCAGAAGTAAAGCCATGCTTTTAAACTGAGTAATTTTTTTGTTCTTTGGTTCTTTAGTTTAATCCTCTGTCAGATATAATGCCAAGGAACATTTTTCTCCCATTCTGTAGTCTTCTTCTAACAGTTTCAGCATTTCACATTGAGGTCATTGATTTAATTGGAAGTTTCTCTGTAGTTTGATCGATATTGATCTAATTTCATTTTTCTACCTGTGGAGATCAAGTTTCCCCAGCACAGTTTGTTGAAGACACAGTCTTTCCTCCTGCGTGTGTTGTTGGCACATTTGTCAAATATTAGGTGGCTGAAATTTCAGGCATTCATTTTTGGCTCTTCTACTTTGTTTCATTGATCTACACATCTGTTTTATTTTTCCAATACCATGAGGTTTTTTTTTTTTATGTTCCTACTTTTTTGTTTTATTTTTTAATTTATTTATTATTTATTTTTAAACTTTTCCCATAAGTCTCACATCATTTTTCAATTGAATTTAAAGTCACTTCCCTTTCCATGCCTCCTATTCCACCTGAGTCCCTGCACTCTAACATAACTGTCTTGCATCTTTTTCTGAGTCTTTCCAGAGTTTTTTCTAGTTATTTTGTTGTTGTTCTCTCTAACTTGTATTGCTTCACTATATATATACATAGTTATATACATAGTTATATATATTAATATATACATACATATATACCCATATCACCTGAATTGGAGGATTTTTTTTTCTTTTGCTAAAAGATGTCATGTTTTCCTTAAGGAAATGCTAGAAGCTTCCTCCTTGGCAAGCCCAAACAACCATCAATCCTGCCCTTGTGCTCCACACTGGGGTGTTTACTTCCCATGGTCCCCCAAATGAGGTCCATTAAGTACACATCCTGTCTTGATCCCCCTGCACTGGCCTCCATGATACAGCCCGGGTAGTCCAACAATGGCAGTCTATACTCTGACAAGGCTGAAATCTCCTTAGCTGCTTAGTCCACAAGCTGGGTATCTCAGTAGTCTCCATCTGGCATTGAAGGTTTGGAGTTTTCTTGGAGAGACATGAGTCTTCAGTCCATATTGGAGGGTTAAAAATTTGTCTCATGACTTTGATGAGCAGCAAAAGCAGTGGCAGCCACAGAGTTAATGCACTTGCCAGTAAGAACTGAAGACAGGCCAAACAACAGTACTCTCTCTTTTTTTCTTTTTGTCTTTTTACTAAGATCTCAAGTTTTATATCTGAAGTACAATTTCCCTGGTTGTACTGATTATTTATTTCTGGTTTTACTTTCCTTTTGGATTCTTAAGGCTATATGATTAGTCCAGATTAACCAAGGTTTTTGTTTTCTTGAGGTCAGTTGAGGATCTGGTCCTCAGGGTTTTCTCAGGGTTTTGTTTGTTTGTTTGTTTGTTTGTTTTGTTTTGGGGTGGGAGAAGTGTGGGAGCCCCTGGTTCCTTTCAGTTTCTCATTTACCAGTTCCATCCACCCAAAGACAGAATCAGGTCTTGCTAGACCAGGCTTCCTTTTCTGAAACATGAGCAGACTTCCCTCTTTATAGACTGGACACTGACTGAAGTCCCATTAGTGGATCTCCAAGACCTCCATGAATAGGAAGACTGGTGACCCACATTTGCAGGACATTTCAAGAGATGCCCCCATCATATTCCCCTAAGACTTGGTTGATCTCTGAGGGCAAGGAACAAAGTTATCCCTTAGGTCTCTTAGCCAAATTGGTATGAGTGTTAAGTATGTCATTAAGCATCCAGAGAGGCTAAGTTACACCAGCCTGATACCTTGCATCTATATTAAAATTGTATCTTTTGAAAACAAACTGTATGTCATTTCCCTATAATATTTCTTGATTCACATTTTCCATTTTAATTTTATATTACTCTAAAAATGCATAGATACCATCTATCATATACCAAAAGTCCAAGGTCTGAAAAAATAAATGGTAGGTTAGTTCTACAACCTGTCTAGAGATTCATAGTATAAGAGCACAGTTGTTTTCAGATCACAAGGACTATGAGGTTTTTATGACTATAGTTATATAATATAACTTGAATTCTGGTATAGTAACCCCTCTCACCATGTTTGTGCTCAGGATTACTTTGGCTATCTGAGGTGTTTTATAATTGCATATTAATTTTATGATTTTTATTTCTTTGAAGAAGACCATGGGAATTTTGATTGGGATTGCATTAAATCTAAAAAGTGCTTTTAGTAGAATGGGGATTTTCACAATATTAATTCTACCAATCCATGAGTACAGGAGGTTTTCCATAACCTTATATCTTCATCAATCATCTTTTCCAAAGATTTAAAGTTTTCATTGTAGAGGTCTTTACTAACTTTGGTTCAGTTTATTACCAGATATTCTATTTTATTTTTTTAAGCTATTGTGAATGGGAATGTTTACACAAACTTTCTCTGACTGATTGCTATTGGTATATAGAAAGCTTTGAGAGTTTTGTAAACTGATTAGTATACTACTGCTTTGATGAAAGTGCTGATCTTTTCTGGAAGTTCTCTGTGGTATTTTTTGTATAGTTATGTATAATAGTATGTAATCTGCAAATAGGGATAATTTTACCTCTTCTTTTCAAATTAACATTTCTTTAATTTCCTTCTCTTATCTTCCTGCGCTGACTAGAGTTTCAAGCATTGAAAAGGAGTGGGGTGTAGTCATGTCTGCTTCCTGATTTTAATGGGAATGCTTAGTTTTTCTTCATTTAGAATAATGATGGCTTTAGGTTTGTTATATATATCCTTAATTGAGTTGAGTCATTTACCTGTAGTCCAGTTCCCTCTAGAACTTTTATCATGAATACATGTAGGATTTTGTCACAGGCCTTTTCTGTATCTATGGAAATGATCATGTGATTTTTGTCTTTAAGTACATTTAGATGATTTATGGATTTATTTCATTTATTGACTTAATGTCTGTTGAATCATCTCTGCATCTCTGGAACAAAGCATAATTGTTCCTGATGGATGAGGTTTCTTATGTGTGCTTATGTGTGATTTTATTTTTTTGGAGAATTTTGGCATCTATATACATTCACAAGGGACATGGGCTTTGAGTTTCCTTTGCCATTGTGTCTTTTCCTGGTTTGGATATTAAAGTCCAAGTGGCTTCATAGAAGGAGTTTGAGAGTTCTCCCTGTTTCTATATTTTTTGAATAATTTAAGTAGTACTGGATCTATGAAGAATTGAATTGGAAATTTGATGGACAGTGCACTGAATCCATATACTACTTTTTTATAAGATGACCACTTTTATAATATTGATTTTACTGACCCATGAACATGGGAGGTCTCTCCTTCCTTCTTGTGCCTTTTTCAATTTCTTCAATGTCCTGAAGATTTTCTAACATGTAAGTCTTTCAATTTAGTAGTTAGGTTTATTCTAAGATGTATTTGAGGCTATTGTCAGTGGAATTATTTCCCCAATTTATTGATATTTTTTTCATTTGTCTATAAGAATGCTATTGATTTCTCTGTGTCTGCTACTTTGCTGAATGTGTTTGTTGTCTCTAGTAGTTTTCAGATGGAGTTTTTAGGGTCCTTATATAAAATCATATCAATATCATCAGCAAATAAGAATACTTTGATTTATTAATCTACTTGTCTGTCTTTTATTCCATTTACTTATCTTACTGTTCTAAGACTTCTAACACTGTATTTACAGGAACGAAGAGAATAAACGTCCTTATCTCATCCCTGATTTTAGTGGAAATTCTTTGAGTATTTTTATGTTTAGCATGATGTTGGCTATGTGCTTGCTATATATTGTCTTATTTGTTGAGCTATGTTCCCTGTATCCTTATGTTCTCTAGAACATTTCACATGAAGAGATACTGTGTTTTAAAGACAAGTTAGAGGAAATGGATTATTTATTCAACAAAATGTTAAATCTGAATTAACTCAGGAATGGAATATCCGTGACCTCTGAAGAACTATAAAAAGATTAAACCTATGATTCATAGGTAAATAAGAGGGAGAAGAAACCAAAAGGCACAGGAACTATTTTTCACAATAGCATAGAAAAGTATCCCTCAAACTTAAGAAAAGAGCTGCCTCTCAAGGTGCAAGAAGAATATAGAACACCCAATATTCAGGGTTAGAAAAGAAACTCACTGTATGACAGAGTAGTTGAAGCATGAAAGATGGGGCCAGAAGAGATGGCTCAGAAGTTAAGAGTACTGGCTGCTTCTGCAAAGGACCTGGGATCAAATGCCCAACATTCACATGGCAGATAACAACCACCCACTAGTAACTCCAGTTTCAGGGGATCTGACACCCTGTTCTGACCTCTGCAGGCATTGCAGAACATGAGTGCACCTACCTGCATGCAGGCATTGCCCTCATACACACAAAATTAAAAAATAAACACTTTATTATTTTTTTTTTATTTTATGTATATGAGTACATTGCCTGTGTGTGAGTGAGTGCACCTGTGTCCTGCAATGGCCATGGAAGTCAGAAGAGGCTGATGGATTCTCTGGAACTGGAGTTATGGACGGTGGTTGACCACAATGTGGGTGCTGGGAATCAAACTCAGGTCCTCTGCAAGAGTAGAAAGTGCTCTTAATTGCTGAGACATCTCTTCAGACCGATAAAAACAGATTTAAGAAAGATGACATCATGAACTTTGCAGGTAAATGGATGGAACTCGAAGCCATTATGCTATGTGAAATAACACAGTCCCAGAAAAAAAAAAAGGCAAATGGTTTCCCTCATTTGTGGCTGCTAACACCAAATCCCCAGTTGACAGGCAAACTGAGCAATTTTATTATTATATTTCATTGTATCTGAAACCAACTGTGCTATTCCAATGTGAATCTCTTAATGGGCTCTAGAATTGACCTACCACTTGTATTCACACATTGTAATTACCATATATGGGTGGAAGATATGTATTCATATTCTAAAAAAAAGAATGTAAAGTTATATATATATTTTTTTTACCTGTGTGCAACTTTATTGTTAAAATGTGAATCTCTAAATGTGTTTTGGAATTAACCTATAGTTTATTTTCAGATTTTGTAATTTTGATTTTTGTGTGCATATTTTGGAATAATATAAAATTAAAGGGAACAAAAGAGAGAGAGAGAGAGAGAGAGAGAGAGAGAGAGAGAAACCTATTCCAAGAACTGACCAAAACAGTAAACTTGTGCATCGAAAAGGTTATAAAAGACTGAGAAAAAGATGCAAGACAGGACTTAACATGTATGACAGAATCCATGAGCTCTGGTGGGGGGGGCATGAGGAGGGTGGGCATGGATGAGGGAATGAGTCTAAATTTGATTAAGAAATGTTGTATGAAATGAGCTCAATAAAAATAAAAAAACAGATTTAAGGAATTTACATCCACTAAGCCCCCAGTACATGGAATATTTTGTTATACAGAGAAGATTAAACACATCCTAGAGTTTATAAGGAAAAATAATTCTAGAACAGATAACCAATATTGGTCCAAGAAAATACCACCATCACAATGGCATAACAAGAATTAATAAATACTGGTCAGCAATAACTCTAAATTTTTTTTGGTCTTTTCAAGACAGGGTCTCCCTGTAGCCCCAGCTGTCCTGGAATTCATTCTGTAGACCAGGCTGGCCTTGAACTCACAAAGATCTGCCTGATTCTTCCTCCCAAGTGCTAGGATTAAAGGCATACACCACCACACCCAGCTATAACTTTAAATATTAATAGTCTCAATTCTCCAGTAAAATAGGTAAAAGGATGGGAGAAAGTATTTTAAGGAAATGGAACTAAAAAACAAGAAAGTGTAGCTATTCTAATATCAGAAAAAGTAGACTTTAAACCAAAACTAGTCAGAAAAGATAGGGAAAGACATTTCAAATACATTAAAAGGAAAGTCCACCTACAGCATATTGCAATCCTGATCATGTTCACCAAATACAAAATTATCAAATTTCATTTGGTACATGATGGAGGGTATGTGTGCATCTTTTAGAGAAATATGGGATTAAAATGGAAAGATGCAAATCAAGATATATGCTATGGAAGTAAGATACAGTTTGTTTCTAAAGGATACAATCTCAATATAGGTGCAATATAATAGGCTGGTACAACTTAACCTTTTTGGGTGACCATACTTATACCAATTCAGCCAAGGGACCTAAGGAATAAATTTGTTCCTTGCCCTCATAGGTCAACCAAGTCTTAGGGGATTATGCATGGGGGCACCTGTTGAAATGTCCTACAGACGTGGGTCACCAGTCTTCTTGTTCAGGGTGGTCTTGGAGAGCCACTGATGGGACTTCAGCCAGTGCCCAGTCTATAAAGAGGAAAATCTGTGCATGCTTCAGAAAAGGAAGCCTGGTCTAGCAAGACCTGCCTTTGTCCCCGAGTGGATGGAACTGGTGAATGAAAAGCTGAAAGGAGCAAGGGACTCCCACCCTTCTCCTCTCCCCCCCAAAACCCCAAGAGACCCCTGAGGACCAGATCCTCAACTGACCTTTAGAAAACAAAAACCTTGGTTAATTTGGGCTAACTGTGTGGCCTTAAGCATCCAAAAGGAAAGTACGACCAGATACAAATAATCAGTAAGACCAGAGAAACTGTACTGCAGACATAGAACTTGAGATCTTAGTAAAAAAGACAAAAAGAATAAAGAGAGAGTACTGTTGTTGGGCCTATCTCCAATTCTTACTGGCAAGTGTTCTACTCTGTGGCTGTCACAGCTTTTGGCACTCCTCAAAGACATGAGACACAGCTTTTTAACCTCCTAATATGGACTGAGGACTCATGTCTCTCCAAGAATCCCCCAAACCTTCAATGCCAGATGGGGACTACTGAGATACCCAGCTTATGGACTAAACAGCTAAGGGGATGTCAGCCTCGTCAGAGTGTAGACTGCCATTGTTGGACTACCTGGGCTGTATCATGGAGGCCAGTGCAGGGGGATCAAGACAGGATGTGTGCTTACTGGACTTCATTTTGGGGGACAATGGGAGGGAAAGAACCCAATGTGGAGCAAAAGTGCAGGATTGATAGTTGTTTGGGGATTGCCAAGAAGGAACCTTCAAGCACTTCCTTAAAGAAAACATGACATCTTTTAAGGAAGAAAAAAAAAATCCTCCAATTCAAGTGATATGTGTATGTATGTATGTATGTATGTACGTATGTATGTATAAAGAAAAAAATATTTTGTAAAATAATATTTTCTCTCTTTATACATGCTACAACAATTTATAATTTATCCTTATGCAATCCTATGGTGTGTTCTATCATATAGGAGTATTAATATTAATATTAATATTCTAAAAAAAGAGAATGTAAATTTATACTTCTTTTTACCTGCATGCAACTTTATTGCTAAAATGTGAATCTCTAAATGTGTTTTGGAATTAACCTATAGTTTATTTTCAGATTTTGTAATTTTGATTTATGTGTGGAGTGTATGTATGCATATTTTGGCATAATATAAAATCAAAGGGAACAAAAAAAAGAGAGAGAAAAACCTATTCAAAGAATTGACCAAAACAGTAAACTTGTGCATTGAAAAGGTTACAAAAGACTGAGAAAAAGATGCAAGACAGGACTTAACATGTATGACAGAATCCATGAGCTCTGGTGGGGGGTGGAGGGGCATGAGGGGTGGGCATGGATGGGGGAATGAGTCTAAATTTGATTAAGAAATGATGTATGAAATGCACTCAATAAAAATTAAAAAGTTAAAAAAAGAATAAAATCACAGATTGACTCCAACACAGTGATGGTGGGTGTCTTCAATACCTACTCTCACCATTAGACAGATCATCCAGACAAAAACTAGATAGAGAAATTCTTGAGTTAAAAGATATAATTAATCAAATAGACTTAGCAGACATTTACAGAACATTCCATTCAAATGCTAATGATTACATTTTTTTTCCTCAACAGCCCATGGAACTGTCTCCAAAATCGACCACATATTAGAACACAAAGGAAGTCTCAACAAATAGAGGAAAATTTAAATATACATCAAGAAACTGGATAAATCTCATATTAACAACTTGATGATCCTGAAGGCCTTGGAAAAACAAGGACAAATAACACCCCCAAACTGGACATAGGAAGAGACTATCAAAATCAGGGTTGAATCAATGAAGTAGGAATAACAATGGGAATAACAACAAGCAATACAAAGAACTAACAAACCAAAATATTGGTTCTTGAAAAGCTTAACAGATTGATCAACTTTTAGGCAGTTTAAATAAAAGAAAGAGAAGGCCCCAATAAATAATCAGAATTAAAAAGGGAAACAGTAAAACATGTATGAGAAAATTCAGAACATCATTAAGATAAACTTTTAAAAATCTGTACTTGGGGCTGGAGAGATGGTTCAGTAGTCAGTGGTTAAGAACAGTGCTGCCCCTGTAGAGGACTGAGGCCAATTCCTAGCACCCCCATGTCAACTAATAACTGTCCATAAATAAATCCAGTTCCAGGGGATTCAACACCTTCTAACCTCTACAGCCACTGCACAACATGGATGGACTTACATACATGCAGGGAATACATTAATACATATAAAATAATGATAATGTAAAAACCTACATTCCACTAAACTGGAAAATTTAAAAGAAATGGAGAAATCTTTTTTTTTTTTTTTTTTTTTTTGGCTGTTCAGACAGGGTTTCCATGTAGCCCCAGCTGGCCTGGCACTCACTCTGTAGACCAGGCTGGCCTTGAACTCACAAAGATCTGCCTGCCTCTGCCTCCCAAGTGCTAGGATCAAAGGCGTGTGCCACCACGCCTGGCTTCTTTGGGGAGGGGGTGGGAGGATGAATTCTTAAATACATATGACTTAACAAAATTAAATGAAGCTCAAGTAAATAATTCAAATACACCCATAACAACCAAGAAGTAATTAAAAGTCTCACAACTATAAAAAGCCCAAGACCAGATGGATTCAGTACAGAATTCTACCAGATCATCGAAGAACTAATACTCATATTTTTTCAAATTATTCTGTAAAATAGAAAATGAAGGAACACTATAAGCTTCTCTGATGAATCCAGTATTATTCTGGTACCAAAATCAGAGAAATATCCATCAGAAAAGGAAATAGCAGACTAATCTCTGATGAACATAGATGCAAAATTCTCAATAAAATACTTGCAAACCAAATGCAAGAACAGATAAAAAAGATTACCCAGTATCATCAGACTGGCTTAATCTCAGAGATCCAGGTAAGGTTCACTATACATAAATCAATAAATGTGGCCTATCCCATGAAAAGACTCAAGGACAGAAACCACATGGTTATCTCATTAGATTCATAAAAGACCTTAAATTCTATTGTTTTTTTTTTTTCTTTTTGAGATAGGGTCTCCCTGTAGCTCCAGCTCACTATGTAGACCAGGCTGGCCTTGAACTCACAGAGATCTGCTTGCCTCTGCCTCCTGAGTGCTGGGATTAAAGGCATGTACCACCATGCCTGGCTCGATTGTTTGTAATCAGTATAGTTATATGGTTTCTTGGATTTCCAGTTGTTACTCTGGTATACTATATATTACATCTGTTTACTTTTTTTAATTTATGTCTTCGATTATAAACTATTTTCAGCAGATAGAATATAGTTTTTGGTATTGGTGTTTCTTGATTAGGGTATTTATTAATTTTAAATTAGAGAACTTATTATTTAACTTTTCAGATTGATAACCATAATTTTTCATCTTCAACTTTTCATCTTCCATTTCATTTCTTGTTTTCTATGTCTCCTCTATGCTTTGCTACACTGTTATCCTTTTGGACCTTCTTTCAAATTAATTGACTATTTTCCAAAGTTTCATTTTAGATTTTAAATAATTATTTCACTTTTGTAATTTCCTTAATAATAGCTATAATGCATACCATATACTTCTAAATTATGAACATTTATTTCATATTTTATTATCTTTAATACAATGACACAAGGAATTACTATTATGTAGTAATTATACAATTATTTCCTCTCTCTGCTCTTTTATTATTATGTATTTTAATTTCATTAATTTCATTAATTAATTAATTTCATTAATATTGTAATAGAAAAAAAATACTGCTATATTTATTTTGAAAGTATTTTATTCGACATATAATAATCAATTTAGGTAGCCTGTATACTAAAGTAACTCAGAAATGAATAGCTATATATTTGGAAATGTTGCCATATTGATCTCAGTTATATTTTGACTTCTCTTTACTTGATCCCATGGATTTGAATTTGAAATATTTTCTTTATCAAATACACCTTTGTTTCCACAAATATTCTTTGCATTTTTATTAGCAACTATAGTTTTTTATGCATTAAATAACCAATGAAACATTACATTCACATTGTTTCATACAATTTCTTTTAAATCAGTTAATAGGCAAACTGAAAAGTTATGCATGCATATTCTCTTTATAATTATCTATCTTCACCTGCATATTCTCTCTCTCTCTCTCCCCCTTTCTCTCACTCTATTTCTCTCTCTCTGCTTCTCTTGTGGTTTGCATGTGTAATGCCCCCCATAGGCTCTTATTTGAACACTCAATCTATCTCCAGCTAGAGGGAGTTTAGAAGGTTGTAAAACCTTTAAGAGGTGGAGTCTCTGTCAGATGTATCACTGGTGGAAGATTTCATTCTACTCTATGGGTTTTCTCTTCATTTCCTTGATTGTTTCTTTTACTGTACAGAAGCTTTTGAGTTTGATGAGGTCCCATTTGTCGACTGTTGACCTTATTTCCTGTGCAGCTGCTGTCTGATTTAGAAAGTCTTTTCCTAGACCTATGTCTTGTACGTTGTTGCCAACTTTTCCTTCTATTAATGTCCAGAATATATAGACTCCTCACAAAACAAAGAAGAAAACAAACGACCTTCTCAAAAGATGGAGTAAAGAGCTGAACAGAGACTTCACCAGTGAAGAATTAAAGATGGCTGAGAAACATCTTAAAAAAGTGTTCAACATCATTAATAATTAAGGAAATGCAAATTAAAATCACTCTCAGATACCATCTCACTCCAATATGACTAGCTAAGATCAAGAAAACAAAAGACACCAAATGCTGGAGAGGTTGTGGGGAAAGGGGAACACTCACCACTGCTGGTGGGAATGTAAACTTGTACAACCATTATGGAAAGCAGTGTGGATAACCTTTAAAAGACTCAAAATTAGCCTACCACCTGACCCAGTCATACCACTCCTGAGTATATACCCAAAAGACTCATCCTACCTCAAAGATACATGCACATCCATGTATATTGCAGCTCTCTTCACAATAGTGAAGGGCTGGAACCAACTTAAATGCCCCTCAACAGATGAGTGGATGACAAAAGGTGGTACATCTACACAATGGAGTACTATTCAGCAGTAAAGAAAGATGACATCATGAACTTTGCAGATAAATGGATGGAACTAGAAGCCATTATGCTATGTGAAGTAACACATTCCCAGGAAAACAAGTGGTGAATGGTTTCCCTCATTTGTGGATGCTAACACCAAATCCCCAGTTGAAAGGCAAGCTGACCAACATTATCGTTATATTTCTTTTTATCTGAAAGCAACTATGTTATTATAATGTAAATCTCTTAACGGGCTCTAGAATGGACCCACAACTTATTTTCAGACTCTGTAATTACTATATATGGGTGGAAGATATGTATTCATATTTTAGAGTAATATAAAATTAAAGGAGGAAAATGTGAATTTATAAACATAAAAAAGAGGTGGAGTCTCACTAGGGAGATTGGGGAACTTCAAGTTTTATAGGTGGACTCCAGTTCCCATCTCCTCCCTGTTTCTTGATGGTGGAGGCATGTGGCCAGTTGTACCATTCTCCTTTAGCCATTCCTTCCTAATCACAATTGGCTATAGTCCTCAAAATGTAGGCCAAACTAATCCATTCCTTCCTTCAGTTGCTTTTTGTCAGGCATTTGGAACACTAAGAAGAAAAGTATCTAACAGTGTGTGTACTTTTCAGCCTGAAGAAATTCCTAGAGTAATTCTTATCAAAAAGGTCATGTAGCAACAAATTCTCAGTTTCTTAAAATATGGTAAATTAATTTTCCTTTAAAAATATTTTATTTTTAATTTGTGTGTAAGTTTGTGTACTGGTATATATCCATGAGTGGGCCCACAACTATTAGAGTCCAGGATCTTTCTGGAACCAGAGTTTCAGATGCTTATGAATCATCTGATGTGGGAGTTGGGAACCAAACTCAGGTCCTTTTTGAGAAACAGTATGCACTCTGAACCTCTATGCTATCTATCCAGTCCTCATTTTTACTTTTAAAGAATAATTTTGCTGCTTATAGGATTCCAGTTGACACATTTTCCTTGCACAATTGGAATACACAGTCCCCTTGCCTTTCTGGTGTCTGTTGTTGCAGTGAGAATTTATCCATTCACTTTGTTGGATTTCCCTTCTTTTAAATAACTATTGAGTGATTTATTTTTTCTTTTAAAATATGTCTCTTTATTTAAAAAGTTATTTATTTAAGTATGTTTGTTTGTGAATCTCTTTGCATTTACCCTACCTTGAAGTCAGTGAGTTTCATGGGTGTAAGTTATTTATCAACATACATGGGGAATTGCCAGGAGCCAAGTCACCTCGTGGAAAATTACTAGCTTGCTTAACTCAGGAATTTATGGGTGGGACAAGCATTGCAGACATCAAAGGGACATCTGGTAGTTTTTAGATACAATTTATGGGTGTGGTGAGCATTGTGGACATCAAAGGGACAACTGGTACTTTTCACATTCACCTTTCCCCCTCTCTGAACTGTGGTGACCCACTTCCAGCCAATGGATTTTCCCTCCTGCTTGCCTTTTTAAACCCTGCGCAAAATAAAGACTACGGAGCTTGATCAGATCAGAACATTGTCTTGCTCTCATTCTTTGTGTCCTCGGTCCCCCATTCTTTTGCCCCCTCCTCAGGTCTGTGTTGATGACCCCTAGGGCAAGTGGTGCCCAACGTGGCCTTCGAGGAACGGGGATTTGATTGAACGTCACTACGCAGAAAGAGGCCTCGGGGCTGGAGAGATAGCCTAGTGGTTACGAGCGCTGACTGCTCTTGCAGAGGACCGGGATTCGATCTCCAGCATCCACATAGCGGCTGAGAACCGTCTGTAACTCCAATTCCAGGAGAAATCCAGTTCCAGGGGAATCCGAGGCCCTCTTCTGACCTCCGCGGCATTGCACGACATGGGCGCACAAACCTACATGCAGACAGTACATTCATACACATAAAATAAATAAGGGCTGGAGAGATGGCCTAGTGGTTAAGAGCACGGACTGCTCTTGCAGAGGACCCGGGTTCGATCCCCAGCACCCACATGGCGGCTGAGAACCGTCTGTAACTCCAATTCCAGGAGAACTCCAGTTCCAGGGGAATATGACACCCTCTTCTGACCTCCGCAGCATTGCACGACACGGGTGCACAAACCTGCATGCAGACAGTACATTCATACAAATAAATAAATAAATAAATAAATAAATAAATAAATAAATAAATGTTTAAAATAAATAAATAAATAAATAAAATTTTTAAAAAAAGAAAGAGGCCTCATCGTATCTGGATCACCACACTTTTCTTTGCAAAGACTGGTCCGCACAGAGATCACCACAGAGTCGCCCGCCTGTGAGACTGATCTATAAAGGTAGGAAATAGAGATGCAAACATGGGACAGACATTAGACAAACACGATTTGTTTTTAAAGGGTGTCAAGGAGTCCCTCAGGATGCGAGGAATTAGGGTTAAGAAAAAGGACCTTAAGAAATTCTTTGCTTTCATTTCTGATGTTTGCCTTTGGTTCCCTCGAGAGGGAGCCATTGATGAAAAAAGATTGACTCGAGTAGGTGACTGCTTACAAGATTTTTATAAAACCTTCAGTCCAGAAAATGTCCCTGTCCAGGCCTTCTCCTATTGGGATTTAATTAATGAAATATTAACTATTCACAAAAATGGCCAGATATCCAAGAGGTAGTTAAAAAAGGGGAAAAGATCCTTCATCAAAGCTCCTGACCCCCTTCTGTCTGTGAATCCATTTCCATTGCCATGCTAGACCTAGAAAATTTGTTGAGCCCGCAAAGCCCATTATCACCCCTAAACCCTTGATAAAGGAGTCTCCCACTCTCCGTCTTTGTCCTTCCCTTAAGGAATTTAAGACTCAACGTGAGCCCACTGATGCCCTTTCCCCAGAGGAAGCTCATTCCCTTGGGGAGGAAGCAGCCAAAAATAAAAACCCTGACTGGCCACCCTTGCTATCCTCCCAGAAGCGGCCACCTCCATATGTTGTAGCTCCCACATTTTGTGCTCCCGCCTTTGACTCTGATATTACAGAAAATGTCAAAGTAAAACTTAGTCAAGAGGTAGCCTCACTTAAAAATCTACTCCAAATAAAAAAACAACACCTAAACTTAATAAAAGAATTACGGGCATTGGATCTAGAACTAACTAACTCTCCCTTGGTTCCCATCACACCCAAACCGGCATCCAAGAAAAAGCCAAAAACATGTATACATGCTTTTCCCATTATTAGAAGCAAGGCCGCCCCCACTTCTAGTGAGGCAAATGAATCTGAGGAGGAAGGGGAAAACTTGGGTGAGGAAGCCTCATATGATGAAGATCAGGATGAGGCCCCAAATGAAGAAAGCAAAGAAACAACTCTAGTTTCAGGCCAACAATACCGCTGCCTCAGCTTTAAACATATAAAAGAATTAAAAGCTGTGGTTATGCTTTATGGCCCTGTAACGCCATTCACTTTATCTATAATTGAAACCCTGAGTGATCGATGGCTCACACCTAATGACTGGTATCTCTTAGCCCATGCTGCCTTGCCGGGTGGTGGCTACATCCTCTGGAAAACTGATTTCGAAGAAAACTGTAGAGAAATTGCAGCCCACATTTCTAAAAGTAAAACTGCCAAAACTTGGGTTAAAACTTCTGGGTCAGAGCCCTTATGATACCAATGAAAAACAGATTAAGTTTCCTCCTGGCCTCCTGGTCCAAATTCAAAATGCAGGTACCAAAGCTTGGAAGCTACTCCCTCCTAAAGGGTCGGCAACCACCTCTTTGGCCAAGATTCGACAAGGCCCCAATGAGCCATACAGCAATTTTATTGGCCGACTCACAGAAGCGGCTGAAAGGCTCGTCGGACAAAATGAGAACAAAAGCGAATTTATTAAACACCTTGCTTTTGAAAACACGAACCCTGCCTGCCAAGCTGTAATTTGTCCCCACCATAGTTCTAAAGATATATCTGGCTACATTCGGCTTTGCACAGGTATTCACTCGGCTCATTCCCTTGGAAAAGCAATAGGGGTGGCTCTCAAAAATTTCACTCAGGCCGACAGCCCTAAGACTTGTTTTAATGGTAAACAACCGGGACATTTTTCCAGGGATTGCACCGACCCAAAGGCCAAATGCCCATTCCCTCCCTACTTATGCCTTCAATGTAAAAAAGGAAAACATTGGGCCTTGGAATGCCGCTCCAAAATGGACGCCCAGGGCAATACCCTACCCCCCAAACAGGGAAACTTCCAGAGGGGCCAGACCCGGGCCCCCAAAATGAGACAAACCCCTGGGGCTATCAGGTTTGTCCCCCAAATGTCGGACCATCAGACTCCAACGTCACCAATCTCTCCTGAGCTACCACCGGCAGTGCAGGACTGGACCTCTGTTCCTCCACCACAGCAGTATTAACACCTGAAATGGGGATTCAAATCCTAGAGATAGAGGTTTGTGGCCCCCTGCCCCCTAACACCTTTGGACTGTTCCTTGGTTGTGCCAGCCTAACAATCCAAGGCCTAAATATATTCCCTGGAGTTACTGATAATGATTACACAGGGAAAATAAAGATTTTAGCATCCTCCCCCCTTGGCCCTATAACCATAAAACCTGGAGAGAGAATTGCTCAACTCCTACTAATACCCTTTACTCACCCTAATAGAAAAATTTTCAAACAATCCAGAGATACCAACAACTTTGGGCCCTCAGATACCTATTGGGTTCAAAAAGTTACACAAGACCATCCCCTTTTAAAATTAAAACTAGAAGGAAAAAATTTTGAAGGCCTTGTAGACACTGGAGCTGACGCAATAATTTCTGACAGGCATTAGCCTCTTTCCTGGCCCCTTACAGCTACCTTAACTCACCTTAAAGGCATTGGACAATCCTCCAACCCTCAACAAAGTTCCAAGTTCCTCACATGGACAGATGAAGAGGGTAATTCAGGTACTGTTCAACCATATGTCGTACCTGGCCTACCTATTAACCTTTGGGGCAGGTACAGTCTTGCCCAACTAAATCTCATTATGTGTAGCCCAAATGAAACTGTCACCCAGAAAATGTTGAGGCAGGGCTTTTGCCCCGGACAGGGATTAGGAAAATGCTCACAGCGGATAAAAGAGCCCATCATACTAAGAACTCCGATCGCCTAAGTCTCAGCATGAAAAATTTACCTTCATGGCTGTTGACATTCCTGTACTCCACACAGACAAAATTACTTGGAAATCTGACAAACCTGTATGGGTTGATCAATGGCCATTAACTACAAAAAAAAAAAAAAAATAAGCCACAGCCACAGCTTCAGTACAGGAACAGCTTGCTGCTGGCTTTATTGAACCTACCACCTCTCCTTGGAACACTCCTATTTTCGTCATAAAAAAGAAATCTAGCAACTGGAGACTGTTACAAAACTATGATTACTATGGGGACCCTACAGCCTGGGCTACCACCCCTGTCGCCATTCCCTCCAACTACTATAAAATAGTTATAGGCCTCAAGGATTGTTTTTTTACTATCCCCCTCCATCCAGAAGACAGAGTCCGCTTTGCGTTTAGCCTGCCAGTAACAAATTTTAAAGGGCCTATGCCCCACTTTCATTGGAAGGTTCTTCCCCAAAGAATGGCCAATAGTCCCACCCTTTGTCAAAAATGTGTTGGCCAAATCATTGATCCCTTTTGAAAACACCGGCCTTCCATCTATATTATCCATTATATGGATGATATCCTCCGAGCAGGGGATGATGGCTCCCAGTTACTTCTTTGTTGCCAAGCAATCTCCCCCAAATTGACTAATAATGGTCTTCAAATAGCCCCCCCAAAAAGTTCAATTAAAAGACCCTTATTTCTACCTAGGATTTGAACTCCACCACCAAAAAAAATCATCACACAAAAAATCCACAGGAAATGCTCGTGCCGATGCCACTACATGCCTAATCCTCTCCATAGAGTTAGACTCCATCGGCCAGGCCTGAGATGGTCACATACTACATCACCTTAATGCGCAAACACTCCTACAACTTTATAAAATCACTCAGGAACAGGCCCGGCAAATTGTCAAACAGTGCCCTGCTTGTGTCACTCTTCTACCTATTCCTCACCTAAGAGTCAACCCCTGAAGCCTCATTCCCAATGAAATCTGGCAGATGGATGTCACCCACATCCCAAAATTTGGCACACTTAAATATCTCCACATAACTGTAGACACCTTTAGTGCATTCATTTTTGCCAGCCTACATGCTGGAGAATCTTCAAAAAATGTAATAACCCATGTGTTAAATTGCCTTTCAGTTATGGGTAAGCCAAAAATTATCAAAACAGATAATGGCCCCGGGTACATTGGACAAAACTTTCAAACTTTCTATAAAAAACTACAAATAAAACACATCACGGGTATCCCTTATAGCCCTCAAGGAGAAGGCATCGTTGAATGTGCCCACCGAACTATTGAAAATACATTCAACAAACTGGAAAAGGGAGAACTGTATACTATAGAAGGATCTCCAGGAAATATTCTCCATCATGCCTTGTTTGTTCTCAACTTTTTAAATTTGGACAACCATGGAAAATCCTCAGCTGACCACCTTTGGCAGCCTGAAACAAATAAAAATTATGCCACTGTTATGTGGAAAGATCCCCTGACTTCGAAATGGAATGGCCCAGACCCAGTCCTCATTTGGGGCCTAGGATCAGCTTGTATATACGATATTAAAGAAGATGCAGCTAGATGGCTGCCAGAGAGATTAATAAAGCAAATAAATACCCCCCACAGATTAAGTTTAATAATACCTAGAATTTCAGGGGGGACCCTCCCCCGAGAATTATCCTCTCTGTTTTTTCCACAGGAAAAAATGTCATTCCTGGTCATGCTCGAGCTGTTTCTGCTAATGGTCCCAGCCGATGGCCGATTTCAATCAGGTGATCCAAGCCAACAAAGAGATGCCCACTATCGTAGAGGCTGTGACTGCAAAGGAGGGTATGGTCCATTCTCCCCTGAATACATTTCCTCTATGGATTGTGGCTCCCATACTGCCTATCTCAGGTATTACATGGGCATGTCAACCCTCTGGTACGAATGGAGATTTGTGACAAAACCTAAGCCCATACCCCCCCTCCCCCATCAAACGGACATTGCCCCAAAACCTGTTCATTTGTACAAGAAATGCATTCCTCTTGTTAGGTTACCTACCAGGAATGCTCCCAAAATGGCACCCCCTATTTTTTTTACTAACAACCACATGTGTAAGCCCCATACTTACCCTGCCAATGATTGGTCCAACACTGCCCCTGGTGGCACCTTAGGAAAAAATAAACTTATTAGAGCCTCATGCCTTGCCGAACAAGGCAAACCGGCCTGCTGGCCTCAATCTCCCCCACCCCTAAGTACGGATGGGGGACCCAGGGACCAAGTAAGAGAAGAAAAAATAAAAGTTGAGATCCAAGAAAGAATCAATAGCCTCCTTCCCCGACTACATTATCACCCTCTTGCCCTACCCAAACCACAAGGTATAGATATTGATCCCAAAACTGATGAGATTCTTAAAGCCACTTATTCGGCTCTTAACCTGACTAACACCTCAATGGCTAGCGACTGCTGGCTGTGTCTCCCCCTAGGACCTTCCTGGCCCTTGATCATACTCTTACTCAATAACTCTCACATTACTTATTCTGGGAACAACTGCAGTCTATCAATACCTTTTAAGGTGCTTCCCATTGGTTTTAACACATCCACGTGCTTCATTAGCCCTTTCAAGAGTAACTCTTTTGATGTCGACCTTGTCACTGTCTCCTTTAGTAATTGCAGCTCCTATATCAATATTTCCACACCTGTCTGCCTAGGACAGGGCAAGGTTTTTGTATGTGGAGATAACATGGTCTGTTCCCTTCTTCCTGTCAACTGGTCCGGAATATGCACTCTGGCAATGCTTCTGCCAGTCATAGATATTCTCCCGGGAGAGCAACCAATCCCTCTTCCTAGCTTTGACACCTTTGTCCCCTGACACAAAAGAGCAGTCCAATTTATCCCGCTCTTGGTAGGACTTGGAATATCTGGGGCATTGGCCACTAGCTCTGGGGGATCGGGGTCGCTTTGAATACCTATAGTAAACTATCTCAACAATTAATAGATGATGTCAATATGATCTATCAGTCTGTCAATGATTTACAAGATCAATTAGATTCTTTGGCAGAAGTAGTTCTGCAAAACAGGCGTAGTCTTGGCTTATTAACTGCAGACAAGGGAGGCATTTGTTTAGTCTTACAGGAAAAGTGCTGCTTTTATGCCAACAAATCTGGAGTGGTTCGAGGTCGAATTCATGAACATCAACAATAACTAGAAAAAAGAAGGGAACTCTTCGAAAACCCCATGTGGTCTGCTTGGAATGGAATTCTGCCATATTTACTACCTTTCTTTGGTCCCGTGCTCGGACTGCTCATATTGGTGTCACTGGACCCCTTCCTTTTAAACAGACTAATAAGATTTGTTAAACAGCAAATTGACTCCTTGGCATCCAAACCCATACAGGTTCACTATCATAGGCTTGATTTGGCTGACAGAGGCATAGCAGAACCTTATGATGACATAGCCCTTTCGGGAACTGCATGACCACTCAGAGGGTTGCACGCCTGCCCATTCACATTATGGTGAGGGCACCTGCATGGGGTACATGGCAAAGCACTGCAAAGAGATGACATAGTTGTCCATTTCTGAGTCTCCTGTGAAGCAAACCTGATTGCACAGAGGTTGGTGTCATTTCTTTCCCTTTGATCAAGACATTGCAGAAGCAACCTGCATGAATTGATAAGAGGGATTATCCTCTCCTCCCCCAAAAACACACCGTTAGTAAGTTACTTGGGAGGATCAGGTCACTACTTCCCCCCAATGGTTAATGCCCACTCATCCTCTCGAGGAAAATAATCATGTCTTCACCTCCAGTCGTGCTATTGCTTCATTAAAACGATAAAAAGGGGAGGAGATGCCAGGAGCCAAGTCAACTCATGGAAAATTACTAGCTTGCTTAACTCAGGAATTTATGGGCAGGACAAGCATTGCGGACATCAAAGGGACATCTGGTACTTTTCACATTCACCCTTCCCCCTCTCTGAACTGTGGTGACCCACTTCCCGCCAACAGATTTTCCTGCCCGCTTGCCTTTTTAAACCCTGAGCAAAATAAAGACTATGGAGCTTGTTCAGAACCTTGTCTTGCTCTCATTCTTTGTGTCCTCTGTCCCCCATTCTTTTGCCCCCTCCTCAGGTCTGTGTTGATGACCCTGTGGGCTGGGGCAGGGAGTTTTCTATTTTTCTCTTTTCTCTGTATTCTTGTATGTGCATACTTTTGTGCTTTACGACATGCTTATTTTCTATGACACTTTGGTGACTTTTTTCTCTTTTTCTCTTCTCCAATCTTTAGCTTACATATCTTCTATTGATGCATCTTCCACTGATCAAATATATTGAGAACCTCTAATGGATCTTTCATTTCATTTACTATATTTTTCAGTTCCAGGCTTTCCTTAGTTTCTTTTTATTTAATCTACATTCCTTACTAATATGAATTTTCTGTGACACATCTTTAAAAATTTTCTTTAGGCACATTTCTCTTATGTATTTGATCATTTATAATGAATATGTTGAAGATACATTAAATTTGTTCTCTAGTTTTCTTTTTCCTCCAAGCAATAGGATAATGCTTTCCTGTTTATTTGTGTATTACATCTTTTTGTTGCAGCTAAGCACATTAGAAAATATAACAACTCTGAGTACTTATTTCCTCTGCTAATACTCGGTAACCTTCCCTATTTGTTTATCTAGTGACTGGTTGGATTATTTTAGTGATATTTATTCCCACAGCACTATGAAACTCTGATGTTGCTCCTTTGAAACTACTGTCTTATGGACCAACACCTCAACATTCTTAGTATGCATAAGACAGAGCCGTGTCCCATCCAACCAGGTGGGCAGAAAAAGGCAGATCTTTCCCTTAGATGCCCTTCTCCATAGCCTCAGCCACTTGTGGCTGAAGGTAGGATGAGAAATGTTGATGTCTTGTTCCTATCAGAAAGACAGTCTTCTGACTGAGACCATATTTTTGGCTGCAACAGTTTGGGGTGGAATTTCCATCTGAAATGAATTGAAAATTATCATGATTTTTAGACTACCCTAAGGATTGAACTTCCATACATTCTGTGTCATATGAAGTCAGCATCTCTGGGAAGAGATTAGAAGTCATTTGTTTTAAAAACATAATTCTCCTTTGCTATAGTTTGGATATGGCATAAATGTATCCTCCACTAATTCATGCCTCAGAACAAGGGCTCTTGTGTGGTGGTGTTGAAGTGATATAACTTTTGAAAGAAATTAAGAGTATGGAAGATAATCTGGTCATGGGGGCTTCATTTTTTTTTTTTTTTTTTGGTTCTTTTCGAGACAGGGTCTCCCTGTAGCCCCAGCTGTCCTGGATTTCACTCTGTAGACCAGGCTGGCCTTGAACTCACAAAGATCCACCTGCCTCTGCCTCCCAAGTGCTAGGATTAAAGGCATGTGCCACCACACCTGGCAGGGGGCTTCATCTTTAAGAGACTTCTTGAGTGGGTCTGGTCTGCTTGGAGTAGCTTCATCCTGTCATCATATGAATTATTTCTCTTTGGTATATATTTCTGCCATCATGAAGCCAAATGCCATAAAGTTCTCACTAGACCTCTGTAAATGTTAATACAATACATTTGAATATTCCAAACTATGGGGCAAACTAACCTCTTTATAAAGTCAAAAGCATTAAATAATCATATTTTAGCTTGTCTAGTAATACAAAATGGACTCAGACAAACCCCTAAGTGAAATCTCTCAACTAGGATTTTAGTCCTGGAGCAGAAGCAAGAGCATCTTTCTTTCTAAGTGATGCGCTTTCATTTGAGGCTAAGCTTTCAGTGGACTCCATCTTCAACCCTTTCTGGTTTGCCTCTCCTGCTTTGAAACCAGAATCATGTTCCTCATTATACTTGTGCTATGAATAAGATAAAATTTTTCTTCCAACATCACTGACTGGGCAGGAAAGTCCTGTCCACTTGCCCAGTTTTCTAGAGCATGGCCTAAATAACAGGTAGCTTGTGATAGTATGAGAAATGCTCTTTCTTGACTCTGTCAGGGAGATATCCTTGTGTCTGGGAGATGTTGGGAGGAGCCTGTGCTCCTGCTTTTACCTGTCTGAGTACATTTTCTGTCAGGTTCAGGTGGAAGATAAGGAAGGAGTTGGTCCTTGGTCAAAGAACATGGACTTTTTCCTTTGTGAAATTTCTGGAGTAAATATGTTTTCTTTTTCTTTCCATTTGACCTAGGAACATTTCCAGAAGCTTTTGGTTATTGTCTTTGCATAATTTTCACCAGTTTTGCTGGTCTTTGTATCCATAAAGTACAAATAGATTTCTCCTACAACAGTTATGGTAGAAGAAGAGCTCTGCTCTACTGGGATGTTCATGCTGTTGTTGATTTGGGTTTAAAATAATTTTTGTACAGTTATCAAAAAGCCTTTAGGATTGTATTTTTTAATTTAATTTTTATGTTTGTGTTTTGCTTGCATGTAAGTGCACCCATGTCATGCATTGTCTGAGGAAGTCAGAAGAGGGTCTCAGATCCCCCAGAACTGGAGTTATGGACAGTTGCTAGCTGCCATGTTGGTGCTAGGAACTGAACCTAGGTCCTCTGCAAGAGCTGTCAGTGCCTTTAACCACTGAGCCATCTCTCCAGCCCCAAGACTGTATTTTTTTGTAATAGAAACAAATGACCTTAGCCATTATTTGTGATAGCAGAGTGACAGTACTCCTAATATCCATGTTCTAAGTCACAGATCATGCGTATGTATAATTTAAAATAGCAAAAGAGACATTCCCTATGGAAATAAGGGCATGGGTCTTGAGTTTTAGATGAGACTGGTATTCTAATAGCACAGAGCTCTTTTCTGAACTAGAGAGCAATAAGATGATGAAGCCAGAGTACCAAGGAGATGATAGTGATGACTTTGATAGGATGGAAGACTAGAGATATGACATATGAATAACTTTAGTAGGATGGAAGGATAAGATGTAGTGCTGATAGCTTTGAAGACAGAGAAAAGGGAACTAGAGCAAGCCAGTTCTCTTCTTTCCAGAGCCTCCAGAAAGGAATATAGCAAAGTTGACCCTTTAATTATAGATCAATAAAATCCACATCAGATATTTGATTTCGAGAACTATAACATTACCAATTTGTGTTGACATGAATTTATGATAATTTCTTATGGCAGCAACGGAAACTAATACCATATGTTTTAAATTTTTCCTGTAATAAACACAAAAAATGACTCTTGCTTTCATAACCACTAAGTAACAAACACTTAATGTGCTGTCTTATGTGTCCAGACATAGTGACCTCTGAGTAATTAGAATGCAACTTGCAGCATCCATGTCTTAAATGTTTCCTGCTAGGAATCATGACGTTCAGTTAGTGTGACAACTCTGGCTACAGCCTCTTTTTCCTGGCCTCCCATTTGTGGTTCTGATTTCTTGATTCCTTATTTGAATTCTGACTATTTGACATTAGCATATGAGTCTTCAGGTATTGATTGTTCTGTGACCCAATATTGTGGCTCAGTGCTTCTTTTTTTTTTTTCACATAAATTTATTTTTGTTTTTTTAACAAATCTAGACCTGTGTTCCAGCCCATTCCCCCACCCCGCAAGAGCTCATGCATTCTGCCAAGCATGCTTTTCATCTCTTTCTCAATATTCTCCATGAGGAAGTTGACTGTTTTGAGCAGAAGTTCACTGTTTCAGTCAGTTCTTTGATGCAGTCCTTTCTGTTGTTGTTGTTGTTTCCAATATGCATTACGCCCATCTGCTTTGGACAAAAGCTCAGGGGGCCCTACACAAGAAATACTTACAACTAGGTAATTGGTACTAGCATCCACAGATGACTCAGTGCTTCTTAAAGTGTGGCCCCTAGAGAAGCAGTAACAGCAGCACCCAGAAAGTTCTTAGAAAGGCACATTTCAAACCTTACTGCATTTATAGAGTTGTAAAATCCAGGATAGGCCCAGCCATGTAGTTTAAGGAGTGATCTTGGTGATTCTGATGTATGGTGAATGGGGAGAATCCTTGTGTTACATCATAAGTGAAACTGGAGACATGGATTTTTTTCTTTGCTTTATCTTTTTCTCCTGAATTTCAAGCCTTCCTGATTCCACAGCTTCCTAGACATTATTGCAGAAACAAATGATGAACATATAAATATGGCAAGAGCTAAATATTGTCAATAAAATCTGATTACAGAGGTATTAAAATCTAAAGCAAGGTTATTAAAAATTTACTATGTACTGTGGGTTTGATGCTGACATTTTGCTTTAATAATAACAATTGCTTTCTTTCACTTATCCTTCTCTGTGCTTAACATTACATGTTTGTGTGTGTGCATATATACATATACACTGTTATATATTAAAGTATATAAAATTACTGATTATATATTGTTTAATAGTATTACATATATGTGTATATATAAATATACAAACAGCATATGTATATACTGTTTAATAGTATATACAAGTGTATATATATTATTACCAGTTGTTGTAATAGGCTTGAATTGTAGGTCAGAAGGTCCCAAATAAGGATTACATTCAGTACCTGGCTTCTGAAGTGGCTGAGCTGCTGAACATAATTTTCTTTCTTTTTTTTTTTTTTGGTATTTTCGAGACAGGGTCTCACTGTAGCCCCAGCTGTCCTGGAACTCATTTTGTAGACCAGGCTGGCCTTGAACTCACAAAGATCCACCTGCCTCTACCTCCCAAGTGCTAGGGTTAAAGGCATGCACCACCACGCCTGGCTTGAACAGAATTTTCTTAAATGTTAATTGACTGAATTGGATTACAGGGTCAGTTAATGTATTTTTTCTCAGCTCAAACAAATACTGATTTTTAGGAGAATATTTTGGTATAGTGTAACCTAGAAGATGTTTTAAACTATAAACTTTTAAAAATAAGTGTTGGCGCATGCCTTTAATCCTAGCACTTGGAAGGCAAAGGCAGGCGATCTTTGTGAGTTCAAGGCCAGCCTGGTCTACAATGTGAGTTCCAGGACAGCTGGGGCTTCAGGGAGACCCTGTCTTGAAAAGACAAAAAAAAAGTGTCATAAAGGAAAGAAGTGATAAAGCAAACCATAAGTACTTTTATTAATTTAAATTTATGATAGGCCCATGCAATTGATTGTCTATTCAACAAACAAATTCCAGGCTCAATGAGCTGTGATCTGCCAAAAGTGAGAAGTAAAATGGGAAGGAATCAGGTCGATAATGTTCAATCCCAAAGATAAGTAACCTTCCTTATAACACTTGAACTACAGAAAAAAGAACATTTTAACATTCTTAATTTTGAAGTAATTTTAGACTTACAGAAAAGTGCAAATCAAGAAAAGTTCAGAGCATTCCCATGTTACTTCTCTCTTGAAACAGCTTGAGATAATTTGGAAAAACTTCTTCCAAATGCTTGTAAATTTACTAAATAATAATTAAGTGGAATGATTCTAAGTAAATACAAATTAAAATATATCAATTAAACCCAGAAATATAATATGCAGCTGTAATCTCAACATAACAACTGAGTGGGAGAATTGAACTCAAGAGTTTGAACAGCCTGGGCATCCTTAGTGAGACCCTGATCTCAAAAATTAAGTTAAAAATCAACCTGGGGAAACTGATGGGGAAAGAATAAATAGTGTCATAGCCAAGAGAATAATTGGGGATGAATAACTCACAGGAGCAATGAACAAGCTCCTGGATTCATATATTAACTCCTAGTCAGGAAGTATATCATAGGGCAATAATACTACACTGAGGTATGAATATAAAGCAGGGATTAAGAACGATTTGCTAGCACCGAGTGAGAGACTAGACATTTTTCTGTAGTAGCAAATGAAGAAAGTATGAAGCTTTTGCTCATGTAAGACTTTGGACAAAAATACCATCCCATAGAAACTAGATTGTGAAGCCAATTGTCACTAATAAATAACAGCTCATAGACATAGTCCATGTTCAGGATTTGCTGATTATTTCAGCATTTTCAAAAGGAACATGCCTCGCCTGTATTCCCACAGACTCCTGTGAATGTACATTTGCAATGAAGCAATACATATGTTACTTGTGGCAGTACCAGAGAAGCATCAAGACATCTGCTCCCCCAGTAAAGTCACACTCAGGCTTTATTTTGCCACAGTGTATCAGGGTTGTGGGAGTCATTTCAAGGAGCACAATGATGCTGAGTGGCATTCTAGAGAGACTACGACCTGGCAGACACTGTCAGGAAGACCCTGGTGCTACTTGGCTGGCATTGCAGAGCATCTGATTTCCCAGCAGATGAGATGTCAGAATCTGTGGACACGCAGAGGGAGGAGCAGGTGTTGACCTCTGATCCACAGCCTTCTGGCACATTTCCTGTTTGTCTTCAATTGAAAAGTCATTTATGGTAAATTGTTAAGGTCTTCTCATTCCATCCTGTCCTTAATGCCACCTGCTTAGCCAAGGCTTCACATGGTGTTGCAGACAGTTCTCCCCTGAGGGAAAAAAAAAAAAAGCAGAAATATTGCCTTAGAAGCTTGCCATATTACTCTCCTTGTATCTTAGGTTAGAGCATGAAAAGTCACAATCACATTATTTACTGAGAAAGGGAGACACAGAGAGGGGGGTTTACCTTGAGACACAGGACGATCCAAGTTTTTTCAGTTTAATCTGTGTCTGTATGCCTTTAGGCACTAAGCAGCCTGAAGTGTCACAACCTTGCTTACCTATCAAAGAACAGTAGTATCTTCCTAGTATGTTTGGTTATTAGTAAAATAATAGATAATATGTAATAATAGAATATATAAAATAAAACTAATAGAATATATAAAACCTGATGTATAATTTTATAGCTGATATAACTATTATAGAACATTTCACGAAACGGTGATTCTTTGTAACAGCTGCTATTCTTTCTGTTTCCTCACTGGTTCCATAACTGAATGTTGCAATTTCCTGCTTCTATTCCCTTTGTACTGTGCTTTCAGTGATCATGAGATGGGGAAAGTGGAAACTAGGCTTCATTGTTCTTTCATCTGTGTCCCTGATGCTGCCAGCAGCTCCTCTCTGACCAGCAGTCTTCAGAAAGAACGATAATAGAGGAAATATTCACCCATTTTCTACCCGTTGTAGGTCCTGTATACTGTACACCCAGGTAGATTTATTTCAGTTACTCTGGTTATATGATGAAGAGCTTTAAACAATGACAACATTTGTTTTGCACACGTCTGTAATTTGAGTGAAACTTGGAGGCAGCTCATCATTGCTCTGTTTCGGTGGGTACAACTTAAGAAGGTGGGGAGGGGATCATAGATCATCTTAGACAATGAAGTTGATGTGATGTGGAAGCAAAGGTAGATCATGGTAGTTAGCATTTCTCAGAACTCTCTGCTTTCACATGGTCTCTTCATGTAGTCTCTCTAAAATATGGTATCCTATAACATAATCTCTCAACATCCTGGGGGAAGGGTGTGAGGGAGGAAATGAAGGGAGTTGGGGAGAGAGAAAGAGAGAGGAAACGAGAGAATGGAAACATGAGTGACCGAGAATTCTAAACGATGTGAATGCTTGTTAGATGCACTCTCACAGCCTATTTATAAACTTTGCTTAATTGGAAGTGAGGCACTTAAGTTGGCTTACATTTTGTTAGGGGACTAGATTTCACCTTGTAATAAGGGATCAAAATTCTGGGAGAATTTTTGGTGACCACGGTCACTAATGTGACCATTTTAGGAAAAATGCAATATGCCGCAGGATTTAAGCAGACTTTCAATGGAAGGATTAGCCTAAGCTCCAAAGATTATATGTTTGTACAATTTTTTTTTTTTTTTTTGGCTTTTCGAGACAGGAGACAGGGTCTCCTTGTAGCCCCAGTTGTCCTGGAACTCTGTAGACCAGGCTGGCCTTGAACTCACAAAGATATGCCTGCCTCTGACTCCCGAGTGCTAGGATTAAAGGTGTGCACCACCACGCCCAGCTTGTACAATTTCTTAATACTTTCAAATAGAATAAAGTGGGAACACCATTGTCTAGACATATAACACCAACATTTTGACAGTCGCTCCTGTGGTGTTTAGTATAATTGTAAATTCGACATAGTGTAGAAATACCTGGGCAGAAAGTCAATGAAGGAGTGCCTAAAGATCTGGTTGACCACTGGGCAGATCAGTGAGAGATGCTCTTGACTATGTTAATTGATGCTGTAGAGCCGGCATTAAAGGAGGGAGCACCATTCCCTGGGTTTGGCTCCTGCATTACTTACGAATAGAGAAAGCAAGCTGGGAGGTAGGCACGCATGTGTGCATTCTCTCTCTGACTGGACTGTGCATATTATACGCTGCATCAAGTACCTACCTTGTCTTTTCCATAATGATGAAATGTAACCTCAAATTGTAAGCCGAATAAACATTTTCTCCACAAAAATTGTTGTCCTTTTCAGGGTATTTTATTACAGCAACAGAAAAGAAAGTAGAACAAAGCTCTACCATACTTCTGAGTATTTTGTCAAGATCCTTAAGAGATTTTATACTGCTCATATGTATCATTATTTACTCTAGTTGATTACAGATCAGAAATTTTTAAATCGAATTTTTGTGATTGTCACACAATATAATTTGCTGGTATTTAGAACCCCACCTTTATCTCCACCTCCCTTTATTGCCCTCATCCAATTTAATGTACTCTATTGTAAGTATATTAAGTCCTATAGAGACTAACTTGTGTCTCCAAAAGTCCTTCAGGGTGGGTCCATCTACTGGAGCCTGGTTACCCTATGAAGAGTCCCGTGCTTGAAATAGACTTGTCTCTGCCCCTCCCAGCGGCCATCTGTTGACACAATTTCCTTAGGAGGGATCGAAGCTTCTTATGTACGTCCTCATGTCCATGCTGGGAATTTTTTCAGGTTTGAGCTTTTACGGTATGCTGCCAACATGTGCATGCTGTCAACATTACTGAGAGTGTTCATATGAGTAACTGATTAGTTGTCTGGAAAACTCTGTTTCTTTGTTGCCATCTAGCACCTCTGGCTCTTATGATCTCTCTGGCCCTTCCTCTACAATGATCCTTGAGCCTTGAGCAGAAGTTTGGCATAGGTGTCCTACTCCGGGATAAGCGCTCTGCAGCCTCTTATTCTCTGCACACTGGCCAGCTGTGGGTTTCTGTGTTAACCACCATCTGTTGTATAAGGAAGCTTCTCTGGTGATAGTTGAGAGATGCATTCTATGAGTATAAAAATAAATCCTTGTGAGTCAGTTTAATATAATAACTATTTAGAAGAAAACTAATCTTATGTTCTCCCCGTTCTCTTCTCCGTCCCGTAACTTCAAATTCCTCAGCCTGGCATCAATGTCAGCTACCGGCTCTGTCTTAGAAAGTGGACCTCAAATCCGATTAAAGAGTGGTTAGACACAACTTGACTTGATAGGCTGCAGCATATAAGACAGAATGCATGCACATCTCTGTTTAAAAGGAACTAATTCTAGTCGTGGGGATTCCATTCTCGAAGAGCTAGTCAATTGCTAAAGGACATGGCTTCTTGTACATCAGATCAGAGAAGAGAATTTCACCATGTGAATCTTGGGGATACAGATTAAAACTGCTTCTAACACACCCCTTTCTGTTTCCAGCTACATTTCTGTGTGTCCACACTTTCTTACTAAACTTAAAAAAAAAACAAAAAAAAAAACATTCCGGGAAACTGAATGAAGAAACAGGTGTGAAAATTAACTGTGTTCTAAGTCAGACACAAAGAAATTTGTAAAATTATAGATTACCATTGTTACAATTGAGCTTACTTTGTTTGGGAAACAGTTATGTTTTAATATCACTTAAGTGAAAATGTAAGATGATCACTATTGCCTTTAAACAATGTCTTTAAATTTCTCAGCCACTGTCTTCAGAACCTAACCTCTACTGGCTGGAAGCTGCTATGGACAGAAGGCAATCATCCACCTTACCCAGCTGTGAATTCTTTGAACTACAACAACTGGAGTGGCAAGATTCACTCACCAGTGCAGTAGTGGCACAATATTACGGAAGTAACCAACCACTATTTTAAAAAAATTTATTTAATTTTTGGGCACTTCATACAACACATCTTTATCATATTTAGACCCTCTCCACTCTCTGCAGCCCTCACCAGACACTGAATGTCCTTGTTCTTTGATAATAGACATTGCATATTTCTGAACCTGAAAAATTCCATTGTTTAAAAGCCACAGAGTCTATGGAATATTGTGATGGGATTATGAACAAACTTTCCATAGCCTTGTGGATTTTCAGCTTTGGTAATAAAACCAAATTCAGCAAGCTTCCTAAAGGTGAGTTGCAGTGCAGAATCAGAATATATAGCAAGGAATCTATGTTGTGAAGAAAGAGAGGGAAAGATAGCATCTCAAACTTGTTATGAAAATTGTTTTGACCTTACAGACTTCCTCCAAGTATTTTAGAGATACTTTCCCAGGCAGAGTGAATCACAGCTAAAGACTGGTAGGCATATAATTTGCCAGTAATTCTCCCCAGGCTAGTTACTTTATCCCCATTGTCCATTCTCATTTCCTGTGTTTTAATAGCAGTATTAATTTTAATTTATCATTATTTTTATTGAATGTGTATAAATGTATTGCCTGCATGTAAGTGCACTCATGTCATGCACTGCCTGTGGAAATCAGAAGAGATCATTGGATTACACTGGAATTGGAGTTAAGGATTGTTGTTAGCCACTATGTGGGTTCTGGAACCCAAGTCCTCTGCAAGAGAAGCCAGTGTTCTTAATGCTGAGCCATCTCCTTAGGCCCTATAATACTATTCATGAAGTGTTTTCTTTTTTATTCTGCTGTGGTTGTCTGTTTTGTATTGTAGTAACAAAATATAATAGACTGAGTAATTTAAAGAGAGGACAAGTTTATTCTTCATAGTTCTTGGGGTTAGAAGGTCTACTATCAAGTTGTTGGCATCTGAGAATGGACTTCTTTCTGTGTTATCCCATAGTAGGAGTCAAGAAAGTGAGTGGTGTGAGGAAGGCAGGGAAGAAAGAGTCAAAGAAAGAGGTAGGAGGTGTACCTCTATCTCATTACTATGCAAACTTGCTTTTGTCTTTAATAAATGATAAAATTATGCCAAAGAATTATCTTAACAAAAATTTCTTCACGATTTATTATCAGTGAATATTTGATTTCATATAATTATATGTATCATATATATGTATATACACCCATTATATATAGTTATGTCCTTATATATGGCATATCAATAGATCATGGCCATATATATATATATACACACATATGTATATGTATAGTCACAAATATTTCCTTGGCTACTGGATCCCCAACTGGAAAAAGTTAATGAAGTCCTGCTCTATAATATAATGAAACACACCTCTTTTACTATTCTAGCATGCCATGCCTATGTACTGCCTAATTTTTTAATTAAAATATTTTATTTTACATACATGCAGGCAATATACTCATACACATAAAATAAACATAATAAATAAAATATTTTAAAAGATAGTTATGAGGGGCTGGAGAGATGGCCTAGTGGTTAAGAGCGCCGACTGCTCTTGCAGAGGACCCAAGTTCAATCCCCAGCACCCACATGGCGGCTAAGAACCATCTTTAACTCCAGTTCCAAGGGAATCTGACACCCTCTTCTGACCTCTGCAGCATTGCATGACATGGGTGCACAAAACTACATGCAGACAGTACATTCATACACATACAAAAATAAATAAAATTATGCTGGGTGTGGTGGTGCATGCCTTTAATCCTAGTGCTTGGGAGGCAGAGGCAGGCAGATCTTTGTGAGTTCAAGGCCAGCCTGGTCTACAGAGCAAGTTCCAGGCCAGCTGGGGCTTCATGGAGACCCTGTCTTGAAAAAGACCAATAAATAAATAAATAAATAAATTAATTAATTAATTAAAAAACACAGCTATGAAATCAAAACTACAAACATGGAAAAACTTGGACTGTGTTAAAATTTGCACTGATAGTAGAAAGGTGCAGTGGGGAACCCTATGCCGGTGGCAGTCGATGGAGTGGCACCAACCACACTCACATGGTGGCATTCCTTACCACTGCCAACTCACATCTCCATGTGTGTAAATGTACCTGAGTTGTGCAATGCTTGTGGAGGTGAGAAGATGGCATCAAATCCCCCTGGAAGTATATGTAGATGGTTGTTAGCCAGCACGTGGGTGCTGGGATTCAAACCTGGGTCTTCTGTAAGAACAGCCAGTGCTCATAACCACTAAGCCGCTCCTCCAGCCCTGACTAATCTCTTAATCTGTTTTTATTCTTCCTTTGAAATTATTTTGCTTACTTGATTAGTGTTTGTTTACTCTCAAGTCAGTTCTTTGCAAAAATGGACATTTTTTCTGCATTTTAAAATGCTTTTATTTTTTTATGTGTCTGGATGTACTGTCTGCATGTAGGTTTGTGCACCTGTGTCATGCAATGCTGTGGAGGTCAGAAGAGGGTGTCAGATTCCCCTGGAACTGGGGTTAAAGATGGTTCTTGCTGCCATGTGGGTGCTGGGGATCAAACCTGGGTCCTCTGCAAGAGCAGTCGGTGCTCCTAACTGCTAGACCATCTTTCCAGCCCTTAAAATTCTTAAATCTTGGGAAGTACTCAATATGCTCTGAGTAACTCTCCCCATTATAAGGATTAAGTAGGCTTGTGAAAACCTCCTATGGGAGGCCATAAAAAGTCACTCACCTCTTGTGTTCATGGCTATTCATTTGTTGCAGCTTAGCTTAGCCCAGACTTCCTTTAGAACCTCTGCAACATGAGGCTTCGTAATAGAGTGATGAAGGAACAAACTATGAACAACAGGGGCCTAGCCTCAAGCCTTGGATCTATGAATTTTCAGAATTTTGACCCTGAAAGGATGCTCTGTCCTTGAATCTGTGTCAAATGAGGTACCACCATGGGCAGCTTCATAGTGTACAGTGAGCCAAGTAGTTAGGAGTTAGCTCCTGCGGTTTGTTTCAATTTACTGTTGTTAAGTTTCCTTCCTGAGTTTTGCAGGGAGTTTTAATAGTAAAGTATCTCTTGCTTTTTTTCTAAGCTCTGAAAAGCATAGCAGAAGGAGATCTCAGCGCCCACGAAGTAGGCAGCTTTCTTTCCATGGAATTAATCCCTTTATAAAAGGCTTAGGAAAATCCCCTGTCTCCACACCTATTCTTGTAGTATCTGTAGAAGTTTCACTCTCAAGTGAAAAGAGTTCCTCTTCCCTCATTTTTGTCTGCATTTGTCACCATTTTTTTGAATCTTTGCCATTCTGACCAGGGCAAGGTTTTTAATTTTATGAGGCCCTGTTTGTCAGTTGTTGGTCTTAACGTCTGCTCAATCAGGACCCTGCTTAGAAATTCCTTTTCTATACCTTTAAGTTCTATTGTACACTCCACTTTCTTCTCTATTAGATTCAAGGTTCTGGGTCTTATGTTCAAGTCCTCAATCAATTTGGAGTTACCTTTTGTACTAGCTTCATTCTTCTGTTGTTGATGACATTATATACCTGAGTCACAGAACAAACAAGGAAAAAGCAAGCTGGTTCTGACCTCAAGCGTCATCTCTGCTCACTAGCTTTCATAGTACCAGAAGGTACTATGCATGTTACTGGCATAGAAATGTAGTCACCAAACTTACCGAACTATGAACCCTGCAGGGTGTAATAACTGTCTTCGCAAAACATGCCCTCTGGTGAAATAGAGACACAGATCTTATAGGAGTAACCAACCACCTTCTAATTGGATTTAAGGCCCCCTTCAGAAGATGGAGTCCATACCTGATACTGTTACCAGGGCAAGAATCTATGGCTAGATAGGCCATGGGTCATAGAGGAGAACATATTACCGTCATTCTGCTAAAAAGACAGCATTAAACTGATTTCTGTTCTCTCCAGAGAAGAAGAATCTTGTGGCAGATGGCAGTTAACACAGAGACCAACAACTGGTCAATGTGCAGAGATGAAGAGATTCCAGATGCTTAGCCCTAAATAGAACACCTGTATTGTACCCTCTCCTCCCAAGGCTCAGAGATCATTGCAAAAAAAAAATAATAAATAAGGTGGTTAGATTACAAGTGCTGAGAGAGCACAGACAAATACAAGGGAACTGCCACCTGGCAACCACAGGGTAGCCTCACATATGAATCCATTGCAGTAGGAAAGTGTGCACAAGACCTGTTCAAATCCAAGCCTAGCATGCATACAGGAGGTTGGCAGGAAGGCCCAGAGCTAGGTAAGGATATATTGGCAATTGATATATGAGAGAGAGAGAGAGAGAGAGAGAGAGAGAGAGAGTCAGTTTTCCTTATTGATATTAAGCCTGACGGACTGAACATACTCCAAGCGATAGTCTCACACTCAGGAACATTTAGAAAACAGAATAAACCCCATAGGTCTTATAAAAGAACAATAATAGCCGATATGAAGGTGTTAGTAAGCTTGGGGTGAAGAGGAGGGGGAGTGGTCTGAATATGATCAATATGCATTGTAGGAAATTGTCAAATCTTAAAGTCTTAGAGGTTGCAAATCTGCTGAGTCATGTGGAGGACTCCAGCCATGCATGGAGAGAGGAGGGAAAATTGATGAATATCAGTGTTTTCTATATGAAGGGATAAGAATCAATAATAACAGCTATTATGTTTTATATTCTTGCTCTCTAGTTTATGTGGTTTTAGACAAAAACTAAATGGAAATTAACTCCTACTTCACTTGAGTAATTTTATTTAATTATACAAGAAGCCTATCAGATAAGAACCATTAGTATCAAGATTTTTAATAGTGAAGGCAATAGGATAAAAGAACATATTTTAGGGGGCTGGAGTTATTGTTCAGTGGTTAAGAACATTCATTACTCTTGAAGTATACTGGAGTTTGGTTCCCACTGGGCAGTTTATGATTGTCTATAACTTCAGCTCCACCAGCACCCACAGGAATGTCACATTAATGCACATAATCTCCTCTCTCTCTCTCTTTCTCTCTCTCCCTCTCTGACACACACACACACACACACACACACACACACATACACATGCAAACACACATGCACGCACATGGGCAAACACACACAATCTTTTTTACTTTATTTTTTTCTTTTTATTGTTATTAATTTTTTCCATACATCATTCCTCAATCCAATTTAGAGTCATTTCCCTTTCCATGCCCCCCACCCCACTTGAGTTCATGTACTCTGCCAGGCATATCATGCATCTTTTTCTGAGTCTTTCTAGAGTTTTTTTTTTTTTTTCAAAGCAGAGGCTTATTGTTTGGGGGAGAACTTCACTTTTTCAGTCTTTTTTTTCCAGTTCTTTTGTTGTTGTTGTTCTCTCCAACTTGTATTGTGTATATATATATATATATATATATATATATATGCACACATACATAAATATATACATATATACATATGCACATCATCTGAATTGGAGGATTTTCTTTTCTTTTTGGCTAAAAGATGTCATGTTTTCCTTAAGGAAGACACACACAATCTTTAAAATAAAAATATTTCACAAGAGGTTTTATAGTTTGAAATGTAAGCTCAGGTTATTTCCACATTGATGCTCTTTATCACTTGAGAATTAGAACTTCCTGATTAGCTTCCATCTGAGAAGGCACATTTTGATAGGGGTCTAGACAGATGGAACGCATAGGGGCTTTCCTCAGACCAAAATATTACTATGTATGTGAGGATAGATCTGAGGTCCACACAGCCGTGATAATCTTGAGAGAGCAGGAAAAACATACTTGATGTGAGCTCAGCAAATTGTGTAGGTCTTTTACCACAGCAGAATATTTGAGAACTTGGGAGTCTGTCAGGAGACTGTCTATAAAGTCACTTTGGCATTGCAAATATAGTCAGATCCAATTAGGAACAATATTGCTACTGCTAAGCTTAAGGAGGAGAAGAATCAACTGAGGAAAAGATAGAAGCATCTTATGATAATGAAATGGTCACTTGCCAGCCATTAAGTCTTAGAAAAATGTGTAAACAAAGGGCATAAAGAAACAATCAATTTCTTCAGAGAAGATAGCTAGAGGATGATTGTTCTTCACAGATAATTGCAATTTGAGTAATAGTTTATTCCTTTTAATATAATGTGAAATGATTTGGCCCTTGGGATTATTTTTTTAATTTAAGTAAACATATGACCTCTATTCAATTCTGGCTGGATTTTATTTCCACCTGATTTCCAAAGGAGCATATAGGATAATTTTTGAAAAGCAATGTTTTTCAAAAAGGACGTTGTGTGGTCTTTTGTAACATTCTGGTTTTGTGAAAGCATGCATCAAACCTTGTATATCCTAAGGTACAAAGAAGCCTACTGAAATATCATTATTTTACCCTGGAGACCTTGATTTTCATCCTACTTTAATTCCAAATAGCTCTATGATTTGATTAGATTACTGGTTCCCAGCTTCTTTGTGTGTACTAGATAGAAATATTCCATAAGGAAATTCCTCTTATACTTTGTGGACTTTATGATCATCAAGCTGACTTACGAATGATCTAGTTTTAAACAACTATAATCATAACTGAAGTATCTTGAACTTAAGAGATGGAATAGTTTTTCTGAAGTCAGAGTAGGTTCATATATTAGCAGATCTAGAGTGCAAGTGAGTCTTCATCCCAGGACTTTGGCTTAGTAAGAATAAGTCCAGGATTAGAAATCACTACTCCATTTAACAGGGTAGAACATCAAACATAAAGAACTCTTGTTTTGTGGTGCTGAGATTAAACCCAGAGACTTCTGTATGGCAGGCAAGTGATCTACCACTGATCTACTCCAATTCCTTTATCCACTACTTTGAGGCTTATGCTGTCAGAGAATTCAACTTGCATTTCTTTCCTCTCTTGGAGCCCAAGAAATCCATCATGTTGATGCAATACAAAACATTTTAAATTAGTGGATAGAAATCAGTTTTATCTAGATATAATTTCATGGAATCTTTGTGATTTTTCAGAAAAAGTCTTGTATTTACAAATGTATGATCAAACTTGAAAATGTTTGATGGCTGATTTGTCCTATAATATAGACTGGCAAGAGACTCTGATTTAATTCTCAACACCCTCTTGCTAAGCCACTTGCTACTTTATAATTCATTGGTATATGATCTGTCTGGTCCTTTGATTTTATTTAAATAAATAAGGTGATGCAAGATATAACATTTATTTATTTATTTTTATTTATTTATTTATTTATTGGTCTTTTTGAGAGAGGGTCTCCCTGTAGCCCTGGTTGAACTCACTCTGTAGACCAGGATGGCCTTGAACTCATAAAGATCCACCTGCCTCTGCCTCCCGAGTGCTAGGATTAAAGGCGAGCGCCACCACGCCCAGCAGATATAACTTTTAAATGTGGATTTTAGAGGCTACCCCCTCCCTTAAGTGAAGAAAACCTTAGAAGTAAACAAATTACAATTGTAAATTTTCAAATTCAGGGTGTGTATCTATGACTTCTGTGTTCACCCATTGATGTCTTCTGGGAAGTTCTTTCTAGTTGTTAAATTTTAGCCTATTATCCTAAGGGTGGATGGAGGGATGGATAGATAGATAGATAGATAGATAGATAGATAGATGATAGATAGATAGATGATGGATAGATGATAGATGATAGCTAGATGATAGATAGATAGATAGATAGATAGATAGAAACATAGAAATTGATAATAATATGAACTTTGTTGAAAGTGCATAGTGATTTGACTCAGTCTACTTTATGGTTGTTTTAAAAAATTAATCATCCTTATTTAGAAAATAGAAATAGATATCTATAAACATAGTAATGGAAAAACAAATAAAAGTTGAGTGAGGAAATTATTTGATTTGAATTGAATAAATTTTATGATTACTTAGGGCAGACCCTTACATTTGTAGGTTTATACAGTTAAGAAAGTTTTTTTAAGTTGAAGAAATCAATACACTGTGAAACTAGAGTTCAGCTAGTAAATGATTTATTTAATCTATTCATCTCAGTATGCCATCCACTCTCAACATTTCTGAGGGCTGTACATTTTAGCTACGTGGCTGAATATAATGCCTAATAATTTGTAAATTGCTTTGTTGGTCCTGACATAGCTCTCCATTTATAATGAAGAGTCTCTTGTAAAAAAACATTGTAACCTTCAGAAGCTCTTGAGAAGGCCAAGTTGGAGGAAAGAACAAAGCCCTATAAACCACCCTACTGTAAACTGGCTTTAATCTGAATGCTATTTATCTCACAATGTAGTCAATGTTTTTATTCATCTCCTGGTTCCCATGTAGCATTCCTCTTAGACTCTGCAATGCAGGACTTTATTAGGCTTTATTATTTGCTTAAGTATTTTTATAGTTAGATGGTAAGGACATGAAGGGTTCAGAGAGATTAATAATGCAAGGAATGTGTCTCACGAACAGAATAGCAGCAATTTTAATATTGCCAAATTAATAAAAAAATCATCCTTTTCAACGCTTTGGTAATTGGCATCATGCAAAGACTAAGTATGAGCTTGACTTGCACATGTCTTCTACGAGGTTCTCAGTGCCATTCTTAAATGTGCCAACAATTTGCCCTCCTCAAGGTTACTTGATTTTCCACATAGAAGGGTCTCCAACTGACCTTGGAAAGGAAAACACAGAAGCAAAACTAGGCTAACGGTGGAGAGTAAACTTGAAAAAAAATCCTTTCAATTGTACTTTCAACATTTTTTATGATATTAATACATGTAAAATGAAATGTGTAGACACTGATATAGGTATCTTTCATAATCATTTCTCTATAAGTAAACAAAAATATATAATGTGGTTATATTTAGTCGCAGAACCCTTTGGGCAACATGTAGAAGTTATATTCTACTTTGATCTTTTACTAGCTGTGGTTGGATTTGGTGCAAGTGACAGTGCTACACTGGATTAAAAATGAATATTGTTTTCCCTGTTTCAACTTCTCATGAAGTACACCAAAAAGATCACAATTAACAATTTATGTCAAGTTTTTGACATAAAAGTTTCATTTTAATTTACTTTATAAAACTATACAAATTACTAAGTACTTCTTAATTAAAATTTCCACTTATTGGCATGGCTCATGAAGGTCTGGGGACTCTGGCCCTGCCTACTTCTCCAGCCTCATTAATCATCATTATCTTCCTCCTCCAAATTCAAGTCAGTGTTTTCCAGAACTTATTCTAGTGAGAGAAATTATCTGTGTATTTGCTCTCCTGTATGCTAACCAGAAGTCATATGTGAATCCAAAGAACTTGAAATCTGACTGATATGATTCAGGTATCATATTTTATTTAATTACAATCCATCTACATTTAAACATCCTACATGTGACTAGAGGCTACTGCAGTGGATAGTGCACCTGTGGTTCCTTAAGTGCAGTGCATTATTCTAATTTCCAATCCTTCAAACTTGTAAACATGCTACTCTTTCTGACTAAAATAGTCCTTGAAATTTTATTCAGCTAATTCTCAGGACTTCACATTACGATTTCCTCAAGAAGTCTTTACATGCTCCTGAAAACCAGTGTGAATCTTCCTGTTGTGCACTTCACAGTTCTGGCTAGTATTTATTGAAGACAATAAATATTAGCCTACCCTTCCAGTAATTTACCTGATTTACCTAAAATAGAAAGCAAAAGAAAATGATTGCAGTTCTCCTCTTTCTACAAATGAGTTCTAGATAAATGTAAGAAACTTATGTAAGATGAGTACCCATATGACATATTTTTACAACCTCTATTTTCTTTCAGAGTCTAAATTCCAGACTTTATTTTTGATTCAAGGCTGTGCTTCCCTGTGTCTTTGGCACATTGGAAATATCCAGTTGTTGTTTATGGAATGAATGAAAAGTTGTGAAATGTGCTATTTGGATTTGAAAATCTATACTTTGTTCATAATTCTAAGACAATATTCTCAAATAATTTGCAAGAGTTTTTTATTAAAACATACACTAAAGTTTCAAATTATGCTGTTGTTCAACATCCTATTAAATCATGTTCATAACCTTAACATCTTTGTATTTATTAGTCTGTGTTTCTAAAAGTCTGTATTTATTGAATTTCTATATTTAATGAATATCAGATATAGTACAGTATATGAATATCCTGGAATAAAAAGATATGGATTATCTTTCTGACCTTTTAATATATGTAATCTTTAATAAGTGAACTATCATTCCTATAAATTAGTTTCTTAATTATAAATCACTAATTTGGAAGATGTGACCTTTAAAATATTTTAGCATATATATATATATATATATATATATATATCACAATACTGTATAAATTGGCATTATTTGGAGTATAATGAATTCTCAAAATGACTGGACAATATAAATAACTGTATCAAAGAGTCATTGAAGAGAGCAAATCTTATGTACTTTAAGACACTGTGCTTCTGAAAGTAAGAAACTTTCATTAAACATGTCTAAAATAAGTAATACTCAAATATTATATTGTTTTCTGGTCATTTTGAGACAGGGTCTCCCTTTAGTCCCAGTTATCCTGGAGCTCACTCTGTAGACCAGGCTGACCTTGAACTCACAGAGATCCACCTGCCTCTGCCTCCCCAGTGCTGGGATCAAAGGCTTGCGCCACCACACCCTGCTCAATTTTTTTTAAAGGAATTTTAACCTGGCTATATAGTTTTACAAAATGCTCCTTGGCTACTTTGTTCTAATTCTTTCTTGCCTGGTGTGCAGATAGTAAATTTTTCTTCTTGTGACTTCCAAAAGGATAGTCTATGGTCCTCACTAATGGTGAGGTCAGGGAAAGCCTTTCAGTGGAAACTAGTCCATTGCTGTGAACCAACACATTGAAGGGAAAGTTGAATTCAAGAATGGAAACAGTTGTGTAATTTTGGTAGTTTTGAATTCCAGCCAAGCACACAGGTTCTAACGAAGAAGTCACTCATTCATTTATTCACTCCTCATTGTGGTTGTGTGTGGAGAGTCATATTCTGAGATAGTCACACCCCTCAAGCTCACTTGGAATATGTCTACTGGTGAGTTTCGAATTGTAGTTCCTAGATTTTTCTGCAAATAGCTGTTCTAATAAAAAAGTGTCATTTATATAAAATTCCACACTTGTGTCTTTAAGTTGCCATTCTAACACACCCACCAACCCTTTCAAGCATTCTAGAATGATCATCCAACATTGTATTATGATTAACTTGTTTATTTAGGAATTGACATGTGTGGCACAATACGTGGAAAAGTCTTTCCTTTCTTGTTTGTTACTGATGCATTTTTAATCATTGGGTAGCAGTGGTAGTTTCTTTTTCATTTTTCAACATCCTCCCAAACAGTCTCTAGAGACTTTTCAATGATTTCAATGACATTTTCAGTAAGCAACACTGTAGTACCTCTGTTATCAAAGATTTAGTATCTTCTGATTTAAAGCTTCTATACTCTTCAATTTTGATAATGTATTCTAGTGTATTCTAGTTGCTTTTCCAACATATCTTTTGGAATGTATTGACATTCCAAAAGATAACAACCTGAACAGACTAGAGTCCAAAATGACAACTCCAAAGAAATTAGACTGTTTTCTTCTCACCCACTTGTGCCCCTTTCCCAAAGCCCAGGGAACAAACTGCGGAAGAGGAGGCGTGGTAGAATGTAAGGGCTGCAGAGAGATAGGGGTGAATCATGAGACTACAGGAATACAGTCTGGACTCCTAACTGATCAACATGCCTGTGCATACAAGCTTCTCCAACTGGACTATGGGAACCTTGGGTTGTTCAAAATTTGGACATAGATACTTGCAAAATTCACCAATTACCTAATTGTATGACAAACTGAATAACATCAATGTTATCTGCAAACAACTGTGTCATTATATTGTAGAATCCCTTAAAAATAAACAAATAAATAAAAAAAAATAAAATTATATTAAAAAAAAAGATACTGACTTTAGACCATAGTACTAATTTCTTTTTTCCTGTCAGTCTGCGAATTGGTTAAGACTAGTTCATCTCTGCTCCACATGTGTCACCAGGGATGAGTCAACTGGGAATGGAAGTTCTATTTCAAAGCAGCTCTGTCATGTGGCTGTGACTGAGGGCATGGCTTGATTCCTCCCGGTCCTCAGGCTGTTTGAACTTCTTTATAAAGTCTTGCATCAGTTCCACCAGGAGAGTAAAGGTGAAAGACGTCACGCTGTTTGGCTGCCTCTGGGCTTAGTTAGGGGAAAGAGAGGATGCCAGAAGGAGGGAGATCCTTGGTTGGTTAGAGGTTATACTACTTATTTTAACATTGCTGTGACCACAGTACTTGACAGAGTAACTGAAGCAAGGAAAGATTTAATCTGTTTCATGGTTTCAGAAGGTTTCTGTCAATCACAATGAGGATATGGGGAAGACATGTGAAATAGTTCAACTCACAGTAGTGGACGTTTGTGGTGGACATTTGTAGTGGAGGCCAGTGACTTTCTCCCTTCTAGAGGCTCTGTACTCCAACTGGAGAACAAGTGTTCAAAGAATGGGCTTATGGGGGGGCATTTCTGATGCAAACCAAAACCAGAAACTAACCCAACATTCATATATATGTGTGTTGCAAGATTGGCAAAAGATTACCTTTTCTCTTCTGAGGTAATTTTGTGGGCATTTAAAAGAGTCATCCTCTCTATAACTACTTGCCCTGTTCCCCAAATATAAGCTGTATCCTTATCTAGGCCTGTAACTTCTGTCTTTATTTCATTTTCAGCTTGTAGAAGCCACATATACTACTGTGAATAGCTAGCTATATCATTTATAGTTCTGGTTACAGTTACAGTTATGGACTCAATCTGACTCAATCTCAAAGCCAGGCCTTTGCCACAAGAGAGGTTTGGTATTCTCACTGTCTGCTTCTTTCTTACTGTGCCATTGGTGACAGCCTCAATCATTTAGTATTTTTCTAACTAGAAAATATTGGGAATATTCAAATCATGGAACACTCATCTCAAATTATATATATTTCTTCTTTTTCCTGAAATGAGTATATGTTGATGTTAAGCAGTTTTTTGTTTGTTTGTGTTTTTAAGAAGAAAAGCAACAACTTGGTCCACAGAAATTCTCTTTGTTTAAATGAACCATCTTTCTTATTATGTTCTTTTATTTTATCTAATTTAGAGATATTAGTAACTAGGCTGACAGTTGACAGACCTAAAATGTTTCTACTAAATTAACAAATCCTATCTAAATATTCCAGTACCACATAGAAGATGCAGGCATTTAGGAGTTTAACACTTGTTCTCAGTGTTGAGAGGTCAATAGCAACTGAGATAAATGCACTCCATTTTATATCCTTTAATATATGTGCATAATTAAGCATCATAAATCCTCCTCCTAGTTTATATGTTCTAGAAGTTTAGTTGTACACAATAGATACACAATTGTATACGTATAGCAATTCCAAGAGTCTCATGCTAATCCACATAATTGAAGGTGTATTTTCAGTTGCCAAGTCTTATACTAAAGCATTCAATTTTTGCAATATCATTATGGTACATACAGTTTTGTGGCATAGTGTGGAGTCTGAAATAAAATTAGCCATTGTTTTAATGCAGTCAATAAAATAAGTTGGGCTCATTGTATTCGCAAGGCAGGCATGTGTTACCAGCACATCTGGCAGAGTCTGAAATGTAGGTGAATCCCCAAAGGCAGAAATTCAATTTCCTTCTAACTTCTAGAGAGGTAAACTATACCCATTACAGTCCACAGACCAGAAAGAAACATCAAAATTTTTAATTGAAAAAAAGCCATGATAGAGTTTTATATGACTTCAAACCAGATAAGACATGAACTAGCATAAACTTGGTTGTCAATATACAAAGTATTGGTTGAGAAAATGTTGTTTGGGCCATAGGATAGGCCTTTGCCTGTCTCTCCAAATCCCTGCTCTCAAAGACCTTGCATTTTTATTGGATCGTGAGGGGTATAAATAAGAACCCTCAGCATGTGACTGCTCCAACAGAATATCAAGTAAGTGTTAAGCAACTCAAGCCATGAAATACCCAGGTAAGTGGATGGAATTAGAAATTGTTATACTAAGTGAAGTGACACACGGACTCAGAAAACAAGGGATGTATGGTTTTTCTCATATGTAGATCTTCTAAATCCTCATATGTGAGTAGATATTCTGATGTAATTGTAGGAGCCAGAAAAATGGTGCAAAGGGAAAGAATGAGCCCAATAGTAAGAGACAGGTGTCACCAAAGGTGAAATGGGAGAAAATAGAGGCATTTTAACTGGGGGTGGAGGAGGGAGGGTTAGATAGGGAGGGGGAGAGAGAGAGAGAGAGAGAGAGAGAGAGAGAGAGAGAGAGAGAGAGAAAGAGAGAGAGAGAGAGAGAGGAGATATATAATGCTTAGGTGGTGTGAAAAACCAGAGGGAAATTCATTAGTTCAAAAGCCTACTGAAAGTACACCATATGCATATATATATATGAATGTGAATGGATGGAGGCCAAGCAGGAGAAACTCCCTTGGAGTAATTGGTCAGCATAGTCCAAGAGACACAAAATAATACAGTCTACTGCCATAGCCTTTGATTTTCTTCCAGAACTTGAAGATACTACTCTATTCCTGAAGGTAGGACATATTTCACACACAAGGGGTCTAAATATGAGCAACAGAGCTCGAACTGATCTGGAAGCCTCCTCCCTGGAGACTAGCTCTCATGATATCAGAGGATACTATGCAAGCTTCTAAGAGAGAAAAGTCATTCAATGGTCCAACCCCTGATGTGGCCTAGTAACCACAGCAATGACAGGCACAGCAAACTGTCTCTATTGGTACAGTAGTGGCATTTTTATCTTGTAAGTTATCAACAGCAGCCAGCAGCCTAGTTAGATTTAAAGCCCACTCAATGGGATAGAACTCAGGTGAGATACTGTACAACACATGGTTAGAGAGCTCCTAGGTCATAGAGAAAATCCTGCATTTGTCACAATGCTAGACAAATGTAATTTCTTACTATATGCTAAATATATACCCTTATTTTTACAGACAAGTATGCCAGTCAGTACTGATCATAAAAGCTTCTTTTTGCAACCGATGGAGGCTATTACAATTTCTACAAGTAGTCAAATACAGAGAATAAGTGTCTGTGAGATGATCGGCCACAAGTAACACATCTACTATGCAACCTCTACACCTAAGGATCAAAGAACATAATAGAACAGGCAGCAGAGAGAATACTAATGCATGTCTCAACTCTCATCGGTGAAGTTTTAACACAGAAATCTGCAATTGGCCAAAATGTAGAGAATAAGAGACTTCAGAGTATATGTCCTGGCATAGGACTCCTCTATTAAACCTCTGCCAGACAGGACTCAAAAACCATTGCCAAAGAGAGGGTAGAAAGACTTTAAGAACCAGGGATGGTGGATGACTACAAGAAACAAAATTTTCCAGGCAACCAGGAACTTGCTCATATGAGCTGAGGGCAATGGTGACAACAGGAAAAGCCCCGTGCAAAGGTAAACCAGACAAAACCTAGCATAGAACTGGGGAAATGGGTTAGAAGCCCCAACCTTAGCTGAGAAACTATTGACAGCTGATCACTACTGAGTGAGGAAGAGCTGGTCTTCTTTAAGCCTGACCAGGCTCAAACTGGTGAACTTACACTGAGGAACATTTGGGGACATAATCTTGACTTGCTAGGCCTCAATGTACATGATAGAATGCATGCTCTTCTGATCTCCACAGCATTGCACGACATGGGTGCACCTACCTACATGCAGACAGTACACTCAAACACATTAAAAAAAAAAGAATAAAAAGAATGCATGAAATCTGGTCAAGGGCTATGATGAGTGTAGATAGGAAAGGGGGTCTAAACGTGATTAAGATGTATTTATGAAATGCACACAAATTCAATACAATATATACTGTAAAAATACACATACCTAGTACAAAGCATGGATACTCAAAGGGCAGTCAATAAATATTCAATAAACCAGTAGTTAAAAATTGTACTGCATGGATCCAAGACTGCAGAAAAAAAATCTCAAGGGTCAAAAGGGTGGTTCTTGATGCTGTATTTTACCTGTTAACTTCAATTGATGTGACTACAATATGATGGATGAAATTGTTTTGCTTGGATAAGCTAGATTACACTCTTTCAATGACTTCAATAGGAAGAAAGATTGAGTCGCTGCCTTGGGAATGAAATAGAAGGAGGATGGAAGGAATAAATCAGGTGAAGATGAAAACCCTCGGCTTGGGGCTGTCTCTATACTCAGTGCTAGAATCACTGCAGGATCTTTCCCACTCTAATTTTCTGGTTAATCTACCAGCCTACAGTTCATAAGCAGGAGTTGAAGCAGAGTTTGCTTTATTTACCTTAAATGTGATTTTTTTTTTTAAAACTTGTCAATACACAGGAGGTAGATTTGGCCAGAGGCTACAATTGAAAGTGTTTTTTTAAGTTTTGAAGAGGGTCAGAGTTTGGAACAGTTGATTTGACCTAAATTACTACAAGTTTTTCCTAAATGAAAGTCAGACTCTGGGAGGAGAAATGTGAAGAACTGAGAAATGGGAAGGGGCAGAGGACGTTTTATCCTGGGTTGAAGTCTGCTGCCACTGTGTGTTTACCGTGGACATTTGAGAAATGACTCAAGAAAAGTACTTAGCTCCAAATGAAAACTATCTGCATGATCATGTAGTCAAGGTTCCTTAAAATTGCGACAGATTTCCTCATGCTAGGAGCCTTATTATTGATTTAGTTTCCCAGTTCATGATCACCTTGTAGAAAGAAGACTTGTAAATGTTAAATCTTTGCTTTGTTGCTTCAGTGTTACTTTTTAAAAGTTGGCTGATCCGGGCGTGGTGGCGCACGCCTTTAATCCTAGCACTTGGGAGGCAGAGGCAGGTGGATCTTTGTGAGTTCAAGGCCAGCCTGGTCTACAGAGTGAGTTCCAGGACAGCTGGGGCTACAGGGAGACCCTGTCTCGAAAAGACCAAAAAAAAAAAAAAAAGTTAGCTGAACAATATCAATTGGAAGATTTTCTTTTTCTTTCTATATTGCCCAAAAAGACAATGTAATAATTTTACTGAATACTTAGTTTGGCAAACATAGCTTTATACTCTAGCCTCTGAAAGCTTTTGTGGGGAATACTGTATTGTGTCTCTTAGAGGCACTTGGGTGTGGGAACTTTGTTGGGAGGATGGCTTCTTCATCAGAAAAACTCTACATCCTTCCTACTCATGAAGGAGTATGTTCTGACTTGTGTTTAAATAGTACTCTGATTTATGTGTGTATGTTAAATGAAGCTCTGTTCATCACAGGACTGAAGTGTTGTGCTGTTCTTCTTTATTCACATGTTGATATTTGTTTGATTTTGTACATTTAACCCATGTCTCCTTGGTGTATTTTCAGTTATAAGTTCTTTAAGTACAGGGATTGTTACTCTACAATTAACTTTGAATATCTTCCAGCATGGATATATATATATATATATATATATATATATATATATATGCTTAATGCATTCAATCTGTTGAAAAATTACTGAGCCTGGGATTCTTCAAGGGTAAAATTGTATTCAGTGATATTTTAATTTACACATGGATTTCATCCAGATCAATTCTGTCACAAAGCTGTCTTAAGGTAAGGTTATATAGAGAGGAGAATGAAAGAAAAGTGTTGTCATTTCCATAACATGGGAGCATAGGGGGAGATAATCCCCACAAAATGTGTGTCTTGCATGTAACAGCCAAGGATTTTGCAAGGATTCCCTCAGTTATTAGTCACAAGAGCAGAAGACAACATAGTGTGCTAGAAAGACCACAGTACCTAGACAGACAAGCTTAGATTCCTATTCTGCTACCAACAGACCTGTGCAAGCATGAGAAGTGAACTTCTCTGAAACTCTGTTTATCTGTAAAGTATCCATTGGAGTACCTGCCTCACAGAATTGTGTGGATGTCATCATTAGGTTTATAAATGAAGAAACAAAGGGCAAACATATTGTTTGGTTGACTCAGGGTTGTATTGCAAGCACCAGCAGGCTTTCTGCTTCCAAGCCTTGTGAACATTTAAACGCTCAATAGTTTTGGAGAGACTATAGTTCATTTGAGTTGTGCTATGATCAAGGGGGGGGGGTGAGAGTGCATCTCAAAGAAAAGTAAAGAGCTACCATGATGTCTTTCTAAGTGGAAACAGGAAGGAGATGCCAGGTGGGAATACCTGCCAGCATGATTAGTTAAGGCTGTCTTCAGTTCTGAACGCAAAAGACCTCAAATAGAGTGGAATTCAGAAGACAGATACAGGTTTCTCCTGCATGCAAGTGTAAGCAGTCTAGTATTGTATGTTGATTTTAAAAATACTTCAGGGGGCTGGAGAGATGGCCTAGAGGTTAAGAGCACCGACTGCTCTTGCAGAGGACCCGGGTTGGATCCTCGGCACCCACATGGAGGCTGAAAACCGTCTGTAACTCCAATTCCAGGAGAACTCCAGTTCCAGCGGAATCCGACACTCTCTTCTGACCTCCGAGGCATTGCACGACACGGGTGCACAAACCTACATGCAGACAGTACATTCATACACATAAAAATAAATAAATAATAAAAAATTAAAAAAATAAAAATACTTCAGATTGATGCTAGTTGCGGCTGGTGTCCTTGGGTTCCTAGCATCCAGCATCCGTGCTTCCACATTGTAATGTAAGCCAGCTTCCCTTTATCCAGCCAGCCCAGCTGATTTCGAAATTGCAGGAGGCTGTAAGAAAGCATGTTTCTATCTGGGTTGTTGGTACTAGCATCCACATATGAGGGACACCATTTGTCGTTTGTTTTTCTGGGACTGTGTTACTTCACTTAACATAATGTCTTCCAGCTCCATCCATTTACCTGCAAATTTCATGATGTTGTCCCTCTTTACTGCTGCATAGTATTCCATTGTATACATGTACCACATTTTCTCTATCCACTCGTCAGTTGAAGGGCACCTGGGCTGGTTCCAGCTTTTTGCTATTGTGAACAGAGCTGCAATAAACATAGCTGTGCATGTATCTTTGCAGTAAGTTGTGTCTTGTGGGTATATACCCAGGAGTGGTATGACTGGGTCAAATGGAAGGCTCATTTTGAGTCTTCTAAGGGTTCTCCACACTGCTTTCCACAGTGGCTGTACAAGTTTACATTCCCACCAGCAATGGATGAGTGTTCCCCTTTCCCC
>VZQC01015323.1:2253106-2448734 GCA_009823505.1 Rhizomys pruinosus | reverse complement strand
AAAAAAAAAAAAAAAAAAAAAAAAAAAAAAAAAGAAAGCATGTTTCTTCACCTTTGAGACCCTAATAGGAATTAGGCCCCTACCTTTGGCTCATTCTATTGGTGGTCATAGGACTACTCCGAGGGCGAAGAACTTTCAGCTGACCATTTGGTGACTGTGGGGCTGAGGATAGTGGATGCCATGCAGCAGCAGAAGTGTCACCACTCCCTTTGCTGACTGTTTTTGATGAGGTGATCTGAATGAAAGGTTTGTCTTCTACTGGCTCTGCTGTTCACACTGTATTAAAAAGTGCTTAGAACACAGACGTTCTGAATATCTCCATGAACACGACATAATCCTAATATTAAAAAGAATGCAGTATTCTGTAGAATTTTCATTATTTCATTAATAGTAAAATATTTTTCAAGCAACCCAGTCTAAATGATCACAAAACTTTATCTTAAAATATAATATAGCCTGCTGTGCTTTCTCTTTCATAAACTTTCCTCTCTAGTATTTACATTTGCGGCTCCATGGTAATTCTTCAAATGTTTTATGTTGAAAACTCGACTTACACAGGATATTCCTAGCATTTTTTAAGGAAATAGACTTTTTGACTTTCTAAGAACTTCCTTCAGGGATAAAAGGTGACTTTTATTCATGAGAAAATAAAACCCTCCCTTTTATCTATCATTGAAGTTCCTTTCAACTAACTTTTTTCCTTTCTAACATTCTTTGCTGAATATTTGTATTAATTCATTTTTTTGCCTAGTTTGAAGTATAGATTTTGTATCTCCTTCCTACAAAAGCTCAAGCTTTGAGGTCCTGGAGAGATGTCTCAGTGGTTAAGAGTGCTGGCTTTAATTGCAGAGGACCCAGAATCAGATCCCAGCTTACACCTGGCAGCTAACAACTGTCTGTAACTCCAGTTCCAAGGGATCCTATTCTTTGCATGACACAGGTGCATTTACATGCAGGCAGACAATATACTCATACACGTAAAATAAAATAAAAATGATAAATATAACATTTTTTAAAATCTTCAAAAACTCAGGGCTGGAGAGATGGCTCAGCAGTTAAGAGCACCGACTGCTCTTGCAGAGAAACCGGGTTCAATTCTCAGCCCCCACATGATGGCTAAGAACAGTCTTTAACTCATGTTCCAGGGGAATCCGATGCCCTCTTCTGACCTCCATAGCATTTCACGACATGGGTACACCAACCTACATGCAGACAGTACACTCATACACATAAAAATAATAAATAAATTTAAAAATTTAAAAATCTTCAAAAACTCAAACTTTAGATTTAGTGTTCAATTCTATCTTTCTGTCTTTAGTCTTAAATTTGTTACCACTACTAACTACTCTTTCTAAATTCTTCAGAATATTTTTTGTTTCTAATAAAAATAAAACATTGAATTCTGAATATTGAAAGATTACTGATTATTTTACACATTGTAGGGTTAAAAAAGTCTTTAGCATAGAGCGTACTTTTCTAAATCTAAATTCGATTTCTTAAAATTTAATTTGGTGGGCTGGAGAGATGGCTCAGTGGTTAAGAGTACTGACTGCTCTTGCAGAGGACCCAGGTTCTATTCCCAGGACCCACATGGAAGGTAAAAACCCAGTTCCAAGGGATCTGACACCCTCTTCTAACCTTCACAGGAAATGAACAACTCAGGGGCACCTACACACACATGCCTGCAGGCAATAAACTTATACAATAAAAATAAGAAAATATTTTAAAATTTCAATTTGATATTTTATTATTTTGCTATAAATATCTTATTAGTCTTTATTTGGTATTATAATTTAGTGAAATATATCTTATTGTAAAATGCACACAATCATGGCTCTCTGTGAGAGAACCTACTTTATAGGAAGATGTTTATTTGTTTTGTTAGTGATGGTCATTCCCATGACATATTTCATATGTTACAAAAGAAAGGAAGATAAAGTGAAAGACAATGTGTAGAGTTTCAGATCTAAAGAATGTAATAATATCACAGTATATTAAGTATAAATAACGATGCTTGTTTGTAACAACAAAAAGATAAATTGATGTTAGAAAAGATTTTGTGTGTGTGTGTGTGTGTGTGTGTGTGTCTGTGAATAATCAGGGTTTGATCATTCATCAGAAACCACATAAAGCATCCAGCAGATAAAGTTTAATGCAGAGAATAATTAACACATGAAGTCAGTGATTAGCTAATATGTTCTATGGAAAATTCTAAAAATAGAAATCACTGATTTAGGAGGGACCACTAGCTCAATGTTAAAGCATCCCATGAATATTTTACCCCTCACTTCTGAGGTAGAATTGTACTGAGGCGTACAATTCTTCCTCAGCCTCTAGGCATACAATTCTTCTTTCCCACTCAGAGCAAATATTCAGACCTTGTTGGGTATGGCATAGTCCTAGACCATGGTGAGACAGTTGGATAGGGTGGTACCAGTGGGACTTATTAGAAATCGGCCATCAAAAATTGTTGGGGAGTGATGGTAGCACAGTAATGTGACTCCGAAAGTACCTCAGTACCAAACCACTCAAATAATGCATCAGTAGTGGCTGACCACTGATTTTTTTCTTCAACTTTAAAAATTAGGTGATAGCAAAGGTGCCCAGGATGCTAAAACCAAACTGCATAAGTAAATGTAGAACAAAGCTTCCTCCTACAACATCTTTCTAGTGCCCTCTACTGATACTCTTCACCCCTGTCCTAGATGGTAGTGGAAAATAATTTTAGGGCCCAGTCAAATTTTCCAGAAGCAGGTGATGAAGTGTGCTTTTTGAGTTGAGTTAATAAATGGATAGATATCATATCAGAACAGAAAATTTAGCTGGGTGTGGTGGCTTGCAACTTTAATCCCAGCACAAGGGAGGCAGAGGCAGGCAGATCTCTGTGAGTTCAAGGGCAACCTGGTCTACATAGTGAGTTCCAGGACAGCTGGGGCTGAAAAACAAACAAAAAAAAATTTAAAGATTCATAAATTTGGAATTAAATTGTTAAAACTAGTTCAAGGTGAGCCTGGTCTACAGAGCAAGTTCCAGGCCAGCTGGGACTACAGGGAGATCTTGTCTCAAAAACACCAAAAGAAGAAGAAGAAGAAGAAGAAGAAGAAGAAGAAGAAGAAGAAGAAGAAGGAGGAGGAGGAGGAGGAGGAGGAGGAGGAGGAGGAGGAGGAGGAGGAGAGGCATCCCTGTCCAATGGGCCTTATATATGATTTAATATCCATATCTAGAGTTTTCATTTTTATTTCTAATGCAAATTTTAGGTAATCAAACAAGTTCTTTGCAGAGAATAATCACCTCTGTGTTTTGTATTACAATAAGGGTGTCATATCTTAATATTACAAGAAACCAAAAAAATAAAAAATATTTGGAAAGTCAAAAGAATCAATTTAACTTACTTTCCCCCAGTCATCAAAATTTTAGTCTTAAAAGTTTTGTGTGGGGCTGGAGAAATGGTCTAGTGGTTAAGAGCACCGACTGCTCTTGCAGAGGACCAGGGTTTGATTCCCAGCATCCACATGGTGGCTGAGAACTGTCTTTAACTCCAGTTCCAGAGGAATCCGACACCCTCTTCTGACCTCCGTGGCATTGCACGACATGGGTGCACAAACCTACATGCGGACAGTACATTCATATACATAAAAAAATAAATAAAATTAAAAAAAGAAAAAAAAGTTTTGTGAATATCCATATATTCATTGTCATTCAATTAATTCATAAATGTGATGCATACATAGAGAGAGTGTTTTGTTTTCATCTACTAGAAAGTATGTGAACTCTATTGTGTTCACATATTTAATTTTGGTTAATGAAAACCAAGCAATATAGATTCAATTGAAGTTCATACAAGAGTATGGAATCTTAACTTCAAGTGGGTAGTGACATTGAAGTTACTGTATAAGTTTTGAAAGAATTAAAATGTTAAGGAGCAGGTAGGCTGGTGTATCAGACTTCATGAAGAGGAACAGGTTTACAGAGGTGTGAGCCTAATAGCAGCAGATCAGACATAGCCATTAACCACCAATCTTGTTTCCCCACACCTAGTCTATAAAATCTGTACTGAAAAAAAGCTTTGTTATTTAAGTATATTTTAAATGACATTCTAGTTTTTCTTTTAAAATTCTGGTCTTGGGTAAAATATTAAGCAGTATATAATACTTTCTACTCTATCTGTCCAACACCTTTATGAGTTTTGATAACTCATAAATTTTAGGCTTCATTGTTCTTATTAATAATGTCCTTCAACAGCTTTTTCTCCACTTTTCTCTAAATATTTCTATGCAATATAATTAAGTAATAATTTATCATCTTCTTACAATTTCCCATTTACTAGTGAGTTAATTACTTTAACAATATCACTTTTAAAATACTCAGTTTAGGGGCTGGAGAGATGGCCTAGCGGTTAAGAGCATCGACTGCTTTTGCAGAGGACCCGGGCTCGATCCCCAGCACCCACATGGCAGCTGAGAACCGTCTGAAACTCCAATTCCAGGAGAACTCCAGTTCCAGGGGAATCCGACACCCTCTTCTGACCTCCGTGGCATTGCACGACACGAGTGCACGGACCTGCATGCCGACAGTACATTCATACACATAGAGAAAAATAAATAAAAAAATATTTTTTAAATACTCAGTTTAAAACAAATTATTTAAATATAACTTGTCATGGTTTACTTATCTGAACTCTTGTGTATACAAATTGTTTCTCTGATGAATTTAAGAATCCACCACAAGCCACAAGCTGGGGTGGTGCCACACTTCTTTAATCCCAGCACTCAGAGGCAGAGGCAGGGGCAGGTGAATCTCTGAGTTCAAGGCCAGCCTGGACTACATAGCAAGTTCTAGGCCAACAGAGGCCACAGGGAGACCCTGCTTAAAAGAAAAGAAAAAAGAAAAGAAAAGAAAAGAAAAGAAAAGAACCAAAAAATTGTATCCTGTTATTGTTTGTACTTCTGTAATATTTTTGTTTTTTCCCTTATTTTTTCCTTTGGAATTTGTGGTCAACATTTTTGAGAGCTAATTGATATGGGTCCTTTCATAAGTGGTCCATCTATTCTTTTTTTTTTTAAAGAATTTTTTATTATTAATTTTATTTATTTCTGTATGTGTATGAATGTACTGTCTGCATGCAGGTCTGTGCACCCGTGTCGTGCAACGCCGCGGAGGTCAGAAGAGGGTGTCGGGTTCCCCTGGAACTTCTACTGGAATTGGAGTTTCAACGTTCTCGCTGCCATTGGGATTGCTGGGGATCGAACGGGTCCTGGCAAGAGCGGTCGGACGTCTTAACCGCTAGGCCATCTCTCAGGCCCCGTGGTCCATGCTATTCATGCCTAATAGTTTTATACTTCATGACACAAATGTTAAAATATATATATATATATTAGAAACACTGCCTACTGTTCATTAGATATGTTCATGTTTCAGATTGATGCTACTTTAGTCTGGTCTTGTTCAAGATAGATAACATGCTAACCCACCTGTCTTTCCTAAAATTCTCTTTGCAAAATACACCTGAAAATAGACATAGTGGAAGATGAAAAAATGGCAAGACTGAGTGGAAATATCATGACAGGACAAAGTGCAGATCGACGGATATACACTTAGAGGGAGAAATTGAGAGCCAGTAGTTCCAACAAGTTTAAAACAACAGAAATCAATGGTAGTGTAGAAATCAGTGGCCAAGGGGACAAGAAGACTAAGCAGAAAGAGAAAGGTATATTTTTGATAAGTATATACAGCAGGAAATAACGTAAAACTAAACAATGACAAAGCTTTAAAGCAAACAAATCGAAAGATTTAAAATTTACATCTATTTTCTATTCTGTTATCCTCCTAGAGAATTTATCTTTGGTTAAACAACAGTAGACAGATGAGCTTTTCTGTGTTGTCTTATCTCCTTAGGGCAAACGCAGATTGAAAAGAAAAATCCATATCTGTGTGTGTGTGTGTGTGTGTGTGTGTGTGTGTGAGAGAGAGAGAGAGAGAGAGAGAGAGAGAGAGAGAGAGAGAGAGAGAATTTTATTTTTTATAAAATATAAAATCTTAAAATTTTTATTATTTTAATTTTTATTGAATACGTGTGTATTTCATATGTAGCATCTCAGTCAGTCCTAATGAGCTTTGTATCCCATTCTCCACTGGCACCTCCCACAGCCCCCACTGGAATTCATACATTCTGTCATTTATGTTAAAGCATATTGTGCCAAATTAGTGTCCTGACCCATTCCTCAGTACAAGTTCATCCACTGAACTCTAGTCAGCCTACCCAGACTCCCTTGCTTTAAGAAGACCAGTTCTTCCGTATGCAATGGCAATCAATGGTCAATATTTTTTCAACTAAGAGTGGGTTCTGCTCTCCATTTTCCCAGTTCCATGCTGGGTTTTTGCCTGCTTGAGTTTGCATGGGTTTTGTGCCTGCTGACACCATTGCTGTACTAGGGTACTGGGAACTTGTAGAATTCTATTTCCATATGATCTTGCATCATCACCCTGGTTTTTACAATCTTTCCACACCCTCTTCCATAATGGTCCTCAAGCCCTTGGCGAGTGAAGCTTAATATAGGAGGCTTGTTGACCATGGACTCACACTCTTCAGACTCCTAATCTCCACAGTTTGGCCATTTATAAACTTTTGAGTTCCTGACTCTCTGTTGCACTGGGAGCTGCATTCGTGAAAACTGAGAGACTCATCAATGTCCTCTTGGCAGCTTGCTCTATGCTTCATGAGCCTTAGGTGTAGAGGTTGCATTGTAGATGTACCACTTAGGCTTGGGCAATTCAGACTCAGTATCTGTGTGTGACCAGTTGTGGTACTCTGTAATAGACTTCATCTGGTGCAAAAGAAGCTTCTTTTATGAGTTGTTTCTGGGATGTTTGTCTGTAAATATAAAGATGCATATTTTGCACTTAGCAGGAAGTTATATTAGTCTAGGGATGTGGCAAACTTAGGAATATCTCTAAGATCTATGACCTCTCCATCCATGTGTATTTGGCTATGTTTACAGTGCCACACATGAGTTTATTCCCGTTAAATAGGCTTTAAGTTCAATTAGGTAGCCATTGATTGCCCCCGAAATAAAAGTGTCATTACTCCACCAATGATGTACGCTGTGCTAGAGATTGGTGTATTTGGTCTTAAAGCTGGTGTTGGATCATCAGTTGCTGATTTCCCATAGCATTGCTCCCCAAAGTTATGAGAGGCTTCCAGGTCACTTCCACCTCCATTGTTCCAAATCCAGTCTCCAAAGTATGTCCTGTCTTCAGCATCAGGGTCTTACCTTCAAGTTCTGGGGTGCAATCAAGGGTTGTAGCAATAGCCTGTATACTTTTGAGAGTCTCTTGGACTACCCTAGGCAACAACTCAAAGGAAGGTTTCTCCTGTCTGGCCTTATTTATTGTTATGCAGCCTTCAGCTATACATGTGGACTGATGTAGAGATATTGTATGTGTAATTTGTCATTGGATTGTTAAACTAAATGAGTCCCTCAGGTCTTTTACACCAGCTAAGCCTTACTTATCTCTCCTCCCTTCCTCCCTCTCCCTGTCTAACCATCCCTCCATGTCTTCCCCATTTAAAGTGTCCCCATCTTTCCCATTTCTTCCTTGATAACACCTGTGGTCTTACTTCTCTTGAGTTCCTTCTTTCCCTTTGCCCCCAAATTTCCTTGTAGAACCTTCCCTCTCCCCTCCCATTTAAACACCCTCATTTTATCCACTTCTCCCTTAGTAACACTTGTCTCTTACTATTCGCTCTCAGGTTCCCTCCTTCCCTTTACCTCCCTAATTCTGTTCCATTTTACTGGTTCTTGCAGTTATATTAGGATATATCCTCACACATAAGGATTTGGTGCTGGGATCAACCACTGAGGGAGAACATAGGTTGTTTGTTTTTCTGAGTCTATATTGTTTCACTTAGCATAACATTTTCTAGTTCCATCCATTTACCTGCAATTTCATTATTTCATCTTCCCTTGCCTCTGAGTAGAACTCCGTTGTGTAAATGTACCATATTGTCATTATCCACTCCTAGACTGAAGGACACTTAGGTTGCTTCCGTCTCTTTGCTATTGTGAAAAGAGCAACAGCAAACATGGTTGTGCAAGTATCTCTGCAATAAGGTGAATCTTTTGGGTATATGCCCAGGAGTGGCATAACTGGGTCAAATAGTAGGCTCATTTTTAGTTTTTTAACAGTGAGAGACAGAATTTTAATCAGTGAAGAAAATATTTCCCTACAAAATCCAAGTAGAGTTAGTCACAATAGAGATGAATAACCTCACATGCCCATGACTCCAGCATTTGTAATGAAAAGGAGTCAGATTGTCACAACTGACTTTCAACAGTGGTAGACAATCCCTGTGGCATCTATCTTTCCAAGAGCATATTGGGTATGGGAGACAGAATGCAAACTTGGGTGAAAGCAGGGTTCGGTAAGACAGGAGTGGAAGGCTGGCAGTGTGTGACATACACAAGCTAATAAAGTAACAACCAACAAGAATGCTTAATGAACTAATAAACTCAACTCATCAAGATAAAATTAATTATAAATGGAACAAGTTCAATGGCTACTATATATTTAATTTAATTTGAGATAAAATGAATGCATACACATCCAATTTAGAAGAGATATACCAAATAGAAGATGAAGTTATATGTCAATATCCAGTTACTTAAAAACGAAAAGTTATGGCTGGAGAGGTGGCTCAGAAGTTAAGATCACTGACTCTCTTGCAGAAGACCCATGTTTGAGTCCCAGCACCCACATGGCAGCTATCAGCCATCTGTAACTCCAGGTCTAAGGGATCCAACACCCTTTTCTTACTTCCACTGGCATTGCACAGCAAGGGTGTATGTACTTCCATGCGGGCAATACACTTGTGCGCAAAAAAAAATTTTTTTTAAAGAAATTAAAAAAAAATTAAATGGGATAAAAAGTTTGATAATTGGGGCTAGAGAGATGGCTCAGAATGTAAGAGCACCCACTTCTCTTGCAGAGGACCAAGATTTGAATCACAGCACCCACATGGCAGCTAACAACAATAAAATTAGTTCCAGGGGATCCAATGCCCTTTTCTGTTCTCCATGGGCACAGCACAACATGGGTGCACTTACACACATGCGGGCAATACATTCATACACATAAAATAAATATTTGTTTAAACTTTGAAAATTCTAAATAAATTCTAAATAAATATAAATATATAAATATAAAAATAAAGCCAAACATTTAACATATGCCAAGAATGGATGAAGAGAAAAAATTACCTTTATTTAATCACTAAAAATAATGTAGGAGGAGATATACAGAAAGAAAATTGTCTGAAATATGTGAAGAAGAGTAGGCTTTCCAAGAGTAGGAGAGCTTGGTACAACTGTGCTCTGACTATGCAAAAAGCCAAGCTTGTAAACATAAGAATTTATTATTTAACTGCTAAATATAAATAAGAATAAGTAAGTGAATCATGGGCATGTATTTTTTAATGTGTATTCAAAATACATAAGAACTGTCCTTGTGTACATAACGTTTACTGGGTGTAGGCACCATTCTTAAGATCCGTCTTGTTCTCTTCACCATTGGGCTAATTCACAATGAAATGTTAAATTCTTCAAAGCAGAAATAATACTGAGCATGGTTTCTAACCACAGCTCAATAAAATTAGGGATTAGGAACAAAGACAAATAAACAATATCAATCAACTTAAATGTTTTAAAACACCCAGTAAATAATTATTAGGTTAAGGAAAAATAAAAATTCAAATAAAGTATTTCAAATTGAAGCCTGATGAGAGCATTACAAATCAAAGTCCCTGCGCCTGAGCCAAAATGGCTACCCAGAGAGAAAATTATGACCTTAAAGTTGTTTATTAAGAACCAAGAAAAATGAAAACTGAATGAGTCAAGACTTCAACTCATGGAGCTGGAAGAGGAATAAAAAGTAAACAAAATGAAAACAGAAGGAAGCTAATAAAGAGAAAAGCACAAATTAATAAAATAGAACACAAACAACTGGGCTTAAAAACAGACTTGATCAATGAGACTAAAAGCTGGTTCTCTGAAAATAATAAAATTGAGCAATCTTTGCCAAGTTTGATTTTTAGAAAGTCGGCTTTAAGAAAACAATGTCACAATACAGAGAGCTGGACTATAGATAGAAAATAGATTTTTAAAGAGAATTCATTTCCCAAGGGAATGTAAATTGTGAAGAGTCTCCCAAACTCATAAAAATCTAGATTAGGTAGAAAGCATATAGCAATTTACAAAAGCTATTCATAATTTTGACCCAGATCAATCATCATAGATAGGCCTAAAGGAGGACTTGCCAAACCCTTTCCTATTGTGCAAAGTCAACAGCTCTTAAAAACACATCATATGTTTCCTAACTCATTCTATAAGCCAAACATCATGGTATTAAAATTAGGTAAGGATTATAAAAAACAAAAGAGCTAGCTGGGTGGGGTGGCACGTGCCTTTCATCCCTGCAGTTGGGAGGCAGAGGCAAGCAGATCTCTGATAATTCTAGGTCAGCCTAGTCTACAAAGAGTTCCAGACTGATGGGTGCTACAGGGAGACCTCTCTCTAAAAGGCAAAAACAAACAAACAAACAAACAAACAAATACCATAACAATAGAGCCATCTCATTTATGAATATAGTAAGAAATTCTAAAGCAATAAGAACAAACAGACTTAATCCCAGAAATATCTATGTAATGACTATTCTATGAATCTTCTCATGCCTTTTTAAATTCACTTTCCTCAGTTTCACTATGGTAGGCCTTGTTATCAATATTATGTAAAGTACAATATTGTAAATAAGGTAGCTATAGCTAATGAAGCACTTTTATTTGTCAATCCTGTACCAATATCTCAGGAAAATAAGTGAGGTAAGACAAATAATTAGGAGATAATTAAGTCCCTATTTTGTCACAGATAAAATGGACACAAGATGGACTAATCCAAGGGTCAACTCTGCAATTTTGCATCAGGGTGACTCAGCAAGGTCATCACTAGACCACAATTGCATTTTTTCTATGTTTATAAAATAACTAGAAAAGGTAATGGAAAAAATCCATTTTAAATAACAAAAACCTATAAAACATAAAATATCTAGGGATATATTGAGAAAAAAAATGTATTTTAATAATGAAAGGTATAGAAGTCCAAGGAAGGGAACAGAGAGAAAACCCTGAATGAAGGGTAACACAACAAGGGGTTGAGGGAACATTCAATTGCGAAGAGATGCCATTCCTCCTCAAATTAGTTTTTTAGTTAGGTTCTGATCCCTTGTAACACATATTAAAGTCCCAACAATAATTTTGAAACAATGGAAATTAGCAAGCTGTTTTTAATGTTAACCTGAAAAAGGCAATGTTTTTCAATAACCAAAGTAATGTGTAAATGAAAATAGTAAAAGAGACTTGGCCTCAGAAGTAGAGGAATAAATTTAGAATGTATGTTGACAGTTAGTATGAGCACTTAATCTGTAGTGCTTTGTATTTCTGGGAAGCTTTATCATATGGAGTTTTTTCTTTCTTTTTTAAAAACAGTTATGAATATCATACATGAGTATACTCTTTGCACCATTTCCACACTTCTCAGCCCCCCTCCAAGTCCTCTCATACCTCCCCCACCTTCCCTCTCATGTGGTTTGGATGGTGGCTTGGGAGTCTTATTTCACTGGTTAAAATTCATCTTTATCCATCACTAGATGAATACTACTTTTTCTTACAATAATTATATATATATATATATATAGCATAGAAATAAAAATTGTATTTACAGTATTATTTAGATAATTACATTTTTATATAAATTTGTTCTTTTGCATTATATATCACATACTTGGTATTAAAGAAGTCTGATAAATTTTAATTATTAATACTGATTCATCAAATATTGATAATGTCCTATGGAATAAGTTTAGAAACGTTTTCATGATCTTATCATTATCATTGGATAAGAATGAACTATTCAGGAAATAGTAGGGGGAAATGATTATTTGTTTGGGGGAAAATGTCCCTCACCCTTAAAATTTGTGCATACACTTCTCACATAGATCAAGTGATAAACATGTTTAACAATTACTTTGACATTTATCAATTAGACTTTGTGAAGCATTTCCAGTATTCAAATCTGGCAGCTATTTAGTTTACTCTGATATTATTAGGATTGTTAATAGGATTTTCCCTCTTTTCCTTCTCTCCCTTTCTCTTTCCCTCCCTTTGTACTGTCCTCCCTCTCTCCTCCTGGTCTTCCCTCCATCCCTCCCTCCCTCTTCCCCTCTCATTCTCTCTCCCTCTGCCCTTCATTCCATCTGTTAGACATTATCTCCTTTATTCCTGAAGAGCTATTCACCTTTGCTTCCACATCCTGATTCCTTTTTCTACAACATCAGTTTTACACTTTATTTTTTTGTAATGCACATGTTAGTTGAATTATTTAAATTTTAATTATCTTAAAATTTTGTTACATAAATGCCTTTTCCAAAGTATTGTCATTTTATCAAATTTTTCATGTTATTTCACAGGATCATGCCTTCTGGTAAGTTACCAAAAACAAGCACACATTTTTTTTTCTAAAATTTGGCTTTGTGTTCCTTAGCTAAACTTTGCCTAAACATGATCCTTTTCTGACTAATTACCACTTCCTACCTTATTTTGTTTTAGAATCCTCTCATTGTGTATGTGTATTTGTTATTTTTGTTTCCATGTTTTGCAATTTCATTACCCTTGAATGAAAGGAAAATGAGTTTTGGTATACTCCATATCCTTCCTTGTGGTAATAAACTGTGATATGGATTTTGAAGCTGTTTGTCTTTGTGAGTTCTCTGCATGACATCATTCTTGAGTTTGCTTTTTCAGGCATGGAAGTTCCTAACTGAGAAAATTCCTGACAAGAAGCCAAGGAGACTTCATACCCACATACTTTGATGCATCTTGTGACCCTCTCTGTTCCCCGAGGATGGAGACTATAGAACTGGAGTTCACAGTTGCATGCTTTTTTCATCTCATGTTTGATGTTTTCAGAGGATTGGGCAGCTCTTCTAGGATGGGATTGTTCCTCACATACAAAATAAATGATAAAGCTTCTTCAAAATGTATGTTATTTCTGATTTTTATTTTATGTATATAAATGTACTGCCTGCATGCATGTTAAGTGGTTGTGTTGTGCAATACCTAGGGAAGAGAGAAAAGGGTCTGTGATCCCCTGGACCTAGAGTTATGCACAGTTGTTAACCACCATGTGGGTGATGGGAATTGAGCCTGGGTCCTCTGCAAGAGCCCCTGATAAAACTACTTTTTAAAAGTTTCTAATTTATGGGGCTAGAGAGATGGCCTAGCAGTTAAGAGCGCCGACCACTCTTACAGAGGACCCGGGTTCGATCCCCAGCACCCACATGGCAGCTGAGAACCATCTGAAACTCCAATTCCAGGAGAACTCCAGTTCCAGGGGAATCCGACACCCTCTTCTGACCTCCGCGGCATTGAACGGCACGGGTGCACAGACCTGCATGCAGACAGCACATTCATTCACATACAGAAATAAATAAAAAAAAATTTTTTTTAAAGTTTCTAATTTATTTGTTTCTTTTGACTCACTTGCTCTATATGGTAACTAAAATTTGGTACTCAAAAATTGCAATTAGATAAATGTTAATTATTGGATAAAAAATGACAATTTGGACATATTCTATTAACTTCTCAAAGTGTAAATTTGCTTCTATAACACATTCTGAGTACATTACAGAGGTCTGGTAAAGATTAACTGAGAATGTTGTCAGTGTAATTTGTATATCTTCAATATAGTCAATAGAACAAATGTAAACTACTATAGAGGAATGGAAATTAATTTAGTTTTGTAATGGAAATTAATTTAATTTTGTAACATTCCAAAATTGTTTTGTATACTAGAAATGAATAAGTACATAATTTATATAAAGTTGCAGTGCTAAAAAAAATAAAGTTGCAGTGCTATTTTTCATTCATATAAGCTAGAATTTCTGGACTATTGGAGGAGGTTTGTTATCATGAGGTTAAAATAATTGATCATTTAAATTTGTAAACCAATCAGTATCAGGAAAAACTAAAATCAAACTAGTCAAAAGACATAGGGAAAGATTTTCTTTTTCCATTTAAAGATGATATTTATGAACTATCATTGGTATATCAGACATTTCAGTTGTTTTTCTAGTATTAAGTGATAGATTTGTGGTCTTGCTCATTCATAAAACATCTGGGTAGAATTAGGCATTTATTTTGTGGCCACAAAACAGGAGGAATCCTTGGTTCCTCAGATGTATTCCGTCCAGTATTTTGCTGTCAATTAATGCAGTGCTCTAGCCAACAGAGTATTAAAAAAAATCAATGACTGTCTTTTACTTTTTTTTCAAACAGAACCTTTGGCACAATATGAAGTAGAGCTTTAAATCTTAGTGGATATACTCCTTTGAAGTTTCTCTGTTGATATATTTGCTGAAGGAAGACAACTCCCTATCACTTGATCTTTTTGCAATGAAATATTTTTGCACTTGTAAGGACATTAGATGGCATATAATTCTCAAAAGATATCATGATGAATATCTTAGGTCTTGATCCCTCTTTTCTTTCTTCCTTCTCCCCAGAATAGAGTGCAAGGCCCAAAGATTTACTTCATAGGATAACTGAGTGCTGCTTTGGGTGAGCCAGGTTCTGGATGCAGCAGGTTGGGATAACGCAGGTGAGGACTCTTCTCTGGGATGTGGACTAGGATATTGTCCTAAGCATGATGGACCCTACTCAGGGTCCATGGTTTGCAGAGCAGGAAATTTTCTAGCAGTAGCTGCATCAATGAAAGCAAAGGGTTTGGCAATTTTGTTCTAATATTGCAGACCAACAAATTGAATTGGTTCTCTCTCTCTCTCTCTCTCTCTCTCTCTCTCTCTCTCTCTCTCTCTCTCTTTCTCTCCATATGTGTGTTGTGAATTAGTAAAATAGCTTTTGACAATCCTCTAAATCAGATTTTTTGACAGAAAGTCAAAAAAGTTTTGACAACAACCTCAGCATTAGATGTATTCATCTCCTATGAGATGTTCCAATGTAACTTTCATAATTCAAGGATGTCTGCCTGCCTAGATGGCTGCTTGTGTTCTTGGACCTAATTGTATTGTGACAATTGATGAGATGGACTGGATGACGTTTGAATGATCTTCACTGTATGACTTGCCTTTGTTTGCATCTTATTTCCCATTTAAAATGATAATCTGGAATCACAAAATTGTGTAAGACCTACAGGAACAAAGAATTGAAAAAGTGAACACTCAAAAGTGATTAGACAGAATACCTGTGATGCCCTAAGTAAATGTGTGGAAATGACATTATTGTCATTTGATTTATATTTAGGGACAAAAGATACATAGGTTTTTTCCACTTTAATTTATATAGTTCCTTCCTTTCTGTTATCTGACCTATCCTAATGCTCTGTATTATCTAATGCTGTATAACAAAATATCCCCACATTATGAATGCAGTTTGCTATCCTGGAAGGCACACCTGGCTGTGTTCTTCAGCTTACAGGCTGCATGGAGGTATAAGTCATAGCTTGCAGCTTGACTCAGTGAGTGGGTAGAACTAAAGAGAACTAACGCTATCAAGATAGTACAACTTTATATTTATATATGTCATCCAAAATAAATTAAATAAAAAATAAAACAAATTGAAAAAGAAAATGTCACCTTGAAAGCCATAATTATATATAATTATTGCTAATAAAAATAAGATTTAAAAATAAAAAAGAAAGTGTTACCAGCCCATCCCCTTTACCACTTTGTTGTGGTAAAGGTGTGTCTTTACCTGTAGCCAGCACCGGCTGATGGGAAGCTTCTGGAGAGCAGAGCAGCAAGGAGCACTTGTCAGTCAGCCAGCTTAGCTCATCAGCAAGCATGCTATGGGATGAATTCACTTTTTTTAATTTAGAAAGTGTCTCACTATGTACTGCTGACTGGTTGTCCTGGGCCTCACTGTGTCACCTAGACTAGCTTCATCCTCCTGTCACCAACCCCACCATGCTCTGATGAATTCTTGATGCTCTTAACTGGATTCTATCCACCCCTCAAAAAAGGCTCTCAGTAGCAGTGATATTATGGGATTTGGTCTTTTGGTATGTTTATAGTTTAAATTTTATCTCTAGAATGTATGTGACAACATAAATGCTAACTTATAAACTACTTGAAATATAAACTGTGAAGACTAGAAGACAACTACTAGATGGTAGAAATGGGGTCTGAACTCCTATTCATCTGACACTGCATTGTGTTTTATTGTGTTGGAGCCACATACAGAAAGCCCCAAGCCAATCCAGTAAAGTATATATATATATTTTTAAATTTTTTTATTAATTTTTATTTATTTCTGTATGTGTATGAATGTACTGTCTGCATGCAAGTCTGTGCACCCGTGTCGTGCAACGCCGCGGAGTTCAGAAGAGGGTCTCGGATTCCCGTGGAACTGGAGTTCTCCTGGAATTGGAGCTTCAGACGGTTCTCAGCCGCCATGTGGGTGCTGGGGATCGAACCCGGGTCCTCTGTAAGAGCGGTCGGCGCTCTTAACCGCTAGGCCATCTCTCCAGCCCTCCAGTAAAGTATATTAAATGTTTCTCTGGAGAGTAAATAGAATTGCTAAATAAATATTAATAGTTATAAATGACTTCAGAGAACTTAGTGTATTATTCATTATAATTGATCTCGTGATTTTTTCAAAAGACTGAATTGAGGTATCAGTGATCACCTACTGTAATGTGTGAAGTACTCTTATCTTTATAATAGTCAAATGCCTTCTATGAAGTAAATACTGTTTTATATTAAAGATGAGGAAACTAAGCCTTTCAGAAGTTAAGCACTTGGCTAAGATAAAGATTTTCAGGTTGTGGATGATGCAATTCGAATGAAGCATGATGAGACACTTCAAGTACACATGCTCTCTGTTATAATGCGCTCTTCTCCTGGAAAAAGAATAAAGGACAAAGAATGAATATTTACGTTCTAAACATCTCCCATATAACAGTTTCTAATCTGTGTCAGTTTATCACCAAACATCTGCATGAGAAAACTTTTTATTCCTGATTTAGAGATGAGAAAACGTTATCAATTTAGTACTTATTTATGTATAGCCCAATATTTATATTTAACTCCAAATTTTCATTATGCACTCTCAAGCTCCATTTTATATATTTCCACATAAATTTATATAAATAGCCACAAATACATGGATCAGTAGTATATGCTTTAAAACTGTCTGAGTTGGGATGGTGAAATGGATCAGTGTGTAAAGGCACCTGCCAGCAATCCCAGTAACCTGAGTTCAATCCCTGGGACATATGCTACTGACTTGAATGAACCCACACACATATACACATATATTCATTCACACAAAATTACTTAATTAAAAATATTACCTAGATATTCTGTACAAATAGACACTACATACCCTTTTAAGTGTCTCTTGAGTTAATAAGAAAATGCTCTTAATTTAAATATTATCTTTAAGTCCATTTATGTGTTTTATGATATTTATTGATTTACGTATGTTGAACCATCCATCCCTGCATTTCTGGTATGAATCCAACCTGGTCATGATAGATGATCTTTTTGATGTGGGTCTGTATGCAATTTGCAAGTATTTTGTTGAGAATTTTTGCATCTGTGTTCATCAATGATATGGATCTATAGTTTTCTTTCTTGTTCGTGTCTTTGCCTAGTTTTGGTATTAGAGTGATGCTGGCTTCATAGAAGGAATTTGGGATATTTCCCTCTGTCTGTATCCTTCTGAAAAGTTTGAGTAGTAATGATTGTAAGACCTCTTTAAATTTTTTATAGAATTCTGCCATGAAACCATCTGGGCCTGGACTTTTTTTACTTGAGAAGCTTTTTAAGACATCTTCAATTTCCTCAAGTGTTATGGGTCTGTTTAAGCTGTCACTCTATTATTGGTTAAGCTTTGGCAAATCCCAGGATTCAGATATTCATCCATTTCTCTTGGGTTTTCAAATTTAGTAGAGTATAGATTTTCTAAGTATTCTCATATGATTGTCTGGATCTTTTCTTTATCTGTTGTGATGTTTCCCCTTTCATCACAAATACAATTGCTCTTTCTTTCTTTTGGTTAACTGGGCTAGAGGTCTGTCTATTTTGTTTATCTTTTCAAAGAACCAGCTTTTGGATTCATTGATATTTTGAAAGCTCAGTGGAGGAAAGATAGCATCTTCAGCAAATGGTGTTGGCAAAACTGGATCACCATTTGTAGAAGAACAAAATTAAACCTCTACCTCTCACCCTGTACAAAAATAAACTCCAAGTGGATCAAAGATCTCAACCTAAACCTGAAACCCTGAAGGAGATAGAAGATAGAAGAAAAAGTCAGCAGCAACCTACAAGACATAGGTGTAGGAGAAGGAAAATGCTTTCTAAATCAAACAGCAGCTGCACAGGAAGTAAGGACAAGAGCTGATGAGTGGGACCTCATCTAACTCAAAAGCTTTTGTACAGCTAAAGAAACAATCAAGGAAGTGAAGAGAAAACTCACAGAGTGGGAGGAAACCTTCACCACTTATACTCAAAGTGTTAACATCCAAAATATATAAGCTACTTAAAAAAGAAAGTAAGAAAACAAATGACCTATTCAAAAGATGGAGTAAAAAATTGAACAGACACTTTACCAGTAAGGAAGTAAAAATGGCTAAGAAACATCTTAAAAAGTGTTCAACATCATTAATGATTAAGGAAATACAAATTAAAACCACACTAAGGTATCATCTCAGTCCAATAAAACTAGCCAAGATCAAGAAAACAAAAGACACCAAATACTGGAGAGGTTGTGGGAAAAGGGGAACACTCATCCACTGCTGGTTGGAATGTAAACTGGTACAACCACTGTGGAAAACAGTGTGGAGAACACTCAAAAAACTCAGAATGAGCCTACCACCTGACCAGCCATACCACTTCTGGGTATATACCCACAAGATGCATCTTATGGCAAAGATACATTCACAGCTATGTTTATTTCAGCTCTCTTCACAATAGCAAATACCTGGAACAACCCAAATGCCTCTTACCTGATGACTGGATAACAAAAATGTGGTACATCTACACAATGGAGTTTTATGCAGCAGTAAAGAAAGATGACGTCATGAGCTTTGCTAGCAAATGGATGGAACTTGAAGCAATTATACTAAGTGAAGTAACACAGTCCCAGAAAAAAAAGGTGAATTCCATCATTTGTGGATGCTAATACCAAATCCCCAGTCGGCAAGTAAACTGAGCAACTTTATTATTATATTTCATTGTGTCTGAAAGCAACTGTGCTATTACAATGTGAATCTATAAATGGGCTCTAGAATTGTCCTACCACTTATACTCACACATTGTAATTACCATATATAGATGGAGGATATGTAGTGATATTCTAAAAAAAGAATGTAAAATTACACGACTTTATACCTGCATGCAAATTTACTGTTAAAATGTGAATCTCTAAATGTGTTTAGGAATCAACCTATAGTTTATTTTCAGAATTTTTAATTTTGACTTATGTGTGGGGTGTATATATGCACATTTTGGAATAATACAAAATATTATCCAGGTGTTATTTTCAAAGGAACATGCCATCAATGCTATATATGGTGCCTTCTTCTTGACCAAAGTACAGAACTGGAACAAACTATCCTGTTTTCACTATGTTTGGCAGACAGTAAGTGCTGAATAACCTGAACACCCCAAGCCTGGGGAGAGTTTCCAAGAAAAAAGAAAGAATTAGCCTGAGACAAAATTATGAGTTAAATGAAAGTAAGAGATTTCAGTCAAATCTTCTAACTAGTAAGAAGCTTTAGTGGAGGTTGAGAATATATATGCCTAACATCACTCTCCATCAACCAATATAACCATCTTGAAAATGCACATCTAGTTTGTGAATACCATATGAAAAGTCTGACTTTCATGCAGCTCCAGCTTTATTTGCTCAGCCTCCCTAAATCTGTAAAGCCATTTTTTCCACAAATCAGAGTCTCCATGATCCATTCTGTTTACAATCACAAATAAGACTAAAAATTTATTCATGTGATTCTAATGAGAAAGTACACTCTTTCATTAGATTAACATACTAATATGCATAATTTACAAAAATTGAATCATTAATTATTCTATATTAGATTCAATATTTAATTATTTATATATGAACATATATTAATATATATCAGTTATTGTATATTAGATTGAAGAAAGTATTACAACATTACGTTTTAGTGGCACCATCATTTAATTTTTTTTTTTTTTGGCATAAGGAAGAATTGACTATTTCCTTCCTTTAAAATATTAACTTTTTTTTTCCTAAAGTGGCTTTTGTCTTTGTTAGGGTTTCATGCATTTTACTGAGGGGTATGTTTTCTTCTTAGAATTAATTCTCTATTATTTTCCCCTTCCTGCTCCAGTTAACTCAGTCATTTATAATTTTGTCAGATTTATTTATCTATCTAAGGCACCAAATTTATCCTCAAGTCATTCTTTTAAACAGCAAAAAAAGACCAAAAAAGAAAACATTAAAGGACTCCAGTCCACTCACAAAGAAGCTGCCAGTTCAGTCAACAAAATTTAAACTTCCAGTAAAAACAGAAAACTCTCTGAGGTGTAGACCCCAATGGCTAAGAAAAGCCACAAGTTCAAGTTGACCTCGCCAAAAGCATTTATACTTTGAGCCAAAGTTATTAAAAACAAAAATCATTTGAAAAGAGAAAAAAAAAAAAAACCCATGCTACTGGGTTTCGTAACATTGAGATGACAGGCTACAAGAGGCTTTTATTTTTAATAATCTTGAGTTCTAAACAGGACTCTAACTCTGGTTTTCTTTCAAGTTCCTTTGCTTCCCACTTTCCAGCCACTCCTAGAATCAGCAGTCAGCCCTTGTGACTAGAAAATACAACAGCACAGTTGGCAGGGCTTCATCTTCAGGAAGTGCTTCTTTTCTTTCTAAAAAAAAAAAAAAAACCTCCGCAGCTCTGCATGACATGAGTGCACCAACCTACATGCAGAAATTACACTCATATACATATAAATAATAAAAAAACTATTATTTTACACAGCAATAGCTTTCATAATATTTTTATACAAGTTTATCAAGTATGCTGATCATATTCACTCTGCATACTCTCCCTTTCATCTGCTCCTCTCTCGCACTAGTCAAATTCATTTCCCCAGATAGCTTCATTTCTATTGTTATCCCAGTATACTTATACATATACATAAAGTTATATTAATATTATCTTAAAAGATTTTTCAACCCAGTCCTCAGAAGAAAGACGAAAGATAAAAACTTATAATTCATCAGATGCTTTTGGAAGACAGTGGCTGACAAATATTCCTTCACTTATAAAAGTCTAAACTGGTTTAAGGAAAGAGTCAAAACTAAAGCTTCTTCTAGAAACATTTTCATTATTTGTGTCAGGGGACAAATACTATTTTTAAATGGTTTGCATTTAGTAGCCTATGAATGGAAGCACAGATAGCCAAAAGGAAAAAGTTTCAGCAGTAGTTGTGAGGTTAACAAGCTTTGAAATAGAATTTTCCAGAACCTGAACTTACCAGCCTTCCAATGGCACTGCAGGAAAATCTCCACTGGGGCAGCTAGGAGCATCTTTTGTGATCTGCACTTGAGATGACACTTAGTCAGAAAGAAGTGAGTGAAAGTTTGGCCTTGCAAGTTCTGGGTAAATGTCCAGAAGATAGGCAGGAAATGTTGAGATTTGATTCAATAGCAGTCTTGAGCTGCTATTATGCAGTCTTTCAAGTTCAGAGGTTATACAGTTGTAGACAACTGGATGGCATGTTTACTAGACGTAAAAAGAGCTGGGCCCCACCTTCTTGAGAAAACACAGTTAAAGAGTTACATGCCAGGCAATGAATGGATTTCTATTGATGTCTTCTATGCAGAGACCTTTCAGGTCTTCTGTCTTAGCAATACAAGAGTAGGAGGAAGAATTAATAACACAGTTCTGGCCTATGTTCAGGGGAACATACAAGGAGGAGTAGCTAATTTGGGATACCAGCAAGAATGTTTCCAACATTGTAGAAGTTAAACAGCAGCACTGGTAAAGAGAATTTCTTTCTCCATTTATGATAAAATGAGGAAAATAGCATGAGTGTCAAACCTTAATTGAAGTACTTACTATGTAAAATCCTGGGGTAGTTTTTGATACTGTTAGTGTTTAAATTTGAAAATTTTTACTTCTACAACTTTGGTGATCTCCCTCTTCTTAAAGATGTTTAATCTATGATGTGACATCTATGTCCAATAAGAAAAGGCTTGGGAAATTTTTTAGGGGATGTCACAACCTACATCTGCTATATTGAGATTTTTCTGAATCTATATAAAATTAATATCTATGGAAATGTTGCCATGGTAGTTCCTAAAAACATACATGGTCTATGAACAAATTAGTACAGTTTTTGATTGCCATAGGGATAAGATGAGATGACTTTTAAATTATTTACAAAATAAACTTAAGTTTACAGATTATTACTATATGACAGAAAGATATATATTAACATTTATTAAAGAAGCACATTAGTTAAGTATTTACCAGACATACATATTGCATTTCCTTCTCTGTCTTACATTAATTTGCATTAACATTGGCTGGAGTTATAGTTCACTGGTAAAGCACATGACTTGCGTGTGTAAGACCTTGATTTCAATACCCAGAACTACAGTTTGAAAAAATTATCATTACCTTTATTGGCAGTAGATGATAGAAAGGAGAGGTGAATGGGCTTTTCCTTATTATTTTGGTGTGGTTGTTAGGTGTGATTTATTTAGATGGAAGACTTTTCAGGCTCTTAGATGATATTTAATACATTAATTAATTTTAGAGATGCAGGAGGAAGTTGAGTGAAATGCACTTGAGAATGAGCAGGAAAAGTGGATGCACCTGAATGAGGCTCTGGTATCAATCTTCGTCCCATGTGAGTCCAGCATCATCATAGCCAACACAAAGAATCTCAGGTTGTAGAATGATATGTTCATGGTAAATCTGCCTACTGATTATTCCTGACTGCTTCTGTCAATCTGTAAAAAGAATTATTTTCTAAGGATATACCAATGTCTTTTTTAGTATGTAACATATCTCAAGCACCTTAGAACAGTTTCTATTATACATTAGACATTCAATGCATACTCATTGAAGAAAAGTAGAAGAAAACAGTGTTTAAAATGGATGGAAACAATGTTTTTTTTTTGTTTGTTTGTTTGTTTTGTAAATTAAATGGTGGTGCTCTTCTGCTTAGCTAGTTAGGCCCTCCCCACAACCTTGGGTTTAGGCCCCCTTCTGCTGCCCCACCAACCAGAGGCCTCCAGACTAGCCTGCCAAGGCAGATGTTCCCCCCTGTGTCTGGATCCGCTGTTCTGGTACCAGCTACATTTTCCTGTTCCAGAGCTCACATTTGCATACTTATCTAGTTAGACCCTTTCTCCATTGTCCCCATGGTCTGTAATCGAGTCTAGGCCCTTTATCTTGCTGGAGAGCTCTTGACTAGCCAGATTCAAACTTTCCTGTCCTGCCAATAGAAAAATCAAATGTGAGAAACTGAATCACAGACCAACAAACTATACCTAATCAGAAAGCAACAAAGTTACATAAATGAAATAAATGGAACTAAACTTCACCTAAAAAGAAAAGGCTAGAATTTCATATCAGACACATAAATAACAACAACAAAAAAACCCTAAATACTCAGACCACACTGAAAAACCACAAATAACATGAAAAACCAAAATAATATGTGCCCCACTCAAACCCACCAATCCTACAAAAGTGTACTACAATGAGAACCATCCAGAGGAACCTCTGGATGCAGAATTTAAACAATCATAAATACGATCAAAGAACTCAACAACTTTAAAGAACAGATTAACAATTAAAAAAACTCAAAGTGGGCAGGAATAAAGTCCTGACTGAAGCTCAAGAAAATAGGAATATATACCTGAATGAAAAAACAAAAACAATCCAGGACTTGGATAATGAATTCACCAAAGAAATAAAAATATTGAATAAAACACAAGTTAAAATGAGGATAGAATTGAAACCCTCAATAAGCCAATTTGAAATGTGAGAAGGAAACCTCACAAACAGAATGAAAGAAATGGAAGACAGAATATCAAGACTGGACAATAAAGTTGAAGAATTGGACCATTCAACCAAAGAATATGCAATTTAAAAAATACAGAAATAGCACTGTGGGGATAGCGCAGCCGTTAAAGGCTGAGGCTAAGAACCGCAAAAGACAAAAATACAGAAATAGAGTATGCAGGAAATATGGGACACCAATGAAAGATCAAAGGTACAGAGAAGGAGAAGAATCTCAGATCTTTGGCATTGACCAGATCTTCAACAGGAATATAGACGAAATTTTCTCCAAATTAAGGAAAGACATTCCTATACAGATACAAAACAACAGAGAACACAAATTACACAGGACCAGAACAGAAACTCCTCATGATATATCATAATAAAAATGCTAAATGTACAGAGGAAAAAGAGGATGCTGAGCCACCAGAGAGAAATATGTTTTCCAAAATATAAAGGAAAACCCATAAGAATTACAGATGATTTTTCAATACAAACTATGAAACACCTTAAAATAGTTCAACATCTTTCATAATTAGGGTAATGCAAATTAAAAATACTTTAAGATTTCATCTTATCCCAGTCAGAATAGCTAAGATCAAGAGAACAAATGACACCAAATGCTAGTAAGGAGGCAGGGAAAGGGGAGACCTCATTCACTGTTGGTGTGACTGCAATCTGGTACAATCACTATGGAAAGCAGTTCAGAGAACTCTTAAAAAAACTAACATAGAAATCACACATTTCTAACATTATTACCTATAAAAATAAGAAAAGTGGCCCTGATGTACATGCTGTGATGAATTATTTGTTTGTGTTTAAATTTTAAGCTATTTTATTAAATAAAATATGTAAAATGTTTTATATAAAAAAAACTAACAGTAAATCTACCATATGATCTGGTTATACCACTCCTTGGCATATACAAAAAGAACACATCCAATTGCAGAGATACGTGTATCTCCATGTTTGTTGCTGCTCTTTTTACAATAGCCAAGAAACTAAATGTTTCCTCAACTAATGAATGAATGATGAAAATATGGTATATTTATGAAATGGAGGTAAAAGTTCTACTCATAGGTAAAGAAAAGCCAAATCATTAAATTTTCAGGCAAATGGATGCCACTAGAAACTTTTATACTAAGTGAAATAACACAGACTCAGAAAAACAAGCAACATATGTTCTCTCTCATTTATGGATCTTAGCTCCATGTCCTTATAGGTAAGTATACATCTTACCACTCATCAATGAAGTTTGATTTGCAACAGATGGAGAAAATTGCAGAATTGCACACCTGGCCAAATGCAGAGAAAGAGTGTCTGTGAGAGGCTCTGGTGGTTTGAATGAAAATGTCCCACACAGGGTCCAAGTATTAGACATTTTGTCCTTTAGTTGGTGGGGCTGTTTTGGGAAGTTTTAGGAGGTGTGGCTGCCTTTAATCCTAGCACTCGGGAGGCAGAGGCAGGCAGATCTTTGTGAGTTCAAGGCCACCCTGGTCTACAGAGTGAGTTCCAGGACAGCTGGGGCTACAGGGAGACCCTGTCTTGAAAAGACAAAAAAAGAAAAAAAGAAAACATCCCACACAGGGTCCAAGTATTAGACATTTTGTCCTTTAGTTGGTGGTGCTGTTTTGGGAAGTTTTAGGAGGTGCAGCCTTGCTGGATGAAGCATATGGCTTTGAGAGTTCTTAAGCCATGCCAAATTTTCACTGTCTATTTCCTTCCTGTGTCTACTTGAAGATATAATTTCTTGACTTTGTGCTCTGGCCACCTCTGCTGCATTGCCTTCCCTGCCATTATGGCCTCAAATCCTTCTGGAATTGTAAGTTAAATAAACTATTCTTTCTACAGATTGCTTTGATCATTGTTTTTGTTGTTGTTTGTTTTTTGTTTTTTTAATCAAAGCAACAGAAAAATAACTAATACAGATGCCTAGCCCTACATGACAACTGTGCACTGCAACCTCTAAACATAAGGCTCAGGGGAGATAGAAGAAGAGGGGACAGAGAGAATATTACTGCATCTCTCAACTCTCATCAGCAACACTTCCTCATACAACAGAGGGTGATTAACACAGAAAGCTACAACTAGTCAAAATGTAGAGAATAAGAAACTGCAGAGTGCATGTCCTGGCATAGGACTCCTATAGTAAATCTCTCCCACCCAGGAATCAGGGACCATTTCAAAAGAGGAGGCAGAAAGACTCTCAGAGCTGGGAGTAGTGTAAGACCACAAGGAAACAGAACTTTCCAGGCTTCTGGGAACTTGCTCATATGAACTTACATCAATGGTGAAAGCATGCATAAGACCCATGCAAATTCAAACCAGACAGAAATCCAGCATAAAAGTAGAGATTTGGGGGGAAAAAGTAGAGATTTTGGTAAGAAGCCCCAATATTAGCTGAGGAACTATTGGCGACTGATCACTGCTGGGTGAGAGAGAATTGGTCTTTTTAAGAGATAGATAGGCTGGCCAAGCTTCAGTGGATTAATTCACCTCAAGGGACATCTGGGGATACGATGTTGACTTGATAGGCCTTTACATATATGATAGGATGCATGAAATCTGTCAGGGGAAAGAGCTATAGAGGTGTAGATAGGGGAGAAGGTCTTAATATGATTATTCTCTATTTGGATCCAAATATAATACTAAAGTCTCCTTAAGCTATGCACTTAAGCAAAATATATTAATACAGGATCTCTGATATCAGCGATGGATTATTCTACCAAGGAGATTTTAGCCAGGGGATCTAAGCCCCCCACAAAAGGTAAAGGCTTCTTGCCTGTAAACTGGGATACCTGCAAGAAGAGAGGCGATAAGGCCCTGCTGTTGAAGACCTGATGTAAGCATGGGAAAGATGCATTGAGACCACACTTACAAGTGTACAGTTGGTCTCTGGATACCAGAGAGTGTTTCCAAAGGCCACTAAACCAATAAAGCAAATATAGGACTCCCTGAGTCAAGCAAGACACCTCCGTCAGCACCAGCTACACCTCACCTGCCTGGAAATACTGTGCAGCAGTGGCAGCCACATGCCTGTATATCCTAAATCTAGTTGGCTATTAACTCTCTCCTTGGAGAAATAACCCATGGCTGATGCCACAAGCTTACATCCTCTAGTGGTTAGGATATGTTATAAGCCACAGAAAGACCCTGTCATATTTTACAGAAAAAATGTAATTTGTGGATTAACATACCATCCAAACATCTGTGTCTATACCAAAGTAACCTACCATAACAATTAGTACTGTTTAAATACCTATATTTCTATTGTGCTTCATTAGTAAGACTGAAAGGTTATTCCTGGACAAACTGTCAGCCCATGAAAGGAAACAGCCAGAATTGACCAGAGTCCAAGACAACAGCTCCAGAGAAAGTGGACTGTTTTGCTTCTCATCCACCTGTGCCCCTTTTCTAAGCCTGGGGAACAATCTGCAGAAGAAGGGGCATGATAGAATGTAAGGGCTGCGATTGGGGTGAATGACAAAGCTGCAGCAATATAGTCTGGACACTCATCTGGTTGGCTTGATTGGACATACAGGCCCCCCTAACTGGATGGTGGGACCAATGGGCTGTGTGGGTTTGGGCACAACTGCTTGCAGGTTGGTTTTACATGAAGGATGCTTGTACTCATAAATTATTACTTATTGCTGAAAAATGAAAAAAAGTAAAGAAGTAAAAAAAAAAAAGAATCTGATGTGAACTGACAGTAAGTAATAGGATGAAATCAGGAACAAATCAGTGGTTCCTGTGTCTATTAGTCAATTAAAGGAGGCAGTTTTACCAGTTTTATAAGAGATTACCTCTTATAAACAGTTGGCTCCAATTTACAGTTAGAGAATGACCTCATCATCCTCATATTTCTCCTTGTTCTATGGGGGGAAGGTAAGAAAGTCTCTCATATTAAAACCTCACAGCACCTAGTTTCATTAGGACTCATTATAAATAGTTGTGACAAGTAGGATGCACTGAGGAGTTTGATGTCTGTAGCAAACTGAGGCTTTTCTTCCTTTCGATGTTCAGACTGGCCAACCTTTCTGCTGGCACTTCCTGGTACATCCTACACAATGCAAAGCTATATATTTTCTTTCTCAGCCGTTAAGTTGGTGACATTTTTACCTGTTGGAACACGCAAATATTTTCCCATAGTTAGTTTTAAGATTTGAATTGCAAGGTTTTTGACAAAAAGTTTTCATATCTATCTGTATCCCCCTTTTTTATTTTATGTTTTTGTTTTTTTGACCCATGAGTCTCAAAAAGGCAGTTGTATTACACATACCTATAGGCTGGAATCAAGGCGCAGATTTCATCAAATTCACCCATGTTGTTTTGGGTGATGGTATGTGGCTAANACCCCCCACTGGATGGTGGGGCTGTAGGTGTTTGGGCACAACAGCCTGCAGATAGGTTTTGCATGAAGGATGCTTGTACTCATGGATTATCACTTATAGCTAAAAATGAAAAAAAAAACTGAGAGAAAGATGCAGGACAGTTATGGCAGAATGCATGATCTAGGAAAGGGAAATAAGCCTGAACTGAATTGGAAAAAATGTATGAAATGCACAAAGCATCAATAAAAACTAATTAAAAAAAAAAGAATGTAAAATTACACGACTTTATACCTGCATGCAAATTTACTGTTAAAATGTGAATCTCTAAATGTGTTTAGGAATCAACCTATAGTTTATTTTCAGAATTTTTAATTTTGACTTATGTGTGGGGTGTATATATGCACATTTTGGAATAATACAAAATATTATCCAGGTGTTATTTTCAAAGGAACATGCCATCAATGCTATATATGGTGCCTTCTTCTTGACCAAAGTACAGAACTGGAACAAACTATCCTGTTTTCACTATGTTTGGCAGACAGTAAGTGCTGAATAACCTGAACACCCCAAGCCTGGGGAGAGTTTCCAAGAAAAAAGAAAGAATTAGCCTGAGACAAAATTATGAGTTAAATGAAAGTAAGAGATTTCAGTCAAATCTTCTAACTAGTAAGAAGCTTTAGTGGAGGTTGAGAATATATATGCCTAACATCACTCTCCATCAACCAATATAACCATCTTGAAAATGCACATCTAGTTTGTGAATACCATATGAAAAGTCTGACTTTCATGCAGCTCCAGCTTTATTTGCTCAGCCTCCCTAAATCTGTAAAGCCATTTTTTCCACAAATCAGAGTCTCCATGATCCATTCTGTTTACAATCACAAATAAGACTAAAAATTTATTCATGTGATTCTAATGAGAAAGTACACTCTTTCATTAGATTAACATACTAATATGCATAATTTACAAAAATTGAATCATTAATTATTCTATATTAGATTCAATATTTAATTATTTATATATGAACATATATTAATATATATCAGTTATTGTATATTAGATTGAAGAAAGTATTACAACATTACGTTTTAGTGGCACCATCATTTAATTTTTTTTTTTTTTGGCATAAGGAAGAATTGACTATTTCCTTCCTTTAAAATATTAACTTTTTTTTTCCTAAAGTGGCTTTTGTCTTTGTTAGGGTTTCATGCATTTTACTGAGGGGTATGTTTTCTTCTTAGAATTAATTCTCTATTATTTTCCCCTTCCTGCTCCAGTTAACTCAGTCATTTATAATTTTGTCAGATTTATTTATCTATCTAAGGCACCAAATTTATCCTCAAGTCATTCTTTTAAACAGCAAAAAAAGACCAAAAAAGAAAACATTAAAGGACTCCAGTCCACTCACAAAGAAGCTGCCAGTTCAGTCAACAAAATTTAAACTTCCAGTAAAAACAGAAAACTCTCTGAGGTGTAGACCCCAATGGCTAAGAAAAGCCACAAGTTCAAGTTGACCTCGCCAAAAGCATTTATACTTTGAGCCAAAGTTATTAAAAACAAAAATCATTTGAAAAGAGAAAAAAAAAAAAAACCCATGCTACTGGGTTTCGTAACATTGAGATGACAGGCTACAAGAGGCTTTTATTTTTAATAATCTTGAGTTCTAAACAGGACTCTAACTCTGGTTTTCTTTCAAGTTCCTTTGCTTCCCACTTTCCAGCCACTCCTAGAATCAGCAGTCAGCCCTTGTGACTAGAAAATACAACAGCACAGTTGGCAGGGCTTCATCTTCAGGAAGTGCTTCTTTTCTTTCTAAAAAAAAAAAAAAAACCTCCGCAGCTCTGCATGACATGAGTGCACCAACCTACATGCAGAAATTACACTCATATACATATAAATAATAAAAAAACTATTATTTTACACAGCAATAGCTTTCATAATATTTTTATACAAGTTTATCAAGTATGCTGATCATATTCACTCTGCATACTCTCCCTTTCATCTGCTCCTCTCTCGCACTAGTCAAATTCATTTCCCCAGATAGCTTCATTTCTATTGTTATCCCAGTATACTTATACATATACATAAAGTTATATTAATATTATCTTAAAAGATTTTTCAACCCAGTCCTCAGAAGAAAGACGAAAGATAAAAACTTATAATTCATCAGATGCTTTTGGAAGACAGTGGCTGACAAATATTCCTTCACTTATAAAAGTCTAAACTGGTTTAAGGAAAGAGTCAAAACTAAAGCTTCTTCTAGAAACATTTTCATTATTTGTGTCAGGGGACAAATACTATTTTTAAATGGTTTGCATTTAGTAGCCTATGAATGGAAGCACAGATAGCCAAAAGGAAAAAGTTTCAGCAGTAGTTGTGAGGTTAACAAGCTTTGAAATAGAATTTTCCAGAACCTGAACTTACCAGCCTTCCAATGGCACTGCAGGAAAATCTCCACTGGGGCAGCTAGGAGCATCTTTTGTGATCTGCACTTGAGATGACACTTAGTCAGAAAGAAGTGAGTGAAAGTTTGGCCTTGCAAGTTCTGGGTAAATGTCCAGAAGATAGGCAGGAAATGTTGAGATTTGATTCAATAGCAGTCTTGAGCTGCTATTATGCAGTCTTTCAAGTTCAGAGGTTATACAGTTGTAGACAACTGGATGGCATGTTTACTAGACGTAAAAAGAGCTGGGCCCCACCTTCTTGAGAAAACACAGTTAAAGAGTTACATGCCAGGCAATGAATGGATTTCTATTGATGTCTTCTATGCAGAGACCTTTCAGGTCTTCTGTCTTAGCAATACAAGAGTAGGAGGAAGAATTAATAACACAGTTCTGGCCTATGTTCAGGGGAACATACAAGGAGGAGTAGCTAATTTGGGATACCAGCAAGAATGTTTCCAACATTGTAGAAGTTAAACAGCAGCACTGGTAAAGAGAATTTCTTTCTCCATTTATGATAAAATGAGGAAAATAGCATGAGTGTCAAACCTTAATTGAAGTACTTACTATGTAAAATCCTGGGGTAGTTTTTGATACTGTTAGTGTTTAAATTTGAAAATTTTTACTTCTACAACTTTGGTGATCTCCCTCTTCTTAAAGATGTTTAATCTATGATGTGACATCTATGTCCAATAAGAAAAGGCTTGGGAAATTTTTTAGGGGATGTCACAACCTACATCTGCTATATTGAGATTTTTCTGAATCTATATAAAATTAATATCTATGGAAATGTTGCCATGGTAGTTCCTAAAAACATACATGGTCTATGAACAAATTAGTACAGTTTTTGATTGCCATAGGGATAAGATGAGATGACTTTTAAATTATTTACAAAATAAACTTAAGTTTACAGATTATTACTATATGACAGAAAGATATATATTAACATTTATTAAAGAAGCACATTAGTTAAGTATTTACCAGACATACATATTGCATTTCCTTCTCTGTCTTACATTAATTTGCATTAACATTGGCTGGAGTTATAGTTCACTGGTAAAGCACATGACTTGCGTGTGTAAGACCTTGATTTCAATACCCAGAACTACAGTTTGAAAAAATTATCATTACCTTTATTGGCAGTAGATGATAGAAAGGAGAGGTGAATGGGCTTTTCCTTATTATTTTGGTGTGGTTGTTAGGTGTGATTTATTTAGATGGAAGACTTTTCAGGCTCTTAGATGATATTTAATACATTAATTAATTTTAGAGATGCAGGAGGAAGTTGAGTGAAATGCACTTGAGAATGAGCAGGAAAAGTGGATGCACCTGAATGAGGCTCTGGTATCAATCTTCGTCCCATGTGAGTCCAGCATCATCATAGCCAACACAAAGAATCTCAGGTTGTAGAATGATATGTTCATGGTAAATCTGCCTACTGATTATTCCTGACTGCTTCTGTCAATCTGTAAAAAGAATTATTTTCTAAGGATATACCAATGTCTTTTTTAGTATGTAACATATCTCAAGCACCTTAGAACAGTTTCTATTATACATTAGACATTCAATGCATACTCATTGAAGAAAAGTAGAAGAAAACAGTGTTTAAAATGGATGGAAACAATGTTTTTTTTTTGTTTGTTTGTTTGTTTTGTAAATTAAATGGTGGTGCTCTTCTGCTTAGCTAGTTAGGCCCTCCCCACAACCTTGGGTTTAGGCCCCCTTCTGCTGCCCCACCAACCAGAGGCCTCCAGACTAGCCTGCCAAGGCAGATGTTCCCCCCTGTGTCTGGATCCGCTGTTCTGGTACCAGCTACATTTTCCTGTTCCAGAGCTCACATTTGCATACTTATCTAGTTAGACCCTTTCTCCATTGTCCCCATGGTCTGTAATCGAGTCTAGGCCCTTTATCTTGCTGGAGAGCTCTTGACTAGCCAGATTCAAACTTTCCTGTCCTGCCAATAGAAAAATCAAATGTGAGAAACTGAATCACAGACCAACAAACTATACCTAATCAGAAAGCAACAAAGTTACATAAATGAAATAAATGGAACTAAACTTCACCTAAAAAGAAAAGGCTAGAATTTCATATCAGACACATAAATAACAACAACAAAAAAACCCTAAATACTCAGACCACACTGAAAAACCACAAATAACATGAAAAACCAAAATAATATGTGCCCCACTCAAACCCACCAATCCTACAAAAGTGTACTACAATGAGAACCATCCAGAGGAACCTCTGGATGCAGAATTTAAACAATCATAAATACGATCAAAGAACTCAACAACTTTAAAGAACAGATTAACAATTAAAAAAACTCAAAGTGGGCAGGAATAAAGTCCTGACTGAAGCTCAAGAAAATAGGAATATATACCTGAATGAAAAAACAAAAACAATCCAGGACTTGGATAATGAATTCACCAAAGAAATAAAAATATTGAATAAAACACAAGTTAAAATGAGGATAGAATTGAAACCCTCAATAAGCCAATTTGAAATGTGAGAAGGAAACCTCACAAACAGAATGAAAGAAATGGAAGACAGAATATCAAGACTGGACAATAAAGTTGAAGAATTGGACCATTCAACCAAAGAATATGCAATTTAAAAAATACAGAAATAGCACTGTGGGGATAGCGCAGCCGTTAAAGGCTGAGGCTAAGAACCGCAAAAGACAAAAATACAGAAATAGAGTATGCAGGAAATATGGGACACCAATGAAAGATCAAAGGTACAGAGAAGGAGAAGAATCTCAGATCTTTGGCATTGACCAGATCTTCAACAGGAATATAGACGAAATTTTCTCCAAATTAAGGAAAGACATTCCTATACAGATACAAAACAACAGAGAACACAAATTACACAGGACCAGAACAGAAACTCCTCATGATATATCATAATAAAAATGCTAAATGTACAGAGGAAAAAGAGGATGCTGAGCCACCAGAGAGAAATATGTTTTCCAAAATATAAAGGAAAACCCATAAGAATTACAGATGATTTTTCAATACAAACTATGAAACACCTTAAAATAGTTCAACATCTTTCATAATTAGGGTAATGCAAATTAAAAATACTTTAAGATTTCATCTTATCCCAGTCAGAATAGCTAAGATCAAGAGAACAAATGACACCAAATGCTAGTAAGGAGGCAGGGAAAGGGGAGACCTCATTCACTGTTGGTGTGACTGCAATCTGGTACAATCACTATGGAAAGCAGTTCAGAGAACTCTTAAAAAAACTAACATAGAAATCACACATTTCTAACATTATTACCTATAAAAATAAGAAAAGTGGCCCTGATGTACATGCTGTGATGAATTATTTGTTTGTGTTTAAATTTTAAGCTATTTTATTAAATAAAATATGTAAAATGTTTTATATAAAAAAAACTAACAGTAAATCTACCATATGATCTGGTTATACCACTCCTTGGCATATACAAAAAGAACACATCCAATTGCAGAGATACGTGTATCTCCATGTTTGTTGCTGCTCTTTTTACAATAGCCAAGAAACTAAATGTTTCCTCAACTAATGAATGAATGATGAAAATATGGTATATTTATGAAATGGAGGTAAAAGTTCTACTCATAGGTAAAGAAAAGCCAAATCATTAAATTTTCAGGCAAATGGATGCCACTAGAAACTTTTATACTAAGTGAAATAACACAGACTCAGAAAAACAAGCAACATATGTTCTCTCTCATTTATGGATCTTAGCTCCATGTCCTTATAGGTAAGTATACATCTTACCACTCATCAATGAAGTTTGATTTGCAACAGATGGAGAAAATTGCAGAATTGCACACCTGGCCAAATGCAGAGAAAGAGTGTCTGTGAGAGGCTCTGGTGGTTTGAATGAAAATGTCCCACACAGGGTCCAAGTATTAGACATTTTGTCCTTTAGTTGGTGGGGCTGTTTTGGGAAGTTTTAGGAGGTGTGGCTGCCTTTAATCCTAGCACTCGGGAGGCAGAGGCAGGCAGATCTTTGTGAGTTCAAGGCCACCCTGGTCTACAGAGTGAGTTCCAGGACAGCTGGGGCTACAGGGAGACCCTGTCTTGAAAAGACAAAAAAAGAAAAAAAGAAAACATCCCACACAGGGTCCAAGTATTAGACATTTTGTCCTTTAGTTGGTGGTGCTGTTTTGGGAAGTTTTAGGAGGTGCAGCCTTGCTGGATGAAGCATATGGCTTTGAGAGTTCTTAAGCCATGCCAAATTTTCACTGTCTATTTCCTTCCTGTGTCTACTTGAAGATATAATTTCTTGACTTTGTGCTCTGGCCACCTCTGCTGCATTGCCTTCCCTGCCATTATGGCCTCAAATCCTTCTGGAATTGTAAGTTAAATAAACTATTCTTTCTACAGATTGCTTTGATCATTGTTTTTGTTGTTGTTTGTTTTTTGTTTTTTTAATCAAAGCAACAGAAAAATAACTAATACAGATGCCTAGCCCTACATGACAACTGTGCACTGCAACCTCTAAACATAAGGCTCAGGGGAGATAGAAGAAGAGGGGACAGAGAGAATATTACTGCATCTCTCAACTCTCATCAGCAACACTTCCTCATACAACAGAGGGTGATTAACACAGAAAGCTACAACTAGTCAAAATGTAGAGAATAAGAAACTGCAGAGTGCATGTCCTGGCATAGGACTCCTATAGTAAATCTCTCCCACCCAGGAATCAGGGACCATTTCAAAAGAGGAGGCAGAAAGACTCTCAGAGCTGGGAGTAGTGTAAGACCACAAGGAAACAGAACTTTCCAGGCTTCTGGGAACTTGCTCATATGAACTTACATCAATGGTGAAAGCATGCATAAGACCCATGCAAATTCAAACCAGACAGAAATCCAGCATAAAAGTAGAGATTTGGGGGGAAAAAGTAGAGATTTTGGTAAGAAGCCCCAATATTAGCTGAGGAACTATTGGCGACTGATCACTGCTGGGTGAGAGAGAATTGGTCTTTTTAAGAGATAGATAGGCTGGCCAAGCTTCAGTGGATTAATTCACCTCAAGGGACATCTGGGGATACGATGTTGACTTGATAGGCCTTTACATATATGATAGGATGCATGAAATCTGTCAGGGGAAAGAGCTATAGAGGTGTAGATAGGGGAGAAGGTCTTAATATGATTATTCTCTATTTGGATCCAAATATAATACTAAAGTCTCCTTAAGCTATGCACTTAAGCAAAATATATTAATACAGGATCTCTGATATCAGCGATGGATTATTCTACCAAGGAGATTTTAGCCAGGGGATCTAAGCCCCCCACAAAAGGTAAAGGCTTCTTGCCTGTAAACTGGGATACCTGCAAGAAGAGAGGCGATAAGGCCCTGCTGTTGAAGACCTGATGTAAGCATGGGAAAGATGCATTGAGACCACACTTACAAGTGTACAGTTGGTCTCTGGATACCAGAGAGTGTTTCCAAAGGCCACTAAACCAATAAAGCAAATATAGGACTCCCTGAGTCAAGCAAGACACCTCCGTCAGCACCAGCTACACCTCACCTGCCTGGAAATACTGTGCAGCAGTGGCAGCCACATGCCTGTATATCCTAAATCTAGTTGGCTATTAACTCTCTCCTTGGAGAAATAACCCATGGCTGATGCCACAAGCTTACATCCTCTAGTGGTTAGGATATGTTATAAGCCACAGAAAGACCCTGTCATATTTTACAGAAAAAATGTAATTTGTGGATTAACATACCATCCAAACATCTGTGTCTATACCAAAGTAACCTACCATAACAATTAGTACTGTTTAAATACCTATATTTCTATTGTGCTTCATTAGTAAGACTGAAAGGTTATTCCTGGACAAACTGTCAGCCCATGAAAGGAAACAGCCAGAATTGACCAGAGTCCAAGACAACAGCTCCAGAGAAAGTGGACTGTTTTGCTTCTCATCCACCTGTGCCCCTTTTCTAAGCCTGGGGAACAATCTGCAGAAGAAGGGGCATGATAGAATGTAAGGGCTGCGATTGGGGTGAATGACAAAGCTGCAGCAATATAGTCTGGACACTCATCTGGTTGGCTTGATTGGACATACAGGCCCCCCTAACTGGATGGTGGGACCAATGGGCTGTGTGGGTTTGGGCACAACTGCTTGCAGGTTGGTTTTACATGAAGGATGCTTGTACTCATAAATTATTACTTATTGCTGAAAAATGAAAAAAAGTAAAGAAGTAAAAAAAAAAAAGAATCTGATGTGAACTGACAGTAAGTAATAGGATGAAATCAGGAACAAATCAGTGGTTCCTGTGTCTATTAGTCAATTAAAGGAGGCAGTTTTACCAGTTTTATAAGAGATTACCTCTTATAAACAGTTGGCTCCAATTTACAGTTAGAGAATGACCTCATCATCCTCATATTTCTCCTTGTTCTATGGGGGGAAGGTAAGAAAGTCTCTCATATTAAAACCTCACAGCACCTAGTTTCATTAGGACTCATTATAAATAGTTGTGACAAGTAGGATGCACTGAGGAGTTTGATGTCTGTAGCAAACTGAGGCTTTTCTTCCTTTCGATGTTCAGACTGGCCAACCTTTCTGCTGGCACTTCCTGGTACATCCTACACAATGCAAAGCTATATATTTTCTTTCTCAGCCGTTAAGTTGGTGACATTTTTACCTGTTGGAACACGCAAATATTTTCCCATAGTTAGTTTTAAGATTTGAATTGCAAGGTTTTTGACAAAAAGTTTTCATATCTATCTGTATCCCCCTTTTTTATTTTATGTTTTTGTTTTTTTGACCCATGAGTCTCAAAAAGGCAGTTGTATTACACATACCTATAGGCTGGAATCAAGGCGCAGATTTCATCAAATTCACCCATGTTGTTTTGGGTGATGGTATGTGGCTAACTTGGGAAGCAAACTTAATTTTTTAAGTTAAATCATCCTACAGGTAAAAAGAGTATGCTACAAGGTGATACTGTACAACAGAAAAGTTATAGAGAACATTCGTCACATCAGATTCTTAAAGCACTTCCTGCCTGATTCTTATAGTGTGGACCACATAATACTTCACCATTGCAGCACCTCCCCCTAGTCACCTGTGAATCCAATTCACAGTTTATTTAACAGCTAGAGAACCAGTATTCTCTGACATCCAAAGGCAGTAGCTGTGCGATGCTCTTCCTAAATTTGAACTTCACTTCACAGGGCCTTTCTTCTAGTCTTCAAAGTTTCAGTCATTTCAAACTCTTGCTTTTATTCCACATGCCTTAGGTAGATAGATAGCTTCTGGTTAGAATTACTGCTTCCACTATAATTTAATGCCACTCTATACTCTTTCTCTTATTTAGTCAACAGCAACTGGTTATAAATTTTATATTAAGTTATCTCTGAACAAATAACTGGTATTTGACTAGACCCCATTGGATGGACTTGCACTGGGGGACTGGGGACACTAACTTGACTTGATAGGCCTTAAGATAAATGACAATGTATGAAATAGAGTGGGGGGAAGACTTTGGGGGAGTGTCAATATGGAAAGGGTTGTACCCTTTTCTTCGAGATATGTATGAAATCCACCAAAATTCAATAAAATATACAAAAAAAAGAGATTAAACGGAGTTACCACATAATTGGGGGGCATTGCCCTTTCTAGACATTATAGGATAACAGCAAAACAAAACCCTCAATGCCAGGAATGGACTCCCTCTTTAGAAGCTATTTACCTGGATTCTCATAGATTCTCAAACAACCCTGTCCATTGCTCCTGATCGTGGCTACCCATCAGGTCTTAATGGTAAGACCCTATTGCTGAAGATACTATATACATGAGCTGTAAAACAAACAAGGGAAAATCAAGTTGGTGATGAATTAAGAACCCAACATCTACTGGTTACTGTTCATAGTGCTAGAAGCACTTATGCTTGCTAACTGTAAGGAAAAGTAATCTTCAACCTTACAAAGCTATGAATCTGTGAACTACAAAAGCAACTGGCCTGGAAAGACATGTGCATTGGTATAATAGCAGCATGAATACTATGGGGGTAACAAACTTCTCTCTAATTGGATTTAAGGCCTGTTTCATAGGATAGAACCCATACTTCGGGCTGGAGAGATGGCCGAGCGGTTAAGAGCACCGACCGCTCTTACAGAGGACCCGGGTTCGATCCCCAGCACCCACATGGCGGCCAAGAACCGTCTGAAACTCCAATTCCAGGAGAACTCCAGTTCCAGGGGAATCCGACACCCTCTTCTGACCTCTGCGGCATTGCGCGACACGGGTGCACAAACTTGCATGCAGACAGTACATTCATACACATATGGAAATAAATAAAATTAATGAAAAAAAATTAAAAAAAAAAGAACCCATACTTTACATTGATATCAGGCTTAGGAACCTGAGGCTAAATAGAACATAAAGGCCTGCATGTATGTAAATGCATCCATGTTGTGCAGTGCCCATGTAGGTCAGAAGAGGGTGTCAGACTCTCCGAAACTGGAGTTTCTGACAGTTGTTAAACCACCATATAGGTGCTGGGAACTAAACCCACGGCCTCTAGAAGAGCAACCAGTGCTCTTAACGGCTGAGCCATCTCTCCAGGTCCTCTGTTTCCCAGTTCTTAAAAGCTTCATTCTCAGCAGATTCCACTTAGGAACATAAACTTTGGTAGCTGGAGAATTGGTTCTAGGACCCCTATTAATGCCTGAATTTGTAGATACACAGTTACCTTAGATAAAATGGCAAAGTTGTTGCAAAAAACCTGAGCAAAATCTCCTATGTACATATATTATTTTTGAGGTACGTATGATAACTAATATAACACAAGTTATATGTAAATCTTTGTTATACTATATGGCTTAGAGAATAAAAAATGCAGAAAGAATACTGTATACATTTAGTACAGGTAAAATCGTCATGTGATGTACCCAGTTGAGTAAATACATAGACATGAATCCATTGCTGGAGAAGGATGACTATAATTTGTTTTTTAAACTGTTCTCTTGTCATTGATGTGATATGTTACCTTTTCCAATTTTTTTAACAGACTCTGTCCAGAAACACGCTGTGTGAACATAAACATTAAGAAACTGGAAGCAGTGACTGGTTTGGGATAGTCATCAGAGAAGCTATTTCTGATGCTCAAATCAGTCATCCTAAGAGAGAGGCCTGTGTAGGCCAGACTTCCACTTCTGGAATGCAGCTTTATGGTACAGAAAGTCTAAACATCCTATAATTACAGAAATAGTGTGTTTTACCTCTTACTGGAGATACATTTTAAAAGAGAATGACACTGCAAGAAAAATAGGCTGTGGCCCTATTACAGTAGGGTATAAATCAATGGAAGGTGAATTTATTTTTATTACGCTAATTGCCAAGAATTCATTGTCTCAGCCAAGAAAGTTTGTTTTTCATTTTCTTTCTGACAAAATTTGACAAATAAAAGTTTGGTTGTGAATCAAAAAGGAGAGAAAATAAAGCAGCAATGACTATTCCAGGATACTTTGGGGATGATTTTCCATGACTGTTACTTAATAATATGTACTATATTTTAAAATTTTTTTAAATGTCAATAAGTGAACTTAAAAAACTTTGGAAGTTTATTAAAACCATTCTTACAAATATTTCCTAATGGAGTCATGGAGACTCAGAAAAGACTCCCAGAATTGTCTTGTGACCAGCTAGCTATTTGAATTATTTTAATATGTTAATTTTCTTTAATATTGACAATTTCCTACATATTTTCAATGAACATGATAATATTCCCCAATACCCCCTCCAACTATTCCCAAGTCCCCACACTCAATATAGTCATTTCTCAATTTTATATCCTCTTCTTTAAAAAAAAAAAACAATAAGGCCAGTGAGTGCTGCTCATATGTATAAGGACATATACATATGTATAAGGGTATATCCATATGTATATGGATATATATGGGTATATGGGTAGGGGCCACCCACTGGAGCATGAGAAATCTACCAATGGCCAGACTTCAACAAAAAATGAGCCTCCCTCCCTCCCTCTCTCAGCAGCTATCAACTGTAAGGGATGGGGTTTGGAGAGCACCTCCCACATCTATGCAGGAAGCTTGTCCAGATAGATCTTGTGTCAGTAATGGCAGCTAGTATGAGTTCTTGAGTGTAGTACCCATGTCAAGCCCAGCAGCCAGCATTTCACAACGCTCCTCCTCATCCTTCAGCTCTCATATTCACTCTACCTCCTCTTCTTGCTATTCCCTGAGCTTTAATGTTTGTGTGTGTGTGTGTGTGTGTGTGTGTGTGTGTGTGTGCACGCGCTTGGGGCTTATTGAGAAAGAAACAGTGCTGTAGTTTCATTTCTGAGAAATGCCCCATTTCGGTGGTGTTTGTGTTGTAGTATCCGGTAAACTAAAGCCACTTCAGAGAATTGACACTTTACAATCATGGAAGGAAAAGAGAGAGACTATCCTCTTAAGGGAGAGTCTTTGTCACCAGTTTCTTCTTTACCTACTTGTCAGAGTTCTGTGACATCTAGAGGGAAAATGTGGAAAAATAAAGTATCTTAAAACTCCTCTGAAGCTTTATGGATGGCACCCCAAAGTTTTACTTAGCGTTGCCTAGATACTCATTCTAAACTCTAGTGGGAAAACAGCTAGTTGTCTTTCTTTGAGGACTTCTGAAATCTCTGTAGCTATATAAAAGAAGACATAAAGCACCAAGTGTTGAAATGTCAGTATTATGGATCATAATAAATAAATGAAGGCTGATGAGAGCCTAAGAAGGCACACATTTTCTGATGAGGACACGCAGCTCTTCAGAGGGATGATTTCTGTGTATGTGTGCACATACACACACATTTGAAATTCCAGGAAGGAAGCTGAACATCTGGTCACTTCGTTCTAGTATTTCCTAATTTATAAGAATATAAAAATTTGAACATTCCATATCAGAAAGTCATCAATCTGCAATAAGCTTTCCATTCCCTTTGAACAGTTTTCTTGTGAATATCGCATGGGATTGCTATTACAGCAGTTGCATTTGTGACTCGTGAGGAAAACACATCTCTGACCTGAAAATGTAGTCCACTCATGACATTATGCCTGGTATTCAGGTCACAAAATCCTTCACTGCTGCTATGACCTAACTCAAGATTATGTGAAATATAAGTTTCATGGGGCCTAAAATGATTTCTTGAAAATACCAAATATAACTTTTTTGAGATCTTTACTAACTTTCATGGCTTTTGTAGTCCAAACACATCTTCCTTGAGTCCAAACACATCCCCCAGTAACTCACAGATATCTACATTACTAATTTTTCTATAGAGTTTGTACTTGTAGTCAAGTGGCAGAGTAGCAAAGAAAAAATATTTCAAAAGAAAGAGACTGATTTATCATTCCTAGCCAAAGCATTTCAAACATCTCTGAATTTATTCTATAGGGGACAATAGAACTGGTGATATATCTATTTTCTTCAAGTTGTAAATATTATGGTTATATCTGAAGTCTTTCTTAAATAAAGACCTTTGCCAATACAGAAATATATAGGAGATATCAAATTAAATACTTTAAATTTGAGCCTTTTCTTACAAAGCACAGTCAACATTTTATAGTTTGGGAAAACCTCTCTTCTTTCTAATATAACTTATAACTTTATAGTCACATTACATTGCTCTTGCACCTTCTTGTTCATATTTATTTATTTGACATAATGAAATGTTCCCCATGTTTCCAAGCCTAAAGAAATTCCATTTCAATAAATATAGATGTACATCATCCTTATAAAGGAATATAGCTAATTCCATGCTATAGATATCCTAAATTACTGAATCATTTGTGTTGATAGCAAATTAAATTCTTCTGTTATCCTTCTCATTAGGACGATATTTCATGCTAGATTTTTTCCATATGTTTGTGTACAATTCATTCCTTTTTTGGAATATTTAAATGAGAGATCAGTGAGTGAAAGGACAGACACACTGTTGGTGCAGCTCCCCAAGTTACTGGCCATAAGGTTTAGTATAATAGCAATTCTAGCAGCAATGTGGCTTCCTTTATCTTAACAGCAATCAGCATTGTATTGATATTTTAGTCTGCCATTCACCAATAATTTCTACTTGCATTTTCTTATTATTAGCGAAGGTAAACATTTCTTCCTATGCTTTGGTTTATGATAGCCATCTTTTCTTATTTGCCTCTTCAGGCACTTAGCTATATACATTTGTTATTGGAATTTTGTTCTTTATTCAAAATAATTTTTGAGAGTACTTGTACTTGATATAGGGTATTTAATAAATATCCTACAAATATTGTTTTATTTTTGCTTCATAATTGTTCATAGTGTGTTCAGGGAGTGTTTGGTTGCTTGTTTGGCTTTGTTTGAATGCAAAGGGAAACAAGCCAAGTCTTTAATATCCCATATAAGTAATTTATAGAATCCGATACACCAAATAATGAAAATAAAGTGTGATTTGCTCAAAGTATCTTTCTTTGGATTGCAGCAGTGATACACAAAAAGTCAAGGACTTAAGAATTTGGGAATTGAGTCGAGTTCTTGGCTATGTGGGATAAATTTCCAAAAATGAGCAGAGCCCATTCGCTGCATGTCTGCCTGGACCCTGCTCACTGTTCACTTTCTATCATCTGTGATTTAGTTTTCAAACAAAAAAAGTTCAGATTGAATAGCTTTCTCTAGTTTAAAAAAATGAACACCCGTCTGAAGGATGAGAGGTTAGTAGATCTTTATTATCTACAATTGCAAACAACCATCTGGCAAAAAATTTCATCCTTAGAAACAAATGATTTGTTCTCTCTACAATAAAATAAAGAAGCTAGTCAAGCTCTTGTAAACTAGGTACTAGAGAGACTTCTCACCATGTTTTAAAAATATAAGATGGTTTTTCAAAATAGCTCTTTGTTTTCATATATTCATAAATACCTGTGTTCTATGAGGAACAGTGGAGTTAGCAGAAATAGAGCTGAATTGAGACTTGGCTCATATTTCCAATTTTTGTCAATGACATGCTGTAATTTTGGAAAAGGGCCAGAATTTCTATATTGGTCAATCTGTCCACATTTTTTCTTCCTTTCTTTCTTTCTTTCTTCCTTTCTTTCTTTCTTTCTTTCTTTCTTTCTTTCTTTCTTTCTTTCTTTCTTTCTTTCTTTCTTTCTTTCTTTCTCTTTCTCTTTCTCTCTTTCTCTTTCTTTCTTTTACCTAAAACTCATTATCAGTGCCCTCCTCCCAACAAAATTCATTTTTACATGCAACCTTTTTATTTCCTTGNCTTTCTTTCTTCCTTTCTTTCTTTCTTTCTTTCTTTCTTTCTTTCTTTCTTTCTTTCTTTCTTTCTTTCTTTCTTTCTTTCTTTCTTTCTTCTTTCTTTCTCTTTCCTCTCCCTTTTTTCCCCTCTCTGAAGACTTTGTCACTTCAAGTCTCCAGATTGACCTGAAGTCCTTTCGGGATTTATGAGGCAGATAATGATGATATTTAAACAGGAAGGGAGACACCTTGGAGCAGCTAGGTTTACAGAGATGCAGTGTGGAGGGAAGATGTTCCCCTTCCTATTTCAGCGGCACAGATTGTTTCTCCTCCAGCCTTCAACACTCCCCTCCCTGCTCCTCAGCTCAGCTGGCAAGCTCACCTTGTTCTTAAAATAAAAAGATCAAGGCTGTCCCTCTTGATTTGCTTCTTCACTTCACTGTCCTTTCTTCTACTTCTGCAGACGTCTCTTCACGTTTACCAGCCGCACAAGAGCTTCATAAGTGCACGCACTCCCACCCCATACACTTGATACACTCACTTCATTCCACCTCTCTCTCAGTTGATTTAAAATAACCATCTCCCCACCTCAAGGAGAGCCTTCGCTTGAACTTACTACCACTTTCTTCCCAATTTCTACTACTTTATTTTCACAACAAACCTTTCTCCTCCTCCACCTAATTTTTGTCCTTTCCTCTGAAGTAGTTTTCATCTCCTTCAATGACACTTTGAAAAACAAAAACGATCACCATCTTTGTTGTCCCAAACAGCTGCGAGTAAACGCAGTCTCCTTGATCCTCTCACTGTTTTTGACACCATGCACTGTATTTCCCTCCTGAAGCTCTACACTTCCAGCTCTGTGATACTCCACTAGCTCAGTCTCATGCAATTATGTCTGTCCTTTCCTTTGCTGGATCAGGTTAATTCATTTCTTTGTTCTTTGTGTATATTCTCTCAGTGAATCAGGATTCTGAACTAGACCTACCATTGGTTGGTAGTGTTACTTCGGAAAGCTACTTTGTTGGTTGTTTTCTTTCACGAGTGAGGATAAAATGCACAGCTGGAACAGAGACAATGAGGATGGGATGAGACTCTAGATAAAGGCACTTACACTGGTACCTGCCCAGAGCTAAGCAAGTCATTGTTATTGTTGATTGGTTTGTTTGAGTCTCCGTAGTTCTCCATGGGTAATTCTGGTCCTATTATAGCTTTGCTCCATTTTTGGCCAACAGTATTTTAGGAAATCTATATCCAGAGTTTAATATTTAATTACATACTTCCTTTGGCCAGTGACTGGTATTTAAGGCAACCTGTATCTTTCTAATGACAAATCCAGCGTCATCTCAGCAGTTCTCAGGTGTGCTGCCCTGCACCTGACATGCACTCAGTTTTTAACATAGTAAGTCTCTGAGAATTAGCCGATACCAGCCCTTCCTCCTCCCCAATCAGACCTAGAACAAGTGATCCAGACCATGAGCATGTAACGAATGCAATATCACCTTCCTAGGCATCTTTCTGGCTTTTCTGGGCATTCATAAATAGAATTAGAGTGCAAAACACTGAAGTGATAATTTACTAAAAAAAATCATCGATCTCTAGAATACTGGGGTCAGGTAAGAGCCCATTCTTCCATTACTGAAAAGAATTATTTGGTAGTGCAATAAAATGTTAGATACTAACAATAACAGAAAATAAAATGAATTATACTTTCCTTAAAGCATTCCTTGCTTGACAGAGGATGCAGCTCAGTGGTAGGCTGATGTCCAGTATACACAAGGCCATGGGTTCAGTCTTCAGTAACAAAACCAAGCAAACAAAACACATGTTTTAGTAGAGGAGACAAAGGGGCCAGCAATTCCATCAAAGTGTGATAAATAATGTCAATATGGGAAAGAGCTGGCTAGTAACATATGCAGAAAAGAGTACTTAAAGCATTCTTTTGTATTCTCAAAAATGCTTTTGGAAAATATAATTTCTAAAATAAAATTAAAAATTCATTTTATACCTCATAAATAAAACTATTATAATTTATATAATTGTTCCTTTAAAGATATGTACATATCATTTGTCTTCAAATAAAATTTTTATGTCTCTAACTATTTCTACCCCCAGAGATGAGGCCCAATCTTCCAAGTACTCCTGGAGAATAAAACTGTATAAAATCTTAAAGTAGTTGAAAGTTTTGGAAAAATGTAGCTGGAGGGGTTGTTCAGCTGTTGAGCGTGTGTACTTATTTTGCAGGGGACCTGAGTTCAGGGCCAGGCACCCACGTCCTACAGTTCACAATTACCTGTAAATCCTGCTTCAAGTAGATCAAATGCCTGTGGCCTCCACAGACATAGACGGACATAGACACACACACACACACACACACACACACACACACACACACGCACGTACGCACAATTAAACAAGATGGAGTCCATTCTTGCCACTGATATCAGGCCTAGGAACCTGTGGTAGACAGGTTGCAGGCCATAGGGGGAACTTATTGTGCTTATTCTGCTAAAGGAACATAATATTAAACTGACTCCTAATGATTTATTGCTATGCCCATAGGTTAATACATTTCTCAACTCTTACCAGAGAAGTTTGTTCATGCAACATCCTCCTAAGGTTCAGTACTCATTGTAGAAGAGAGGGCAGAAAGATTGTGAGAGCCAGTGGTGGAGGATAACTATAAGGAAACAAAGTTTTCCAGAAAGCAGGATAGTTATGAATTCACAGCAGTTGTGACAGGATGTACAAGATCTATGTAAACTCAGGGCAGACTGGTCTCTACCACAGAGGCAGGGTTTCCCTAGCTGGGGAACTATTAGTACAGCTGCTAGGAGAGGCAGAGTTCTTTTCTTTAAGGTTGTGATACTGGGTAGGATGAAGAGGTTCCATGGGATGGATCGATGGTGAAGGGAATTTGGGAACACAAGTTAGACTCCATAGGCCTTAGGAAATAATAGAGGACACAAAATCAGGCAGGGGAAGGGGTCAAGGGGTGCAGATGTCAGAAGGTGTCTCAATATGCTCAAAATTTCTTATATGAAATTCTGAAAAGTTTAATTAAATATTAAAATAAAATAACTAAAAAGGCATCAGAAAAAGTAATTTGTTTTTTTAATTTTATTTATTTTTTATTTTTAAATTTTATTTATTTTTGTATGTGTATGAATGTATTGTCTGCACGTAGGTCTGTGCACCTGTGCTGTGCAATGCCGTGGAGGTTAGAAGAGGGTCTCAGATTCCCCTGGAACTGGAATTCTCCTGGAATTGGAGTTACAGATGGTTCTCAGCTGCCATGTGGGTGCTGGGGATCGAACCTGGGTCCTCTGCAAGAGCAGTTGGTGTTCTTAACCACTAGGCTATCTCTCCAGACTCCCAGAAAAAGTAATTTGATTTTAGCAGCCAAATATATGTAAATATGAAAAATGGTCAATTACAATTTTTCTTTCTTATTCATTGAAAAGTTTTAATTTACTCTATCTTAAAAAAAAAAAAAAAAAAACAGGGCCTGGAGAGATGTTTCAGTGTTTAAGAGCCCTGGCTTCTTGTTCAGAGGACCTGGTTCTGAGTCCCAGAATTCACATGGTAGCTAACAACCATCCATATCTCCAGCTCCAGAGGATTCAACACACTTTCTTGACTTCCATCAGCCCTACACAATGTGGGTGCACTTACATACATGCAGGCAATACATATAAAATTAAAAATAAGAATAATAAATAAAATACTTAAAAAAGCAAGCAACCCAAAATTAAATGACATGTAATCTACAGAAAAATATCAAAATTAAATTTAAGAGATATGATATCAAATTTCAACTCAAAGATTGATAATGGCCTATGATATAGGCCAAAGCTATTCATATTTTCCCATGTATATAAAGCAGAGGAATTATTTTATGGCTGGAAAAGTGACCCCAAGGGCATTTCTCATGGTGGAGCTGAGTGTAGTAAAGATTTATAATTTTTTTCACAAACGAGTTTATTATTTCACATGAAGTTAACAACCTTTCCACGGGGACTGTAGGACAGAGAGAAAACACATCTTTTCTTAGCAAAATGGCATTGTATTTTTTTTTTTTTACCAATAACAGAGTGCCTTGAAAAGAAGGTAAATAGTCAAATCAATGGGTTTTGCATCGTGCCCAATTTCCTGTTTATAAAAGGGAAGTTTTTTTTTTTTCTCATTTCCTGATTTATTTCACAATAAAACTGAACCACCCAGGGAAGAGAATTCAGCTTCCTAAAATTCTCCATGGAAGCCTGACCAGTGACTCCCACTCTGCACACCATTAACAATTTTCCTTAGGGTTTTGAAGATTTTTCTCTTTGAATTAATTAAAGCATATTTGAATGTGACAAACATCTCCAAATACTCTGTAATCTGGCAGGAAGAACTTTTTTTTTCCTTTTCATTCATTCTTTTTATTCTCCTTTGTATCTACAGAAGCTCCAAGCTCCAAAGATAGTTCCACAGTGAGGCAAGGTTGTTTACCTTCGCTCCTTCACAAAAGATAATCCAACAAATTACATTAATTATAAACCAATATGTTCCATTCAATTCCCAGATGAGTCAGACCTGGGGATGAGCATCTGCTCTTATTTTCTGAGCTCAGTTTTGAGGACAAGATACACAACAATGCTCAATCCATAATTAACAAAAAAAGATTAAAGATGCAACATTGCCACATCCTGCCTTTTGAAGCAGTGTGCTTAAAAATATACATGCCGGTTCCTGGAAGGCAGTTTTTCTCCCCAACTCAGAAATAGTTTATAGTTCTCCATGGCATGTATTGTTTAAAATATTTACATTTTTTTAGCTGGACTTAACATAAACATACAAATATTTTCTACAGAAAGAATGAACAATAATTTTCTATTATGACAATTTGTTTTACTTGAGGAGTCTCCCTTTCTCTAGGTAATTTCTTCTTGTTCTCCTGAAAACAATGTATGATGTGTACTAACAGTGTTGTTTAGTGGTGTGGGAAATGAAAATGGGCAAAATATATTATTATTTAACAGATTTGGTGGGCTGTTTTTCTTATTTGGGCCATAAACAGAAATCATAGTAAACTGTACCAGCTCCCCATGTACAACTACGTTATAAATTTAGCACATACATCCTTCATTCTATTCATGGAAATCCCAGTTAAACAGTTGGTGGTAAACAAATATTTAAAATTTCTGTATTATAGATACCTATTTCATATATAGCGTCCATATGTGGTTGAATATAAATAGGCATACTGTTTAAGTACACCCACACACTGCACACAAAGTGAGTGGAGAGTCTTAGAGTGAGTGGGCTTCTCTTTTTCTGGTTCACATGTATAATGCCTAATTATAATATAGCTATGAACATTCTTTACATAATCATTCTGAGATGCAGTGAAGAAATGAGTCACTGAAAGACCTGATTCTTCTCACCTCTAGAGTGCTTCATCACTTATCTATATTGCACAACCAATCATGAAAGAAAAGTTACCCTGTGTTGGCTGAACTTCTGTTGATCTTCAAACGACTCTCAACACCACCACATAGGTGCAGATCCTTGCTGCAATGAGGCTGAATTCATGCTGTTGCTGAAGAGAGGTAGATGAGGTACAGTTGATCTTGTTTCACTGGAAGCCAACTGCCTACTGGGGTGGTTCCAATGTAAGACTGCCACACAGATTTTGTGGTATTATCCATATCTTGATCACACCAGGCCAGAATCCTACAGAAAGAAAGCTTAACAGGAGAGAGAGAGAGAGAGAGAGAGAGAGAGAGAGAGAGAGAGAGAGAGAGAGAGATCAAGGCACATTCAGAGTCACACACACACACACACACACACACACGCACGCACGCGCACGCACGCACGCACACACACACACACACACACACACACACACGAAAAAAAAGGCCTGCAACTAATAAGCTATTTTGATTGAGTCATTTCAATATTATAATGCTCAAGACTGAAAGAAGGAAATGCTAGTTAAGATGCTTCCACATACAAATTAAAAATAAAGCTTAAGGTCTTTACAAAACAGTTTAGAAGTTATTGTTGAATTAGTAAGATAAGTGCAAACTAGCAGTGCTTCAGGCTATCAAAATTTCAAGAACAAGCTCAGGTTTTCCTGTCTTTTTGCTTTGCTATCAATAATGCTTGATTTTGTTCTCAGTGCTGTCACTTCGTCGTTGAAAAATGGCCACTGCAACTCCAGGCATCGTATTCTTTTTTTTGGTCGGGGGGCTTTTTGAGACAGGGTCCCCCTGTAGCTCTGGCTGTCCTGGAATTCACCCTGTAGACCAAGCTGGCCTTGAACTCACAGAGATCAGCCTCCCTCTGCCTCCCAAGTGCTAGGATTAAAGGCGTGCGCCATCACGCCCAGCATTTCTTTTTTTTTTTTCTTTTCTTTTCCTTCCTTCCTTCCTTCCTTCCTTCCTTCCTTCCTTCCTTCCTTCCTTCCTTCCTTCCTTCCTTTCTTTCTTTCTTTCTTTCTTTCTTTCTTTCTTTCTTTCTTTCTTTCTTTTTCTTTTTTTTTTCAGGCATCATATTCTTACATGGGCTTAACCCTAAGCCTTCACCCTTTAGGAAGTACTCCATTTTAAAGTGGAAAATATTTTCCAGGATCCTCTTGTTAATTTTCCTTAAGGTGCCTTTGGCCAGAATTGGGGCACATGACAAGAGAAGAGACTACTACTGTTAGACTAGACTAATAATAATTAGTCTCCAGTATTTTTAAAAGTAGGAACATTGCTACCAATAGAGAAGCCATTGTTGCTTAGTAATTCAGAGTTTACTTTGCTACCAAATGTCTGCGAATTGCGGTACAATTCAAAAGTATGCAAACACACATATATAATCCTGTATTTTATAACACCATAGTAATAATGGCTACTCATGAAATAAAAGCATTTAAAAATAACCTGTGGTATTTTTCATCAAGTAATGGTGTTTCTTCTCATGTTTTTTTATACAGTGGCATAGACCTCTCCCTGTCTCTCAGAGATACTGGAGTAGAATTTGCCAGCCATGTGATTGTAAATATTGCTTAACTTTGCTGTACTTCAATTTTTACATGGACAGCCTTGGAGTAAAATTCCTGGGCTGTCTAATTGAATCTGGCTCCATGGAAAGGATTCATTTCAGGAATTCCATGAAAGTGCTTTAGGGCTGACACCACATGGTCAGCCATATTTTACCCCTTAGTATTTTATATGCAGCCAAATTGTGAAAATGGTTTAAAAAACTTGTTGGGATCTCAGACTCCAGTGTGGGTCCCTTGCAAGAGTTTTCAGTGGAGAAGAAGGAGGCACACTGATTCACTTACATTCCTGGCCAGGCTAGTCAAGTGCAATATGACTCGAAAGGCAAAATGTCCAGCCACTAGCCCCACTGTCTTCTAAGCTCTTCTGACCCTAGTAGGAGACAATTTCCAAACATCACATTATTCAAAGTTATTATATAATATTCGCAACCATTGAGCTTACCATGAAATCTTTTGTAAATCTAAGCTTTTTGAGGTTTTATCTGCTCTGCCAACACGTGCATGATCTTTACCAGCACAGGACATGATTTTGAGCTGGCTGCATTTGATATCACAGATCTTTGTAAACTCCACCAGGAATCTGTAGAAGGGCTTCTTACACTGTTTTGGAGCAGATGTGTTCACATATGGGATGTGACTGAGCTTATATATGGGATGTGATTTGGGATATACAACCATTGGGCAAAGGCTCAGAGTCTTTCTTTAGTTCACAATGTTTAGTATTCTCTCCGGCCTGAATTCTCTTAGTTTCTTTTTAAACACACACACACACACACACACACACACACACACACACACACACACACACATATATAATATATATATATATATATATATATAACAAAGTTCAAAATGAAGTTGAGGAGACAAGACCTATAGGTGTAGGGTATACCTGGATATTATAGCACTTTGACATTGCTGTGGATATAGCTCTTGTCTTTTCTCCTTGTCTTTTCTCCTACCAAATAACTGTTAAGTTCTTTGAGAATAGGGATACATTTTTTGGTTCTCTCTTAATCTCTGATCTTTTGTACAAGGACTGCTCTGTAGCATTGGTTTAACACATTCACTATACAGGTGAATGATTATGTTATGAATGGAAAATCAAGTAAAGACAAATATAGAAAACAATGGACAGATTGAGGTGAGCAATATTTGATGGTTTCCTGGAAGGATAAGGAACTGAGAAAGTTGGAATAAGACTTGGATTCATGTAGATAAAAATGTGAGTGGGGAAGAAACATGGGTTCAAAGAGTCATGGGGCAGCATTTTAAAAAGCAGAAATGAAGGGCTAGAGAGGCAGCTCAGTAGTTAAGAGCACTGGTTACTCTTGAAAAGGACCAGGGTTTTTTCCCCATCACCCTCATGGTGACTAGCTAAACTATAACTGCAGTTCCAGGGCATCCAGTGCCCTCTTCTGTCCTCTTCAGGCATTACATGCATGGGTGCACTTACACACATGCAGACAGAAAACTTATACACATAGAAATATAAATAATTTTTAAAAAAAGAAGCAGAAATGATGTTGGTAGGGAAATATTTTTATATGGTTCTGGAAAGTCCTCATTGAGTCTTAGATTCACCACATCAAGTACTCACTTGAACGTTTCTTGACAGTTTTAAATTATCTATGTGCCATTCAGTTCTTATTTTGAATAACAAATCATTGTTTTCATAAAACATTGAACTGCTTGTGAAGAAAGCTTTCAAATGGAGAGGGGAATGTAAAGATGATTCACTGTATGAATTATTTATTCTAAAAATAAGTGAGAGTTCTTTTTACAAAAAGTTCTTCATCTCGGGCTGGAGAGATGGCCTAGCGGTTAAGAGCACCGACTGCTCTTACAGAGGACCCAGGTTCGATCCCCAGCACCCACATGGCGGCCGAGAGTCGTCTGAAACTCCAATTCCAGGAGAACTCCAGTTCCAGGGGAATCCGAGACCCTCTTCTGACCTCCGCGGCGTTGCACGACACGGGTGCACAGACTTGCATGCAGGCAGTACATTCATACACATACAGAACTAAATAAAATTAAAAAAAAAAGTTCTTCATCTCATAGCATCAAAATTCATTTTTATTTATTTACATATTTTTAAATTTTATTGATCTTTGGTAATTTCACAAAACAATTCTTAATCAAATTTAGACCCCATTACCCCATCCATACCCCTCCAAACCAAAAATTAAATTCTACTTGCATTTTTCAGAGACTTCTAGGGAGACATAAAATAAGGAAGAACTCATCTTTGTAATTTTGGATATGTTTTCCAGAAAATACTTTTTTACTCTGAGAATTTCATATAATGTACTATTTTATATTTTCATTTTAATATTTTATTGTTTTTGTGCCTTTCATATAATACATCTTAATCAAATTTAGACACTTTTCCTCCTACCAAATTCCCATGGCATCCTCCTCCAAGATTTCAGGTATTCTGTCATATATCTTAAGTCCTATCTGGTCAAGCATTTCTACTTAGATCATTTTCAGAGCCCTTTCCTGTAACCCCCTGACTCCATATTTAAGACAGGGACCCTGCATAAGCAAGATTTCTCTTTTTTGTTGCTGGCTGTGGGTTGTTTGTTTGTCTGACTTAATTTCCTCTTACACAGAGACTTAATGGAAAGGAGGAATCTAGAACCTAAATTTCACTTCACAAAACAGTGGGCTCTTGGGGCTGGAGAAATGAGCTCAGCAGTTAAGAGTAGTGGCTGCTCTTGCAGAGGAATGGCACCCACATGGTACCATCCATAACTTCGGTTTTAGGGTATCTCATGATGCTCTCTTCTGACAACATGGGTATTCCATGACATGGGTACACTTACATACATGCAGGCAATATACTCATACACATAAATAAAAATAACAAATAAGATATTTCTTAAAAACCAGTGAGATTTTAGTATGAGATATATGGAGATTCTAGGGAAAAGTATCTTAAACTTTATGATATGAAGATCCCTAAATAATTTTATAAGAACTGATTTCGACACTTATCTGGATATTTTAAATAAAGAAAAATTTAAATAATTAAAAAATGAAATAATAAAACCATTATGTATTATATAAATAACATATTTGTGAAAAAGCTGTCTTTCCCAGATACAATTTTTGACAGCCACTTTATTGGTCAGCTTAACAGAAGTCAACTATTTTTCATTTCTACTTCACCCAAACTGCAGTGATACCTGGTTTTGGTAAAAGAAAATACTACTCCAAATAGTTGTACATCTGCAAAAGAGAGCAGTATATCATTGGCCTTTACATAGTTTTGAATATTCTGTTTTAATACTTAAACAAGATTGTATAAATGATTGTGAATTATGGATATTATCAATGTATGATCTAAACTATTATCAGTGGACATTTTAATTCTGCTAGATTAAGGTCCATTAGTTTATCCCATTAGGTTTAAATAAGGTTTTACCCATGTGTCTTTTTACATCACCATTCATTGGTCATTTGGAAAATGTTTGTTTACTGAGTTATACAGATCTTCCAAATGTTGACACATATCATAATACAACATATTTTTAAAATCACATTTGTTAGTATCGCCTTTGAGCTCATCAGAAACGTCTAGGGAAGCTGACAGCCTCACAGTGACATATATAGGCTTTCTAAAATTTGAATTTTTGCTTGAAGGCTCAAATTTTACCTTGAACACCAAATGCTTTTCAATTTTTTTCTCTTGAAGTGATAATCTCTGTGTGTTTGTGAGAAAAATCTCTGCCAAACACTCAAACTATGATCTAAATAACATTAGTTTGTTGGTCAGCCTTCTCTTAAGTAAAAGCAGTAGTCTAACAAAAGAAAGAATTTATCCATTATTACTTTTATATCATCAATGCAAATGTCAATACAGAAATAAAGGTAAATATTGCCTGAATGTAATAATGAAAATAGATGTGACATCTTATGCAAAGAGAGTCTTGGAGAACTATAAGGGTAGACAGATAACAACTTAAAATCCTCAACAGGAATGTCATAGGAGTAACAGAACACTATCTGATTGGATTTAAGCCCACTCTACAAGATGAGACCCACACTTAACACTGTTATCAGGGCAAGAACCTGTGGCTAGGCAGGTTGTAGGCCCTAGGGGAAAATCCACTACCATTATTCTTCTAAACAGACTCCAATTGAATTGTTGCTGTGTATATAAATTAGTGCATCTTTCAACCCTCAGCAGAAAAGCTTCTTTTGGTCATAGATTGCAATCAACACAGACACAGCTAGTCAAAAGAATGACAGCAGTATGCTCATTATTGAATGGGACACCTATATCACAGGTTCTCATCCCAAGGCTCAGGGATCATTGCAGAAGAAGGGGGAAAGGATTCCAAGAGCCAGAGGTGTTAGATGACTCTCACAAAACAGTGTTTTCCAGACACAACAGGACAGTATTTACATGCAAACTCACAGAGGTTCTGACAGCATGCACAAGATCAAGCCAGACAAAATCTGAGTAAGGAGAAAAGAAGTAAGCAGGATGTCCCACCCTTAGCTGAGGAGATGGATGGCTGTTGGGTGAGGGTGAGTCAGTTTTCTTTAAGAGTATGGCCTTGTGTAGGTCGACCATGCTTGAGTGGAAACCCCACACCCAAGACTATATGGGTACCACACAATGGACAGTTTTTTTTTAAAGGAGAACCCAAATTTGAGTGGGTAGGAAAGAGTTGGGAAGGGGGTGGATATGATCAAAATACATTATGTGACATTCTCAAAGAACAAAAATTTTAAAAAGAAAACAAAGTAAAATTTAACAGGTCAGGTGACAAAATTCCTGCACTGCAAAAAATTAATAAAATGTCAATAACATTACTGAAAACAATCTTCAGCCTTTGAACACCAATAATAGAAGGGTTTGTTATACTGAATGTATATATATATATATAGATGTCCCTCAGAGCAATGTCTAGGGCCCTCATTAAATGGCAAAGTATATTACTTAACTCAGGATAGTTTAAGACAGAGGTCATTTACTGTGCTGACATGGAACAAAGCAGAAGATTTGGAATCTTTGTACTTTTTGAATGATGAAACATGGTTTTAAATACATGGTCATTTTCGAAAGTCATATTGTCCAGACACACAGATCAGGACCACCTCCAGTTTTGTGTCTCTAAAATCTATGCTCTCAATCTGTATTTTAAATTCTGGGCAAAGAGATTATGGAAAATGGGACTGGACTATAACACAGTCAGATGCAGTAGGTAGCCTCAAGGAGTTTCCAGTACAGAAAGGAAGATGAGACAAATAAAATTCAAAACAAATAATACATAAATGATGGCTTATGGGAAAGGAAGAACCATCACAACTGCAAAAGGCTTGATGATATTAAAAAGAAGATGGCTTTGAAATGAATACGGTGGGTGGTAGGGTTTTGTAGCAGGCAAGATTGTGACAGACAGAAGTAGTGCCACAAAGGGAGGAAGCCAGGAAGTTCAGGCACGTGTGGAGGAAACTCCAAGTAACCTAGTTCTGTGGGGTGTCTGGGAATCTTATACAAATTAAGTTAGTAATATGTGATGGAATCAGAGGGCCATACCCCAAGCTAAGTAGTTATTTAAGACATAGCGTTTTGGAGTCATTGAAGGATTTTTGAGTCAGGTTTGATGTAACTAGACTCTTTGCTTTGGTAAATTCTTGGGGACACTATTACTCATTGAGTAGTGTTTGTTTAATGTCAGGTTACTTTAAGTGGAAAGAGTTTAAATGGACTGTTTATCATCGTTAACAAATAATGATCGAAAATATAATTTTCTTTCTCTGTTAAAAGGATGAACAGCCTTTCAAGTGTAGTTTCCACTGGTCCTTGGAAAACTTCAGCTGTGTAGTAATTTATTACTTATCAATGGATCCATATCATGGAACAATTGCTAGTAACTTCCCAGAGTTGTGTTTAGTTACATTGTGTGGTCAATACCAAGAAAATAACCAGGTGAAACTATTCTAAAAAAGAGTATTTTTTTGAGTTTTGCTTCAGCCTTCTTGAACTCCAGTTAAAATTCTCAAATACGTTTAGAGTCTCTTGGGAAGATAAAGGAAGTCTTGGTGTCAACCATTATACAGGAGGAGTCTCACATTCTGCTTTGAGGGAACTTTTACAGCTATAGCATTTTGAGCTTCTTCCATTATGTGGATGCTCAATAGTTGCAGTTTAGCACCATGTTCATGCTTCCAAGGAGTGCTCTCCACATGTGTTATCCATATTCCCAAGGTAGCTTACCTGATTCCACTGCCTTCAAAGGGGCTTTAACTGCTTGAATAGCTTCTATTTGGATGAAGGAGGCATAGAACACTCCCATTAATTCATGGCTGTAAAGATCCACATAAATCCTGCTTTTCCCCTAAAATTCAGTATTCCATTGTCTGAGTACTCTTGCCTCTAATCCCTGCACCACCACAACCACTAATTATTACTGTTGGCCACATAATAAGTACTAAGTACAGCCAGGCGTGGTGGTGCACACCTTTAATCCTAGCACTTGGGAGGCAGAGGCAGGAGGATCTTTGTGAGTTCAAGGCCATCCTGGTCTACAGAGAGAGTTCCAGGACAGCTGGGGCTACAGGGAGACACTGTCTCAAAAAGACACACAAAAAAAGTAAGTACTAAGTACTAGTTCTGTGCTCTAGGTCTCAACCATAATGCACTACTAAATGCATTATGGGCAATTCCTTGAGGATGACTTGTTTTTGGTCTTTGTTCAAATGAAAATGGAGGCTTAGAAAAGGTTAATTTTTTTTCAAAGGTGTAGAGTTAGTGAAGAGGCAGTCTGGGGGCCCCCGCAAGGTTGCTAAGCAGGTAAAGTCATTCACTGCCAAGCCTGACAAACTTGAGTTTGATCCCATATGATGAAAGGAAAGAACGTTCTCCCACAAATTGTTCTCTGACCTCCACATGTATGTGTATATGTACTGAATGTTGAAAATAAAGTAGCAGTCTGTGTACAATAACCCACCCTCTAGCTCTCTTCCTTTACCTAGCTAATGCCCATTTATCCTTAAACCTCAGTTTAAAAGTCTTTGCCTCCCAAGTCTAGGATGACTCAGCAGCCTTAGTTAAATTATCTTGTCCTAATTCCCATAGCTCCTTTACATGCCCTTTTTAATGCTAATTTTGTATTGTACTTGCCCTTCGATTTCTGATTGCTGTCTTTGGTGTCAGACTCAAAGTTTCATTAGAGTGGTGATAGAAGACATCTAGTTTACTTCAGCACCCTTTACGTTGAAATGATGAAGTGATTTACCTGAAATGATTTACAGTACTCATGCTATTAGAGTACTTCAGTCAAAATGCTCATGCTATCTGGAGGATATCACATTCATATATTATTACCAGTAGAGGCTCATCAGAGCCTCTTGTTTCTGAGAGCAAGATAATACCAGACATACAAGACCATTTTGATTAGGCAGAAGAGGCCCAAGAGTCCTGGTTTTTGTTGGGCACTAGATTCTAGGAACCCAAGTGTGGTAGTTTGAGTGAGAATGTCCCCCATGGGCTCCAAGCATTTGGACATTTTGTACCCTTTGGTGGTGCTGTTATGAGAGGTCTTAGAAGTTGTGGCTATGCCGGAGGGAGCTATCACTGGGGGCGTGGCTTAGAAAGTTCAAAAAGGCTTGCCAGTCTCCAGTTGTTCTCTCTGCTTCCTGTGAACCTTGGCTTTATGCTCTGCCACCTCCTGCTACCATGCCTCCGCTCCATGATGGGCTTTAATTCCCTTGGAACTGTCAAACATAAGCTCAAATAAACTTTTCCTTTCATAAGTTCCCTTTGTCATGATGTTTCAATCACAGTAACAGAAAAGTGACTAATTCATCAAGCAATGGAGATTCATAAGCACATTTGGGACCTTGGCTCAGAATTGTTATAAAATGGCAGCATCTGTGTTTTTCTTGATGTCTACCTTTCCCCAAACATTTGCTTATTTGTCGGTCTTCTGGGTATGCTTCTTTAATAACTAAGGCTAAAAATGGCTTATGCAGTGTGCAGAGAAAACACATGATACTTTTGTACTTAGAATTATTCAAGAGGGGCTGGAGAGATAGCCTAGCAGTTAAGAGCGCTGACTGCTCTTCCAGAGGACCCGGGTTCGATCCCCAGCACCCACATGGCAGCTGAGAACCGTCTGTAACTCCAATTCCAGGAGAACTCCAGCTCCAGGGGAATCCAACACTCTCTTCTGACCTCCGCAGCATTGCACGACATGGGTGCACAAACCTGCATGCAGACAGTACATTCATACACATAGAAAATAAATAAATAAAATTTAAAGAAAAGAATTTTATGAGAACAGGGAATCTTTTTCCCCTGTGATTAGCAAACCCTAGAACCCAGTCTTAATATATATATATATGTATATATATATATATATATATATATATATATATATATATATATATATAATGCAACTTCTTGATACTTGTTAGCAAAAGCTTACTCCATCTTTTATTATTATTATTATTATTATTATTATTATTATTGACTTTTTGAAACAGGGTTTCCTTGTAGCCCCAGCTGCTGGAACTCACTAGTAGATCAGGCTGGCCTTGAACTTACAGAGATCCCCCTGCTTCTGCCTTCCAAGTGCTGAGATTAAAGGCGTGTGCCACCATGACTGCCTTTACTCCATCTTTTTAATAGATATTTTATTTAATTTTGTTTCTTTAGGTTGACAGACTCTTAGAAGCCTTTTGAATTAATGTAGGCAACTGAAGTCACAATACTTACCTTTAACATGTAAAATGAGTGAGGATATTTTCTATGCATTTAAAAAATTTTAGTTGATACCTGCAAGATTGATTTAATTGCTCATTAATGAATTGCAACACTATTGTGAATTTGGTTTCAGGGACATGTGTACATACATGCACACACACATAGTTGCTGCATATAATGCTTCACTGTGTAAAACATCTGATCACAAAAAAACAAAAAATAAGCTTGGAAGGTACTTTCAAAATCAGCACTGAATTCTTTTTCCTCTTCTTGCATGGGAACATCTGGTGCATTCTGTGTTGCAAACCATTCCAGCCAGGTCCCCAGGACCATCTGTAGCCTGGAGGCAGATCTTCCTTTTGGGGAAATTACAGGGTTTCTGCACATATTATTGATGGGGAGGTCTGTCTTACTCAGAGGCATCCAGAACACCAGCATATATTTCTTTTTCTGGAAAAATACTCAAAAGTGGGGAGGGGCAGAGGGCTATGTAACTGATTTGGATGGCAAGTCTTTTATTTTTTGAAAAAACATTGTTGACATGGCTCATGAATGTCATTGTCTCAGTATTTCTTAAGTATCATAGTTCAGAAGTTAATCAACTTCCATTTTATTAACCAATTTCCTCTCTTGTTTTTTCTTATAATTATACATTCACATCCTTTAAAACTGAGTATGTGTAAGAATATCTTTCCCAGCTGGGTTGAAAGAAAAAGATCATTTCGTCATCTAGCACAGTACTGTCAGTATCTGCCAACATCAGTTACACAGAGAAAAGGAAGATGCAAAAGCAGAGATTATGCAAGTTCTTACATAATGTAGGTGGTCATGTGAAAGGTGGTTTGTGCGCTAGCTCACAGGAGGATGAACTACAGAAATCTCCAGCAGAGAGCTTCTCCCAGTTATGTTCTATTATTTCAAATACCAGATTCTATAAAAAAAAAAAAAACTATTATTGTGGCTTTTTCATTTTAGTTTTGGTTCAGCTTCTGCCTTTTTTAAAAGCTGTGTTCTGGATTTTGACATTAATATTATTCTTCATGAACAAGGTTTGAATTTGTTTCAGTAGTGATCTGAATATGACATGTAGTATAACCATTGAATACTTACTTATTCACAAGTTTTTTTCATGCTTCTTCTAAAGTACAAAGAGGTATATGCAACGGTTGACTGAGAAACAGACAAATAAGGAAAATACATGCTTACCTAAACGCACCGTGGCTGGTCCTTGCAATGAATGGCCCGAGAAACCTTCAGAAAGCAGAAAGCCAGATGCTCTCCCTGACCATCTGAATGCAAATTTCTGTGGGGAAGACTCAGGTATCATTATTTCCTGGATATTTCCAGTATCTAGGTCTCAATGACTGAGGTCAATTGGGAAATGTAATGTACAAAATACAAAAAGCACAGAGTCCAAGAGTACACTGTTGGTCCTTTTGACTATTTCTAAGCCTTCATTACCTTAGTGATCTTAAGAAATTTATATGGGATTAGTGAACTGCAGTACTCAAATACAAAATGTATTTGAATATATAAATCACAGAAGTTCATAGATATTATATTAAGCAAGGAATTTAAAATACTTTAAAATCTAGTATTAAATGCTATCATGCACTAATGAAATTGTACTTTTAATTATTCTGCAGCTAAAGGGAAAGGACAAAGAACTAAAGGAGAGTAGACATAGCTGATAAAATACCTGTGTTTCCATCTTAGCTTTAATACCCTTCTAGATGGCAAATTACCTCAATGAGACACCCCAGGAACATGAAATTTGGAGTCAAACAGTTTGGATTCTGTTCTAATCAGCTCCCTGTATAGAGACATTTGAGATAATCAACCTTCAAAGTATTCATCTGGCTTTGTTTCATGGTCATGTGTTCCTTGGCTCCTTCCTCTGTGACAAGGCAGTGTGTTATGGTGGAGAACATATAACCCATTTCATGACTGTCATGTGAAAGCAAGAACACAAAAACCCAGGGCCCCACAAACTCCTCTGAGGGAATGGTTCTAATAGCATAAGACTTCCATTATGCCTACCATTTCCAGTACAGCCTTTTTATACATGGGCCTCTAGGGGATGTTCAAGATCCAAATGATTGCAGGTTCTATCTTGAAGGTAATGAGAACTCATATAAATGATTTCTAGGTAAATTATATATCAGAAACATTTTGAAAGAATTATGTAGATTGAAATATAATTGTGTAAGATAAGGATGGAAATAAACATTAGTGATAGGGTTTAAGAGTTTATTCAGGAATTCCCATGTTGGATAAATTATTGTGGTGGTAGATTAATGTGCATATTGATCACTGGATGCTACCGATCAGGTGACTTTTTGTTGTTGTGCCATCAACTTTGGCAGAAAACAAGAAAGTTCACTGGTGAAGGATGATGGAAGTAAATACATGAAATGAATAATTTCTGGTGGGTTGGGGAATCAGTCAGTAATCATCAGAACTGAGTGAATTTATAATTGTGACACAGTGACAGAAATATGAGCTGAAGTATTAGTTTAGGAGTCATAAGCAAAAATGTGGATGTAAAGCTATGAAAGTAGATGAAGCCGACTGACCAGAGCATAGAAACAAAAGCAGAGAACATAACCATTATGGAGAGAGATATAAAAGGAAATGAGGAAGATTCAAAAGAAACAAAGTAAATGGAGCAATGACACACAGAACATGTGAGGGCACAGGTGTCACAAAGGCAGAGATGTGAACAGGGTCTTCTGTTATCATATATTAATTGTACAAGATAATGGAATTCATTCTATTTTCATACATGCATATAAAGTACTTTGATTAAATTCTACCCATTATTTCACTTATCTCCTTTCTTCCTCCATTTCTGTAGTAATTTCTCTGTATATTTTCAATAGACTCCATTTATACTTCTTTTGAACTGTCCAGTGGGCTTGGCTATTTATTGTTTGAATCATTTGTTCTTTTCAACTTGTATTTATTATTTATTTATTTATTTGTTTATTTATTTATTTATTTATTATTTTATGGGTATGAGTGTTGTATCTATGTGTATGTAGGTGCACCTCTTTTGTGAAATTCCTGAACAAGACATAAAAGTGTGTCTGATTCCCTGGAACTGGAGTTCCAGATGGTTGTTTGCTGCTATGTGGGTGCTGGCATTCAAACTCGAGTTATCTGCAAGAATAGCCAGTGCTCTTAACCACTGAGCTGTCTCTCCAGCACTGTATCAGTTTTCCTTTTGGTGTAATTTTTTATAGTTTTAAAAATATTTTTTGTATTATCCTGTGTTAGATAGATAATAGCTGACAGAAGCTAAGACCCTGTCTCGAAAAGACCAAAAAAAATTTTTTTTGGTATTAATCCTGTGTTAGATAATAGCTGATAGAAGCTTTCTCCCATTCTATAAATCGCTTCACTCTATAAATTGTTTTCTTTACTGTGCAGAAAATATTTAATATGATATAATCACATTTCTCAATTCTGGATATTATGTCTTCTATTATTGGTGTCTCAGATAGTCTTTGGCTATTTCTATATTTTAAAGTTATTTCTAAAAACTCATGGTAGTGGGCATACTGAGACATGACCTAGTCCCAGGCCTTGGAAGGCAGATGCAGGTGAATCTCTATGTAATCAGGCCAGCCTAGTGTACATAGTGAGTTCCAGGGCAGCTGGAGCTACAGGGAGACCCTGTCTCAAAAACCAACCACCAAACAAATAAATCAGAGACTTTTCCAATAAGAAATTCATCATGACCTGTAAGAATGTGATATCATTCAGCTGATGCAGTGTTATAAACTAGGGTGTATTCGTTTATATACTTTGTGGATAACAAGGAAGTAAAGGTAAGGAGTTTTTCTTTTGAAAAATTAATAATGAAAAGATAGAAAACTGTGGTAGAAATAGTAAAGAGAGATGAGTGAGATCTGAGTTGAAAGTTATTTAATTTTCTTTATGTGTATGCATGTCTTCCTGTTCGTGTGTATACAAGTTTGCAAGTGCTGAAGGAGGCCAGAATATGGTATCAAAACACTTGGAGCTGGAGTCACAAGTAGCTGTGAGCCACCCTATATGGTTGCTGGAAACCAAACCCAGGTCCTCAGGAACAGAACCCAGTTCTCTTAAGTACTGAGCAATCTCTCCATCCGCTAACACCTGAATATTTTTTAAAGGGAAAAGTAATGAAACAAATCATTGAATATGGAGGGCTACTGCTCCAGTCCGTAACATCTGGGTATTTTTTAAAGGGAAAAATAATGAAACAACAGTCATTGAATGTGGTGGGCTACTAATGGGCATGGGAGTGAATCTCGAGAAACACACTGGATGAACAGGAGCAGGCAGGAAAAGCTGAGATCAAGAACACAGAAGTAAGCAATGAAAAAAGCATAGAAACTTTAGAAATATTGTAAAGATGAAAAACTGGAGGAGAGATGGTTATCTATGCTGTATTGCATTTCAACTAAGATGCATTGCTTTTACATTTGAATGTTTTTATTGAAGTATGCATCTGGTGTGAAAAGAACAAAGCATTACATTTTGTATTGTTTCTATTATATAAAAACATAGCTATGTATAGAAATATGTCTGTTCAGTGGTCATATGACAGTATTTACAGCACTGATGTTTCCATATGAGTTTAAATTAAATTTGAATCTTAAGTAATTACTTAAATGAGTAGCAGAAAACAAGTATGATGGTTAATACTGTCATATTGACAGAGTTGCCTAGGATACAAGCCTTTGGGCATGACTGAGAGGGATTATCTGCATTAGGTTAATTGAGGACTTCCCACATCAACTCTAGGAAACACCATTCCATGGGGCAGGAGCCGGACTAAATAAAAAAGATTATCTACATTAGGTTAATCGAGGACTTCCCACATCAACTCTAGGAAACACCATTCCATGGGGCAGGAGCCGGGCTAAATAAAAAAGAGAAATCGGGGCTGGAAAGAGGGCTCAGCAGTTAAGAGCACTGGCTGCTCTTGCATAGGACTGGGGCTCAGTTCCTTGCACCAACATGGCAGCTAACAACTGTCAGTAGTTCCAGTTGCAGGGGATTTGATGCCCTCTTCTGATCTCCTCAGGCACTGCATGACACAGATTTATGGGTGCACTTACATACATGCAGGCAATACACACACATGCATAAAATAACATAGTTAATAAAATATTTTAAAATGAGAGAAAGCAGGCTGTGGTGGTTTGAATGAGTGTCCCTCATAGGCTTTAAGTATTCAGACATTTGTCTCTAGTTGGTGGCACTGTTCTTGGAGGTCTTAGAAGGTGTGACCATGCTAGAAAAAGTACGTTATTGGGGGCAGGCTTAGTGAGTTTAACAAGCCTTGCCATCTCCAGTCACTCTCTCTGCTTCCTGTGCTCATTGTGAGATGTGACCCTCGGCTTGCTGCTCCAGCTCCAGCCGCCATGCCTCCCACCACAATGGACTCTAATTCCCTGGAACCGTCAATAGTAAGCTCAAATAAACTCTTCCTTTTATAAGTAACTTGGTCATGGTGTTTTATCACAGCAACAGAAAAGTGACTAATACACAGGCTGAGCACAGACATTCCTCACTTGCTCATTCCTAACCTGAACATCCTGCCTCCATGACTTCCCACCTTGGTAGACTATACTAGAACTGGGAAACAAAATTAACCTTTTCTCCCTTCAGTTTGCTTCTTGTCAGGTTTTTATGTCACAGGAAGAAGACAACTAATACACTGTTTCAGCACCTCGCGCTCTTGTCGTCTTGGCCATTGTGTTTGTACAAGGGGAGGAGATCCTGGCAGTTGCAAGGAAGATGACTCAAAGCTGCAGAACGGTTTATGCTGAGGACTTCACTTACTTGTATTTGCCTTTCACAGAACAAGTCAAGAGTGAGTTCGGTATTTTAAATAAGAAATATTAGTTTGAAAACCTCAGAGAGCAACCAAAACACAAAGGATAGGATTCCAATATGGAAAAAGTCTTGAAAAAATTCCAAATGTTGGTCTGCTCTTGAATCGAAATGGTAATTTAGAATGACGTGATAGCTATGGCTCTAGCAAAGTCTGAAGATTAGATTTATAATTTCTCTTCTGCCATTAAACGGGTTCGATCCCCAGCACCCGCATGGTGGCCGAGAACCGTCTGAAACTCCAATTCCAGGAGAACTCCAGTTCCAGGGGAATCCAACACCCTCTTCTGACCTCCACGGCATTGCACAACAAAAGGTGCACAGATTGCATGCAGGACAAATACATTCATACCCATTACAGAAAAAAAAAAAAAAAAAAAAAAAAAAACAGCAGTCAATGTCCCTAAGTTTGAGTTTTCTCACTTCCAAGATGAAGGCATTTGACAGTGTTCCTGATGTAACCTTTTTCCTCAGGACAAGTTCTGATAATAAAATACTGGATTAGGATACCTTTGTAATTATGGAAACATTCTTTTGGATCGCACCTATATCGCCTTGAAAAGAGTCTGATTTTTATTCAGTTCAGAATTGTTCTAGATGCTAAGTAATTTTTGTCAAGTTCTAGATTGCCTTCTGTCAGTGTAAACTGTCTGAACAAAGTTCAATATAGTAGATCTTTCTTACGGAGTTAAATGGCATGATTAAAAATTATTAGTTGCCTCTAGAATCATTGTCTTGGAACTGTTTTTATAAGTACACCCTTCCTGGAATCTCGTACATGTGTAAGGGAACATAATAAAACATTTGGAATTTACTGATGATTTTACTTTATTTGCTTTGCCAAATGCATCCTTAAGTGAGACTGGAGCCTCATTTAATGTGGGATTCCATTCTGAGTGAATGGAAAATGCAAGGGAAAAATTAAATAAAAGAACAATATAATCAGCTGAAACCAAAAGAGATGGGAATTGGGATGGAGATGGAGGATAAAGAGAAGTGAGCTGAGAAGCTAGGGTAAGTAAGCACTGAAGGTATTTACTAGCCCACATTATTTATTTATTTTTCCTAACCAATCCGCCTTCCTTTGGGGTCATGGGCAATAAAAGAAATAAACCCAATAGGTCTTGCTTCTCCAGCAATAATCCAGAAGTGGCACAATCAGTTAATATTAGGCAACTGTGGTCAGCACAGTGTGTAATCATAATGTAGCAAGCTGAATGGGGCCTTGAAAAGGGAATCATGCCCAAGATAAACCCAGACAGGCCATCAGTAACCAGTAAAGTCTCCAACCAGGGGCTTTGATTTCAATCCAGCTTTGCTTCCACCACACTGCTTAAACTAGAAAAAATAAATATAATTAATTTGCAGAATAAATAACTCAAATTAAGCAATAAAACTTATAATAAACAAAGGAAATGACTCAAAAAATAGAAATCAGTGAGATAGAATGGGCTGATTGACCAAATTCTTTTCTTAAATCAGCTTTGTGACTAATGGAACTGGATCTGCTCCTTACTGTCCACCCCCAAACTCTCCCAGGCAGCATATTATGCTGAATCTCTTACTTGAGACTCAGAGTGATTTGGGGCTTCCTTTTTACTGTTTCAAATTTACCCCATAACACAGACCACTGACAACAAGATGCACACCATCCTGCTCTTGACTTCAGCCTTGTCTTTTTGCACCTATGTTCTTGGGCAAGTTGCTCCATTTTTCAAGTTCTATTCCTCATCTCTAAAATTGCAATAATTCTACTTCAAAGGGATTTCATAAGAGATAAGGTAATGCTAGTGCCATTTACACTATACCTCCTGTGAATTTGCCATACATTATCTAAACTTTTGTTCGCCAAATTACATATATTTGGGTTATTTGATTGTTCTCTCCAGCCTTTTATCTTTGCTCAATTTTCTGACTAACAATATTTATTCAACAAACACAGCTCTTGCAATGGACCAGAACTTGCCTCAGACCATAGCTGTCCACATCCCTTAGTTTTCGATAGCCTGCCTAACATTAAAAGAACGACTCCAGTCTTAGTTTACATATTTTATGATATCTTCGTAGAAGTCCAGAAATGTACCGATATTCATTTATGAACTCGGTGCTTATGCATCAAAAATAAAGCTGAATTCCTCCTGCTTTCCATCTTTGAGGAGTTCTGAATTTCTGCAGCAGCTGCATTCCTATAATTCAGCACAGTGCTAGTATCAGATTGGGAAAAAATAAGGGATGAGTGAATAATCAATTTATTTACAGGCTAGTTAGATTAGCTAGATTGGACTAGAATTCACACACTAGATTCCTCATATTCATAGCTTATCCTTTCAAAACTTTTAAATATTAAAAGTTATTTTTTGGGAAAAGTAACCATACTCACATTTATGACCATCTTTATTTTTTTTTCTAATTAAATTAGTTTTTATTGATGCTTTGTGCATTTCATACATTTTTTCTAATTCAGTTCAGGCTTATTTCCCTTTCCCTCCCCCCCCACCCCCACCCCATCCCAGATCATGCATTCTGCCATAACTGTCCTGCATCTTTCTCTCAGTTTTTTTTTTTTCATTTTTAGCTATAAGTGATAATCCATGAGTACAAGCATCCTTCATGCAAAACCTATCTGCAGGCTGTTGTGCCCAAACACCTACAGCCCCACCATCCAGTGGGGGGTGACAGGTTGTTTGTTCAATCAAGTTGATCAAATGAGTGTCCAGACTACATTGCTGTAGTTTCACCATTCACCCCAATCGCAGCCCTTACATTCTACCACGCCCCCTCTTCCGCAGGTTGTTCCCTAGGCTTAGAAAAGGGGCACAGGTGTATAAGAGGTAAAACAGTCCACTCTCTCTGGAGCTGTTGACTTGGACTCTGGTCAATTCTGGCTGTTTCCTTTCATGGGCTGACAGTTTGTCCAGGAATAACCTTTCGATCCTGGCCTGGTGCGTTATGGCGTCTCCCCTGCGACTATGACCATCTTTATAAACATTGTTATAATGAGATGCAAAGCTGTGACACACAGTTGGAAATGGATGAGACAGTTTTATATAAAAAATGATAGGCAAGATTTTCCTCTGGAAAACAAAATATAACACAACATACATGGTTTAGGTCTTTATTCAAACCTCAGAATCAAAGCAATCTGTCTATTAATTATACATCTATCTATCTATCTATCTATTAATCATTTATCTATCTGCATCTTTCATTTATATATTTCTATCTATCATCTATATATTGGGTCTATCAATTTATTTATCATCTATCATTTATCTATTTTCTACCTATTATCTATCTACCTATCTATCATCTATCTATCATCTACCTCTCTATCAGCTATCTCTGTCATCTCTTTATCATCTATATATCAGTCCATTGATAACTATTTATCATCTATGTACCTATCTATGTATCTACCTAGATATTTCTGCCCTATCTAATGCTTGAATATAACCATAGGAACACATGCACTATTTTGAAGAATAAACTTCAGACTTACTTTCTTGTAGCCAAAGAAAGGATTCGACTGTTCTATGTGTTGATTCATTTTAACTGAGTAAATCATTCTCAACCAACCATTTACATGAACAACACAGTGCTAGAATCTGCTAAAAATTATTTCAAATTTTGTTTAAAAATCCCTGCATTTGGAAATTTGTGGAAACTCTTTACATTTCCTTTTAATTTTTGTGCACATACTTATGTGCCTCTTTGTATGTATGAACATATATGTGCATGCACATGCCTGGGGAAGCCAGAGGTCAACACTGGGTATGTTCCTCAATTGCTCTCTATCATAGTTTTGGACATAGGATCCCAGATTGAAGTGGAGCTTACTCATTTGCTACACTGGCTGGCCAGGAGCCTCGGGGCCCCCCTATCTAGGTTCTTATGATCAGGGTTACAGATGAATACAACCACCCCAATTTTGTGTGGATGCTAGAGATCTGAACTCAGATCCTCATTCTTTCACAGCAAGCATTTTACCCACTGAGTCATCTTCTTAGTCCCTTATATGAAAAAAAAAAAACTTGAGTGAGATTTTCTTTGCTTCAGGCCAGGCTTAAAGCAAAGAACTCTTCTTTTTTTTAAATTTTCTTCACAATTCTGAAGTTAATGGTATATATCTTGCAGCTTGTGGTCAAGTTTCATGTTAGAATATTTCAAATCTTATAATAGGGTCCACTAATGATCCTTTTTTTCCATGGAACTAAACTTTTATATTCCACAAGATTTTATTGAAATCGGAATCTGTGAGTCATATTTGAATTTGTCTCTTTAAAATACATGGCAACCCTCTATTTTTTAAATCCATCCTCTCATAAAACAACCCTGGTTAGCCACTTTAATAAGCAATTTTGTCTCTACTTTTATTTCTTAATGAACTTTTCCCCTCTAGCTGAATTCTATTCTCATAGTTTATTTTCATTGCTATAGTGATGTTGGTCAAGAACAACTCTGTAAAATTAATCAACACATTATACCAGACATCAGCAAAAATTCTTTTTGGGGAGAAAAAGGAAGTTCCATAATCCCATGCTCATGACCTCCAGTGGTGTTTTGTTTGGTTTCTTCATCCTAAGCTTGGATCCCATAAATCAACTGCACACAGCAAGTTCGAGACAGTGTGAAAGACAGAATGACATTCTAACAAGCTGTAGGTATAAAATACTTAGCTTTTCCTTCATGGGCATACTACATCTGGCTAAAAACATGTCTCACTGGGCCTGGAGACTGGATTAACACTTAAATGAGTACTTGCTGTTCCTGCAGAGGATGGGTTGTTCTAGCACCCATGTAGGGTAGATCATAGCTGCCTGTAACTACTGCTCCAGGGTCATCCAACTTCATCTCCTGGCATCCACATGCACCCACATGCATGTGTAAGTAGACATAGACACATAAACAAAAGTAAAATGTCAAATTTAAAAATATCAAATTATTGCTGAATTAGATTTCTAACTTTTATTTTATTTTATTTTTTTTAAATTAATTTTTATTGATGCTTTGTGCATTTCATACATTTTTTCCAATTCAGTTCAGGCTTATTTCCCTTTCCCCCCCCCCCCCATCCCAGATCATGCATTCTGCCATAACTGTCCTGCATCTTTCTCTCAGTTTTTTTTTTTCATTTTTAGCTATAAGTGATAATCCATGAGTACAAGCATCCTTCATGCAAAACCTATCTGCAGGCTGTTGTGCCCAAACACCTACAGCCCCACCATCCAGTGGGGGGTGACAGGTTGTTTGTTCAATCAAGTTGATCAAATGAGTGTCCAGACTACATTGCTGTAGTTTCACCATTCACCCCAATCGCAGCCCTTACATTCTACCACGCCCCCTCTTCCGCAGGTTGTTCCCTAGGCTTAGAAAAGGGGCACAGGTGGATGAGAGGTAAAACAGTCCACTCTCTCTGGAGCTGTTGACTTGGACTCTGGTCAATTCTGGCTGTTTCCTTTCATGGGCTGACAGTTTGTCCAGGAATAACCTTTCGATCCTACTAATGAAGAACAAGCAATTAGATATATAGGTATTTAAGCAGCACTAATAGTTATGGTAGGTTACTTTAGCATAGACACATGTTTGGATATGTTAATCCATGAATTACAATTTTCCCCCCTGTTAAATATGACAGGGTCTTACTGTGGCTTATAACATCTAACCTGTAGAGGATGTAAGCTTGTGGCATCAGCCATGGGTTATTTCTCCAAGGGGAGAGCCAATAGCCAATTAGATTTGGGATATACAGGCACATGGCTGCCTCTGCTGCACAGTATTTCCAGGCAGGTGAGGTGTATCTGGTGCTGACGGTGGAGTCTTGCTTGACTCAGGGAGACCCATATTTGCTTTATTGGTTTAGTGGCCTTTGGTAACACTCTCTGGCATTCCAGAGGCCATCTGTACACTTGCATGTGTGGTCTCAATACATCCCTCCCATGTTAACGTCAGGTCTTCGGCAGCAGGGTCTTATTGCCTCTCCTCCTGTAGGTATCCCAACTTAGAGGCAAGGAGCCCTTACCTTTTGTGGGGCCTTGGATCCCCTGGCCAACATCCACCTGGTAGAACAATCCATTGCTGATGTCAGAGCTCCTGTATTAATATATTTTGCCTGAGTGCATAGCCCTAGGACTTTAGTATTATATTTGGTTCTGAACAGAGAGTAATCCCTTCCACAGTTCCCATGTCTAGTAGTCAATTAAAGAAAGCAGTTTTACCGGTTTTATAAGAGATCACCTCTACAATAGTTGTCTCCAATTTACAGTTGGGGAGCGACCTCATCATTGTCATATTTCTCCTTGTTCTATGGGTGGGAAGGCAAGGAAGTCTGCACAGCTATGTTTATTGCAGCTCTGTTCACAATAGCAAAAAGCTGGAACCAGCCCAGGTGCCCTTCAACTGACGAGTGGATAGAGAAAATGTGGTACATGTATACAATGGAATACTATGCAGCAGTAAAGAGGGACAACATCATGAAATTTGCAGGTAAATGGATGGAGCTGGAAGACATTATGTTAAGTGAAGTAACACAGTCCCAGAAAAACAAACGACAAATGGTGTCCCTCATATGTGGATGCTAGTACCAACAACCCAGATATAAATATTTCTCAAGGAGAGGGAGGCATAGTAAAAGAACAACAGAAAGACTGCATCAGAAAATGGACTGAAATGGTGAATTGGAAAGGGGGGATGGGTGGGAGAGGGACACGGGTGTATATTCGATTAAGGCATATTTAATTGACGTGAGCTCAGCAAGTACCCAGTTTCGCCTAGACACTGTCTACAGGACACATGGTGTTTTAGGATTTAGTAAAAGTAAAAGTAAACATGTGTATATTAAACAACATTGGTTTACAGAATCTGATAAAAATGGTAATGCATCTGAATTAAATGGAGATATAATTCGCTGTTGCCCACATTTGCTTTACATAAAATCTGTAGAGCAAGAACTTTGGGATTGACACATACAAATGTTCTCTATAATTTCTCTGTTGTACAGTATCACCTTGTAGCATTCTCTTTAAGATGATTTAACGTAAAAATTAAGTTTGCTTCCCAAGTTAATCATATATAGTCACCCAAAACAACATGGGTGAATTTGATGAAATCTATGCCTTGACTCCACCCTATAGTCATGTATAATACAACTATCTTCTGGAGACTCATACGCTAAAAAAAAAAGGGGAGGGGGATACAGAAAGACATGAAACCTTTTCATCAAACCCCTGCAATTCAAATCTTAAAACTAACTATGGGAAAAGATTTGTTTGTTCCAACAGGACAAAACGTCACCAACTTAACGGCTGAGAAAGAAAAGATACAGGTTTGCATTGAGTAGGATGTACCATAAAGTGGCAACGGAAAGGCTGACCCGTCTGAACATTCAAAGGAAGAAAAGCCTCAGATTGCCATAAACATCGAACCCCTCTGTGGATCCTACAGATTTCTAACTTTTAAAGAAATGCCCCTTATCTATGATTTATCCAACTTCTTATACCAATTCACATACCAAGTAATAAGGCTGATTCAGAGGCTTAATGAGGGTGAGCATGTTGGCTGACCACTCAGCTTCCCTTAGCCAATGCTACATGACAGACTCCGGCTGACATGACTCAAATGATTGCTCTTCAAATGTTCAACAATAACATTTAATTAGATGTATAATAGTATATTAGAGAAATCTTTATTTCATGAAATATATGTAAATGCTGTATTTTCATGTTTTCTCCTTGTGTTCTTAAAAGATCATTGCTAGAGTTGTGTTAATATTTAATATTTAAACCTCTAAGTGCTTCTTCTTCAGATAATCGATTCTGATATATGGCTCCTTCATTCCAGGGCAGAAACTGGATCCCAAATGCTACAATGATCAAAGGCTTAGAAAAGCAGAGGATCCAAGAATTTCAGTGAATCACTAAAGCTTTATCACTAACTGGCTCCTGAACCTGCTTTCCTTAGTCTGGGGACCACTTCTTATGAGCACCCATTATAATTCATCTTAGTGGTTATTGTTCAATCACAGAGAAATCTTGCCACATTTTTTAAAAGTTGCATATATATGGAACAATGGCAGTTTTGAAAATTTCATCACCTCTCTTTGAATCCTTGCCTTCCCACAAATTGAGTAGGTCACCAGATATATGTAATTCAATTGCAAACTCAAAATGTAAAAAGCCTTTCACTACTCATATCGAAATTTTCTTTTCCATAGTCCTTGAATTATGATAAGTGCTTCTAGGAAGGCACATATTTTAAGTTAAAAGTAATCTGTGGAGACCCAGATAGACATTTTTAGCTTAATCGGGAAGCATATTTTGATAGTCAGATGGACAAAGAGAAGACAAAGCCAAGAAAAATGGGTAAACTGGCTGTTACACCTGCTTTCTTTTTTTCTAAGACTCCAGTTTATCTATCTTTGGAGGAGTCACATATCCTACTTCTTGTTTCATATTTAAAGTAATAAACTCCACTGTACATAGTTAAGGTCAACAACATGATGAAGTAGGAAACACATATTGAAAGGATTACTTTAATGAAGCAAATTAATTCATTCATTGCTTGTACAATTACCGATTTTTGCTCTTATTTTTGCGGTAAGGGGAGCTATCCACTTGGCAGGAATTCCTAATATGTGTATTTCTCATGCTGGACCTTAGTTTTCTGGGCTTACTGACAGTAGACTGCTGCTTTGTGTCCTCTAACCTGTATCTCCCTTATTCCTGGGAAACCCTGTTTTATTCTATTTGACTACTTTTTAAGGCTCCACATGTAAGTGTAATCATACCCTGTTTATCATTCTGGGTCTCTCTTATATCACTTAGCATGATACTCTCCAGATTTATCCATATTGTGACAAATACAAAATATTTCTTTTGTCTGAATTATATTCATAACAATATTTTAAATAGTAATATTGTGAATAATATTCAGAACATTTTGTACACACATAAGTATAAAAATTCAAACAGTTTATCTATTTGGACAGGAGAGTTGGATATAGCGAGCATGAGCATAGCGATTTCATATGCCTCACTACCAAGAAGAGGCTTGCTAGTCATATAGTAGCTCTGTCCTGAATGTCTTTCTGTTTTATGTCATGGCTAAATCCAATCTACATTTCTATCAATGGCATATAGAATTTCCTTTCTCCACACTCTCTTCAATGACGATTACCTTTGTACTTCTGTTAATAGCCACACTAAGCTCTGTGAGCTGCTAATGCTGGTGCTTGGTTTCCATGTTCCTGATGGTCAATGATGTTAAGTGGCATTCTGTATAGTTGGTATCCACTTTTTAAATAAAAATAAATCATAAAGAATTCTTTGGCGTATACATCATTTTACTATTCCTTTAAGATGAAAGCAAAGTTTCATACTATGGGGATATCCCTATTTATTATTTCATACTATGATATCCCTGTTTATTTTTACACAAAGAATTAAATCTTGAGGTTGAGGATGTAGCATAGTAGAATGCTTGTCTAGCATAAACAAAACCTTAAATTTGATTCTCAGCACTGCATAATCCTGGCACTCCAGAGAAACAGGTAGGAGGATCAGAAGTTCAAGGTCATCTTCATCTATATAGTGAGTTCAAGGCCTGCCTGGGCTATATGAAATAAATGAGGAGAGGGAGGAAAGGAGAAAGAGAACCATAGATAGACAGATAGATAGATAGATAGATAGATACATAGATAGATGATAGAGATGATAGATAGATGATAGATAGATAGATAGATGATAGATAGATAGACAGATAGATGATAGACAGATATATGATAGATATAAGATAGATAGACAGATATATGATAGATAGGTAGATGATAGATAGATAGATAGATGATAGATAGATGATAGACAGATATATGATAGATATAAGATAGATAGATAGATAGATAGATAGATAGATAGATAGATAGATGATAGATAGATAATCTGGTCTAAATATTTGATACTTAAGGATATATAATAGATTTAAAATTGAGAGTTGATTTTGTAGTTATTAATGATGAAAACACTGTTTCATTTAAATATGCAGTACAAAGTGGCAAAAAGATGTCTAGGACCATTTCAAAAAATTTAAAAATTCTGTCATAATCCCCAAGCTAAAATTCACTAAAGGACTTTTATTATATTGAGTTCATAAGGCCATTTCAGGAAAGAATATATGATACTTTGAGCATGTTCTTCCCACACCCAATTCTTCTCATTAGTCAACCCCTTTGTTCCCTAGAAAGTTTTACTTCTACTTTCATGTCATCAAAATCATATTTGTAAGGTTTTCTACTTTTTTATCATAAGAGAAATATCCATTCTGGTTTTTGTTCATTTGCTGAATGAAAAGTTTGAAAAAACACAAACAAATAGGATATTTCTCTCTTACAGTGGCCAAGCAAGGTTACGGCGACATTTTCCCAGAGTGTAAGATGGTGGTCAATGTTGAACACTTCTGGGGTTTGTTTCCAGGTCCAAGCTGACTGTGGTCTAACAATCACTGCCCACTCTCCTCCCTTTAACTCCTCCCACATCCAATCCACACTCCCTATACCTAAACTTTCTGTCCTCTTGTTTTTCTTCTGTTTTTTGATTTTTGTTTTTTTAGGAGAGGGAATTTATTTCACGTTAGTGGCTAACCCACTAGCCTGGGCTGAACCCTCGCAATAGTTCCATACAGGAGTCAGCACCCAACAGAGTTTTGAGTGTCTTCTTATTCCCATGAGACAAAAGAGCAGATAGCACATAAGTAGTGTTCAAGTAAGTGGTTTACAGATAACTTAGAATCCCAAAGGCAACTGGAATGTGACAACCTGGAGGAACAAAGACTTCTATTTTGGGTGAACACTCCCCTGTCTATCTTCATTTTATCTCCAGTCTTAGAGCTCTTTCTGCTCCAAGGTCTTTGATTACATAACACTGCAAAGTCTTTTAGGATAACATTTTAAGGACCCATTTCTCTATTTCCACAATATCTCTACAATATTCCTTCCTCTTCATGTTCATAATCCTTCATGTTTATTTAAGAGGAACTCTGTGATACTCTAGAAGAATCACCTGAAGCCTGATGGCTTCCACCTGATTTTTGATAAATTTACTGAGTATATTATTTTTTATACATGGCTTTCAGGAGGATTAATAGAATCAGGGCTATTGGTCTGGTTAATGGGGCTAGTCAGGGTCCCAGGTCTTCCAGAAAGACCCTTTTCCTTCCAGCCTGTATTTTCTGAGCAGCTGCCTTGCATTTTACTATGCCGGATCAAAAGCTGTTTTGCCGTTTTTTGTTGGATTGACGTACGTAAGGAGACCTCTCTTTTCTGATAGCTCTGGCATCTCCAATTTTTGCCAGGATATATTTACTGGCAGATTCAGGAAATCTGCTCTCAGCTGAAAAAGAAATGGGCTCTTTGGGGTGTTGTGATCCTAAACTGCCTAGTCAATTTCTACTTCTTAATTTTTACCCCTCCCTCTGAAAAGGTAACCCTTTTTGTCAATAAGGAACTGTGGTGCCAACCACTCTGACTTCTTCCATGCTGAACCTGAACCGTGTGTGTGCTTGCGCACACACCTGTGTGTGTGTGTGTGTGTGTGTGTGTGTGTGTGTTGCCACTGGCTTACCCCTTCAGTGGGTTTATCTACAGGACCCCCAAAGTATAGTTATAGAGAAAACAGAGTCTTTGATTGGTGCCTGTGAAGAAGTGAAGGCAAAAGCAGTTAGGCACATGTTATAGGCAGGGAACCAAGAGAAGTAAGAGCAGGGTGAATTTAAACTCCAACTTAAAAGTCCATTAGAATTTATTGATGACAGCTTCCAAATCATCCATTTATTGAGCTTCTCCTTATTTTCCTTTGGCCATGAGAGGATCTGCTTTTCAGGATCTGCTTTTCAGGCATTGATAGTCACAGTGTAAGTTTCCTCTTAAGTAGCTTCTAGTCAGAGAAGAAATTTACCAACCATTAAATTTTGATAATAGTGGACTTCCTTTTCTGGTTGTTGGTGACACTGCACTGCTGAACAAGGCCAAGATCTGAAGTTCTATATGTGCTAACAATACCATATACGAATTTAAGCCTAATGTCTGGGAAGCATAGTCTCTTGGGCTTTAAAATTATTTTAATCCTTGGTTATACTTTACTTTTGGGTGTTTAAGACCATAGAATTAGCCCAGATTAACCAGATTTATTTTCTCAAGGTCAGATGAGGATCTGGTCCTCAGGGGTCACTCAGGTTTTGTTAGGAGGGCCTGGATCCTTTTGGCTTTCCTTTTACCAGTTCCATCTATTCAAGGACAAAGTCAGGTCTTGCTTGACCAGGCTTCCCTTTGAAGTATGAGGAGACTTTCCTCTTTGTTGATCTTCCTCTTTCTAGACTGGACACTGGTCTGAGTCACTTTAGTGCCTCCATGACCTTTCTGAGCAAGAAGACAGGTGACTCACAGTTACTTTTCAAGATATGCCCCCATAGTCCCCTAGGACTTAGTTGACCTCAGAGGACAAGGAACAAGTTGTCCCTTTAATCCCTTTAGCTGAATTGGTATGGGCATTAAGTATGGTCATTAACCTTCCAGGAAGGTTAAGTTACAACAACCTGATATTTTTAATTACTGTATAGTATTTAGGTAAGGCTTGAACAAACCCCAAGCAGCCTTGTCTAAGCTTTGACTGGAATTTATAGATTTAACATCATAAGTTAAGCAGGCGAAGTCCATGAAAGAGATTTAAAACAATTTCAGGCCTATCTTAAATGTAGAGACTATTTACGATGAACAGAAGCAGTCTCATTTTTCTCCCAGAAACTCATATCTTAATTTACAGTTTTACAGAAGGCAGGAGTTATACCCCATACCTATAGATACAAAATAAGCTGATAAAGTTTACCAAGCCCATCTGAACTATCTCCCCTGGCCTGAATACTGCTGGTTCAAGGAGGTAAAACCTAGCTTCTCTTGAGCCAAATTATTTTCTTATGGGCAAAAGAAATAATGAAAGCACCACTTACATAATACAGAGAAACACAAAGAACATCTTTCAGGAGCATAGGTAACTCAAAATTTGTCTGTGTCCATTTAATCCAAATCTATAACTGGGAGTCCAGTACAAGCCAGAAATGGACTGATCAAAAGCCACCAAATGTTAATTGCTCCTCAGTTAGTGGTGGGTTCTCCTGAGTTCATTCCTGTTCCATGCTATAATATTGACTGTCTTCATAGTGTGTAGATATTATTTGAGTAAAGACAGCTGCTATGAGTTCATGACTGCAATAGCTCTGCCCTGTCTAGAAGACAATGTTGCAGTTTGGTCTTCTCTGAGGTCTGGCTCTGAGTTCTTCCCTGTTCCATGCTATAATATTGACTGTCTTCATAGTGTGTAGATCTTATTCAAGTAAAGGCAACTGCTATGAGTTCATGACTGCAATAGCTCTGCCCTGTCTAGAAGACAGTGTTGCAGTTTGGTCTTCTCTGTGGTCTGGCTCCCATAATCTTTCAGTCCCCATTCCTAGGATGGTCCCTGAGCCTTGAATATGGGGACATATAGATGATCCATTTGTGACTGAGCATGCACTGACACTTATTCTTTGTACATTGACAAATTGCGTGTTTCCACATTAACCATTATATATTTCATAAAGAAACTTCTCTGATGAGATCTGAGTTCTCCACTAAACTATGGGTATAGAGAACTGAATTTAGAGCAGATTGACAGTACATCGGTCTAACAGAATGTTAGTGTTAGGTTCACCCCTGAGGTCTGTGAGCTCCCAAATCATTTGTTTCTGCCCAGATTTATAGTACCATGTGTTCCTTCCTGTGAAATTGGCATTAAATCCAATTAGAAAGTGGTCAGTTACACCCATAACAAGTGTCACTGTTACATCAATGGGTATATCTTGCCATACTGGTCATCACACGGTTTATAGTTTGGTAAGATTTGATTCCCTCCACTCCTTCCTAGCAACCTTCATAGCATCTTCCAGTACTATGTAGGTTAAGCAGGAGGTGGAAGCTTACTAGTCAGCTTAATTAAAGTGAGGAATAGGAGGATAGAGAAGTGGTGGGACTCCAGAAGGAGGATAACTGATACTAAAGATATTTGAAGAAAATCATGCAGAAGTTATTTTATAAGCTGCCTATATTCTATAAGCTTTATAAGCTTCTTATATACAGTGTATAAATAAATATATATATATATATACATATATAGTATATATTATATATATTCATATAAAAAAGTTTAATTAAACTTATCCTTTACAGATGATAATGTTCCTCCTAGAAGTCAGGAAATAGACTACTACCATTTTTCTTGATTCCCTAGCAGAACTTAATGCAAGCATGTGACTGAAAACACCATACACTTTGGTCACAGGATAGGACTTTCTGAATAAAAAACACTGACTTACATTATTGGGTGTATTAGTCAGTTTTCTGTTGCTGTGATAAAACACCAGACCAAGGAACTTATAAAAGGAAGAGTTTATTTGAGCTTACAATTGACGGTTCCAGGGAATTAGTCCATTGTGGCGGGAGGCGTGGCGGCTGGATCTGGAGCAGCAAACCGAGGGTCACATCTCGCAAAGAGCACAGGAAACAGAGAGGAAGCAACTGTAGAACCCCAGGCTTGTTAGGCTCACTAAGCCTGCCCCCAGTGACACACTTCCTGCAGCATGGCCACACACCCCAAGACCTCCAAAAACAGCGCCACCAACTGGAGACAAACATCTGAATACCTAGAGCCTACGGGGGACACTCATCCAAACCACCACATTGGGATATGATTTTAACCTACCATTACTATAAGTAGGTAATTCTAGGCAATTTTAAATTTTAATACAATTAAAAAGAAAATTTAAACATAAAAGAAAGATGAAATCATTTTCCAGTGGACACCTATATAACCTTTTACTCAACACAATTACTGACAGATTACAATCAATGTTATGGAGCGTAGTGACAGCGATCTATTGAAAAATGTGTTATGAGAGGACGCTATCATTGTATGAACACCATGTAGCATATGTAGCCAAACCATATTGGTACTGATTGGTCACTCAATGCAGCCTGTTAGGGGCAATATTAGCTGTGGATTTGTTTTGCTTAGGGCCCACAATGAGCAAAACAAGAAAAGATTGAGTCAAGCCCAGAAAAAGGATGCAACCAAGAGATGCAATAAAGACAAACTGTATGAGGCTATTTGTAAGCATAAAAATGGCATGCTATTTTACAGTAAACTTTTTTATAAGTAGAAATAATGGTAAAGAATGGTAAATGTTTAGTACAGAATATACACAAGCCAGTCACATAGTTGTGTATTATAATCATCAAGTAATATGTTCTGTATATAACTGTGTAGGCTGTCCTTTATACAACTAGTATTGCACTGGGTTTGTTTATAGTAGCATCACCACAAATGTGTAAGTAAATCTCCCACTATAGTATTTCATTACTCTAACATGAGCATGAGACACGAAAACTTTTCACCCCTAATGTAATTTTGTGGGACTACCATCATGTATGCAGTCTGCTCATTGAACAGAACCTGAGCACGGAGTGGGACCAGAGTACACGTGTTCAGTCATATATTCATTCATTTATCTATACACCTGGTAACCTATATTCTTTATGCATTTTGACGTAGTTAAAAACATCAATTCAGTATCTCAGAAGTAATTCATAGTACATAGACATCATTCATAAGGGTTCAATATTGGTCAATCTGCCATTAAACTCCCAGTGAAAGATGAAAATTATAATTGTATTTATCCCTAGAGTATGTTTCTCGGTTTGGGAATTTTATGCAGTTGGAATCATATCAGATGTATTTGTTTATATTTTTTCTTAAAGTGGCATAATAATTTTGAGATCACCTATGGTGGTGAATGTGGTAGCATTTTGGTTTTTCATTGTTGCTGCTGAAGCTCATTGTTTGACTATGACAACAAGACTCCTTGAGAGACATCTGGATGCTACAGTTTTTTATTATTGTGAAAGTTACTATGAATCCACATGTACAAGTTGTTTGCTAATGTTGTTTTTTTTTCCTTAGGGAAATGCATGGGGTTCATGTTTTGTTTTGTTTTTTATCACAGTGTGTGAGTATTTTTAGTTTATAACTGTTGGACTGTTTTCCTCCTGCAATAGTTTTTGACTATTATCTGTAAAGTATGGGAGTTTTAGTCACTCTACATCCTTGCCATATTCCCTATGTCACAGTCATCAATTTTGGCTCTTCTGGTACATGTGTGTTTGTGTTTCATTGTAGTCTACTTATGCTTGCATTAGTGGCTAATTATGCACAGACATTCTTAAAGGGCTTATAAGCCATTTGTATCATTTGTATAAATGGCTTTTCTGTTTATTCTGGAATTGTTTCTTATTTTTGTTTTGTGTCATAATTTCCTAGATACAAGTTGCCAAGGGAGAAAACTGGTCAATGGTTCTATCCAGCCATAAAGCCTAATAAATAACAATGTTGGACCAGCAAACTATGGCTATTGGTACAGTAGCAGAAGTGGTAATCAATAGCTGTCTTATTAGGATTAAGACACACTCAATGAGAGTGAATTCATGTGTGGTACTGTAAACAGCCAAATACTCGTGGCTAGAGACATCATAGATCCTAAAGAAATAATTTTGCCATAGCACTAGACCAATGTGATTTCTTACTTTATTCTAAATAGACACCCTCATATATACAGACAATGTGTGCTTTTCACCTTCATTAAAAAAGTTACTTTTGCAATAGATGGAGACTAGAACTGGTCAAGTGCAGAGAATAAATGTCTTTGAGACAGCTCTACACATAGGATGAATGCATCTCTCTACTCTAACCAGCGATGTTATGCAGCAGAGGGCAACTGCCACAGAAATCCTCAATTGGCCAATTTGCAGAGAACAAGAGGCTACAGAGTGCTTATCCTTAAATAAGTACCTGTTTCAAACATCTGCCTCCTAAGGCTCAGAGATCATTCCTCAAGAGGAGGCAGAGATTGTAAGAGTCAGAGGAGTGGATGACCACAAGGAGAGCGATGGTGACAGCATGCACAAGTCCTGTGTAAGCTCAAAGCAGACACAATCACAGCGTACACACAGGGAATGAGGTAAGAAATCAGTCCCTTGCTCCCAATTCCTAGCAACTCCTAAAAAGTCTTCTCCACACCTTCCTTTAGAAACACTGAGATTTTAGAGTTTAGTTTTAGACCTGTGTGCTAGCTCAAATTGTATTTTGCATATGATATAATATCTGTACTTGAGGCTGTTGCCCATGTCAGTAGCAAACTACCTCAATGCTATTTGCTACAATATATTTCTTTACTTTTTAGATTGTTTGGTGCTTTTCACATAAAAAAAAATCACCCTCCCTCAACGTGGACTTAATTTTGCATCTTCTTTCTTGTCCCATTGTGCTACTCTAGCCTAGTGCAGCCCTGTGCTATCATCACTACTCTTGCTTTAAAGCAAGCCTCAGGACCAGATGAGTAAATCCCTGTCTGCTCCTTTTCTCAAAGTTGCCTTGCATATTTAATTCCTTTGCGTTTTCTCTAAGTTTTAGAGTCAGTTTAATTTCTACAGTGTTATCTACTAAGATCATAATGTGTTTGCCTTGTGTCTGTCAATCAATTCTGATGTGATAGTTTAAACCCTTTTTATTTTGAAATATTTTCTTAAGACTTATTTATTTTTATTTTTTGCAAGTCAATGATTGTCTCCTTTTATATATGCAGGCCATCTGCATGCCCAGGCTTGTGGAGGCCAGATTGAAAGCTTTGGATCCCTTGGATCTTGAGACACAGATCACTGTGATCATGAGCTGCTCTATAAGTGCTAGAAACCAGGCACCGGTTCTCTGAAAGAGCAGGGAGGGCTCTTAACTGCTGAGCCATCTTTCCCAACTCTGCTTTGAAATATTTTAAAATTCACAAAATATGGCAAGTTACCATTAATAATATTAATCAGTCTGGAAACAAGGAATATGTTCATTTTGTGTTATTTATAAATTCCAACAGTAATACTTGGTGTGTTTTAGAGTAGAAAAGCACATATGTTTTTCTTTAAATTTATACTATTCTATGTTTTTATATTGTTTAAATGAGTGCTATCTCATTTTTCAATTGTTTGCTTCTGGTAGACATAAATATAATTGATTTTCTACATAAACAATTGCTCTGCTGGAGAATGCAACCAGATCCACTTGTTTCTCTCATACCTTTGACTTGTCCCCAGTGTAAAGGAGATGGATGCAATATGTCTCCATTATGTATGCTAGATAACCAGAGTTGGAGGGCTTAAGAAGAGGCAATCATGAAAGCGATCAAAATAGCTCTCCTCCAGGTCAGATGAAATCACTACAAAACAAATCTACTGGCTGGACTCATTTGAAGCTCTCCTGACTACCTGATCACCTGTCCCAATAAACAGAAAAATGGAGAAGAAAGCAGCAAAAATGACATTCAGGGATTATTGTGGAGTTAGTTCAACCTTGCTTCTATCTCAATAATGCTCAGTAAGCCTCTAAAGCAATGTCTTCCTAAGCCCCTGAGCCTCAGAAAAGGATTCAGAGTCATTTTTCTAAAGATCAACTTCTGATCTTCTCTTAACATGCTTCAATTATCCCTTATTCATTTACAACTATTTACATTTCCAGTAGCCTTCAACTGTGCACATTTATATTCTACTCATCACAAAGAATGACATCTTAATATGTTACTATGGAAACACACTTTTTCACTAAAATCTGTTTATTGCTAGGTCATTTGTACCTTTTAGGAAGAATATTGAAAAAAAAATAAGCCAACGTATTTACCACTACATCAACACTTTAGAGACAATTACATACATGTAAAGAAATAAACAGAATTCTAATAATTAACAAATACCAATGAAAAGTTACAATTTTTAGAACTTTAAAATATATTTACTCAGGATTTTAAAGAGATATCCCAGTCTATAGGATTAGTTTTTCTTTATGTAGAACATCAGTGAAGAGCACTATATAACACATTAACACCATATACTTGAATCTGTTGATCTTACATTCTGTAATGGTCAACCTTGACAATAAACCTATTACAGCCTAGTACTCAATAAACATTTGAATGGAGATAAGGGTTACCTTCAACAAACTCATATTCTGCCTTTAGGAAATTAATATCAGGAGCATCTAGAATATATTTGACTATATTTTTACTCATTACCAGTGATTTAAGTCATAAGATTAGTAAGAACAGTACCTAGTTTCAAATGAAATTTCAATTTGCCTTGAAATTAATGGACATCTACTTAGGAGAATAATGCTTAGCTTATCTGGTTCAAAGAAGAGTAAGCAAGTGCTATCCCCAAATATATTTATAGTTGAAGAGAAAATCAATTAAGTATAAATGATTCTTCACTTGAGAACAAGTCTAGGTATTTTGCTTCAAAATAAAAATATAGTAAAAGGTAAATACGGTAGACTCTAGACTTTTGCAGAGGGTATAGACTAAGATTTTGAGCAAGTGCAACCAAATACTGCTAGAGCAACCTAGAGCAACAACTTTGCTTGTTGGTCATCCACTGCCTCTGGCTCTTACAATTCTTCTCCTCCCTTTTCTAACATGATCCCTGGGCTTTGGAAGGCAGAAGTTCATATAGGTATCCTATTCAGGGATAAGTACTCTGCAATCTCTTATTCTCTGCATGTTGGCCACTTATAGTTCTTTGTGTTAATGACCAGCTGCTATATAAGAAATATCTGCTGAGAGCTGAGAGATGCATTGATCTACGGATATAACAATAAGTCATTAGAAATCAGTTTAGAAGATAGTTTTTTTAGGCTTTCTCCCATGGCCTGTGGGCTACCTTGGAGCCCAAGATCAGTGTCAGGTATGGGCCCCAAGCAGGCATAAAATTAGAAAGTAGTTGGTTACTCCTCTAATATTCGTACAACTCAATCTTAAAACTTGCTGTGGTGACACCAAATTCATGCTTATTTGCTCAGAGGAACCTGAAATCTGACCCCAGACTTCTCATTCTTGTCTGTAAACACTATACTTATTTATTTAGTTTCTTATTTTTTTCTTAAACAGGGTCTCCCTTTAGTCCCAGCTGGCCTGGAATTTGGCATAGAGACAAGACTGGGTTTGATTTCACAGGCTTTCTTTTGCCTCCTGAGTGCTGGGATTAAAGGCATACACCCCCATGCCTGTCTGTGAACACTCTTGAAGCAGTTTTTGGCCTTGTAATCCAGTTTCATCTGCTTTTGAGTCATTTTCTTTATGGTGAATTTTCACTTTTTATGAAAGTTATTCTATATCAATCGGCCAGCAACTGCTGCTAGTTCACATTTGTTTAAAGACTGAAAACAAACCCCAAGCCTCAAACTATATCTTTGCTTGTTTCACTTGTAGTAAAGATTAATTTCTGGACTCTAATGTTGCTTCCTCCTGCTTTAATTTACAGGCCCCTGACACCCCACCACCACCATGTCTCTGTGTGGTATAGGCTTCTGTGATGGCACATTCATCTGTGGAGGCAAAATGTAGATGTCAGGAGTCCTCCTCAACTGCTTCTTTAACTTAATTAAAAAAAATTATTTAGCTTTTGTTCATTTCATATAACAGTTCTTAATCAAATTTAGACAGCCCCACATCCATGTCCACTTTAATCCCCTCACCAGACCTCATGTATTCCACCATACAAGTCAAGTACTATCCAGTCAAACATTTGTATCTAGATGTCCTACAGTGCAAATTCATCCACTGGTGTCTAATCACCCTATCTGGAGATCATAAGTAGGTCCTACTCTCCCTCATACAGAAGTAATCAGTCTCTAGTAATTCTCAGTCTTGGGCTAACCTGACACTCATTTCTCTGGCTACACTCTGGGACCTTGTCTGACTGAGTTGGCATGGGTCCTGTGCTCAGTGCCAAATATACATGGCTAGAGAGGACATAGTTATCAGAGAAAACCCTATCTTTATCATATCTCTAGACAAATTAAATTTAACTTAATTTTTGAAGCAAGGTCTCTCACTAAACCTAGAACTCAATGATTCAGCAAGGCTAGCTGACCTAGCATGCTCTTGGGACCTGCCTCTGCCTACCAGTATTGGGAAATTGTCATCTGTAGTGGGGTAGTTCTGTATTACTAAAGAAACATGTTAACAACTGGGGCATTCATTTTAAACTGCATGTACTCATTTCTACTGCACACCTTTGGTATGCCTTAGAATTATTCTACCAACCATTGCCACATGATATTAAAATGTGTATAAGTACAATTACCATAATATGATTATATAATAAAATAACATTAAAACCCTACTCTAGCAGAACAACTAATTAGAACTAATAAGAAAAGTCAAGTGTTGTCAAAATTGCACCTCAGGTATACATTATTATTTCTGACCCTACTATACATTTATGGATACAGTGGATTTTTTAAAACATACCTCCTTATGGTTATAAGTAGACAACACTATATAGCTACATACTATGAAAGAGATGCATGGAAGCCAGATCCATCTGATGATGTCATTCTCCCAAAGGTTTCCACTGAGCAGGAAGCCCTTGATTGTGATTGTGGTAGAAGTTCATGAGTACTGCAGATATAGACCTTCTGAAGAGTTTTTTTCATCAAATAATACCCTTTAGAACATTCTCAATACATGCTATTTACAGTCCATAAGACACATTAAAAATTGGCAGTTGTTGGTATTTCTCTTAAACCATGGTTGCCGAGGTAGGTTAGAAAAGGATAAGAATGGCGCACGCCTTTAATCCTAGCACTTGGGAGGCAGAGGCAGGCGGATCTTTGTGAGTTCAAGGCCAGCCTGGTCTACAGAGTGAGTTCCAGGCCAGCTGGAGCTACGGGGAGACCCTGTCTCGAAAAGGCCAAAAAAAAAAAAAAAGAAAAGGATAAGAAGTAGTATACCCACAATTACTTTTTATTTTCAATTTTCTTCCATCTTTTTCATTATTCTATAACCACATAATTTATATAAAGATAAAGCTTAAGATGTAAAACAATAATTTATGATAAAAGGATAGTCAACATTTACCTAATGCCTTAGGGGTATTCAAAATTATCAACAATCCTTTGAGCTCAGAGAAGAAAGTGCCATTATAGTAGATGAGGAATCTGAGACTGAAAGCAGTGAAGAAAGTTTCCTAAGTCATATAAGAACCCAGCTTTTGTTGTCTCTGGAGTCCAAATTCTAGATCACCACATACTCTTCAACACTAGAATGGCCAGTTTTGAACCAAGAAGAAAGAAAAGAGATTAAGAAGAAGATCAAGAGAAGAGGGGAGAAAGAGGAAGAAGAGGTAGAAGAGGGGAAGGAAGGGAAGGAGAAGGAAGGAGAGGAAGAGGAGTAAGAGGAAGAAGAAGAAGAAGAAGAAGAAGAAGAGGAGGAGGAGGAGGAGGAGGAGGAGGAGGAGGACTTCTTTTACATGGAGCTAAAATAAATTTCTTTCTTGTTCCTGTCCTTACTCCAAGTCTAAGCTGTATTGATATTTGTCCAAGATCTTACTATAATTTTTCATGTATTTTTACTTTATGTTTTCATACAACATAACTTGGCTTAATGTCTAGGCTCTCTTTTTCTTAAGAGTCTACAGAACATGTATTCAAATTGCCATGTGAACACAACAACTTGCTTCACTATTTAGAAGAATAACTTAAAGTATTATTTTAAATAATAATACAATATAAGCATTTCCATTTCATATTATTTATGAAGTCATTTAAAATATGGTACTGTTATGTGACTATGGCCTATTGTGTCAGTTGAACATAATTATTATAACATGATTAGGCTTTTCTTTTAATGGTTGTTTTTATCCTTAATTTTCCACATACGGTACAAATCTCATTTTTATAAGGTTAATTAGAATTACTCTGTCTGGGAGACCAGCATTCATGCTATTTAGGATTTTTAACCAGATTATGATGAGCACTTCACATTGTGCCTTTGAAATAACAGACAATCCTGTATGTCTTCCGTTGCCACATTTTGAGCTTTAAGTTTACAAATAATATATTAAAAACTAATCAAATGATTAAATGCCATACCAATTTGACTCAACAGCTAGTATATGATGCAATTAGTTTCTTGTATTACTTACTATGTGAAGACATTAAAAACATAGGTGAACTAAAAGAAAGCTAACCAAAGCTTCAATGTTAAGATACATAGTGTTCCTATAATATTATATAAAAATAAACAATTTTAAGCAATATATCATAAAACAAAATTATATTTGATCTTTAGAACAATAGACATTCTTTAAAGGACATGTTTACAGTATATAATTTAAGTCTTCATTGGAATCCACAGTCTGACTTAGAAGTTACTAAAATAGTTCCATGCGTGGTTTCCTAATCTGTTGGCAACTTGCTACATTAATTCCATACTGCAAAAGCAGCCTCATTTCTCAGAACAGATTCCTGGTCATGCAACTGCCTCTGGCTCAAAACCGTCAAGAGTTCCCAATTTCCTTCCAGATTAAAGTCAGATTTCTGTCCCTGACATTCAAGTGATGGTGTGGTAGTCATATAGCCTGTCTGTTTTGTCATGTCTCTTTTCATTCTCCCACTCAAATCACACCACACAATTCACTGATGACTTATCATACTTATTACACCTTTATTTAAAAAAAATTGTAACAGCTCTTGATTGCCTCCCAGAACTTGACGGTAAGACAGAACATACTTCAGAGACTGGATTTGGAGCAATGGAGGTGAAACTGATCTGGAAGCCACTTAACCTGAAGGGTAGCTTTCATTTGGATAGAAGAACTACACAAGCTGCTAAGAGAGAGCATCATTCAATGATCCGGCTCCAGCTTTTAGACCAAATAACAACCTTGATGACCAGCACAGAATACAACACTGGTGCATTAGTAGCACCTTTAGCTTCAGCACAATCAATGGCTACCTAATTGGACTCAAAGCCCACTCAATGGGAGGAAACTCATATGTTTTATTGTAAACATGGATAAATATACATGGATGGAAAGGTCATAGATCTTAGAGAAATCCCCAAGGCTGTCACATTCCAAGACTATTGTAACTTCTTACTAAATGCAAAATATGTGTCCTAATATTTACAGACAAATATCCCCAGTCACCACTCATCAAAGAAGCTTCTTTTGCACCAGATGAAGTCTATTACAGAGTTACACAGCTGGTCACACAGAGACACCATCTGTTAACTGGCTAATCTTTTTTTTTTTTTTTTTTTGGTCTTTTTTGAGACAGGGTCTCCCTGTAGCCCCAGCTGTCCTGGAACTGACTCTGTAGACCAGGCTGGCCTTGAACTCACAAAGATCCGCCTGCCTCTGCCTCCCAAGTGCTAGGATTAAAGGCGCGCGCCACCACGCCTGGCAAATTGGCTAATCTTAAGCAGCACATCTACATACAATGCAACCTCTACAACTAGGGCTCACAAAATGTAGACCTAGGTCACTGAGAGAATACTGATGAATCTCTCAATTCTCATTAAGGAAGCTTATCCATGCAACAGAGAGCCAGGAACACAAAATAGCCACAAATGGCCAAACTACAGAGATTAATAGTCTGCAGAGTGTGGGTGTTTGGACTCCTATGTTAATAAGTTCAGGGACCATCGTGGAAGAGAGGGCAGAAAGACTGTAAGAGCCAGGGAGGTGATGCACGGCCATATGGAAATGGAATATTAGGTTTTTGTTGGTTTTGTTTGAGACAGGGTCTCTCTTTAGTCCCAGCTGCCTGGTGCTCATTATGTAGAGCAGGCTGGCCTTGAGCTCATAAAGATCCACCTGCCTCCCCACCCGGCTTGGAAACAGAATCTTACAAGGCCCTGGGACCCTGCTCATGTGAACCTACAGCAATGGAACCAGCATGCACAAGACCCATGAAACCACAATCAGACACAAACTGAGCATGGAACTGAGGAAATAGCAGCAGGATCCAATCTTAGCTGAAGAAGTATTGGCAGCTGATTACCCTGCATGAGGAAGACCCGAACTTCTTAAAGAGAGGGACTCCGGATAGGCTGACTAGAGCTCAGTGGATGAACCTGCATGTAGGAACAATGCAAAACAAGCCTTAACCCAAATGACAAAGTATATGAATTCCAGTGGGGGTGTGTGGGAGGCTGTCAACGGGGAAGGGGTCATAAAAGTGATTAAGACTGATTGAGATGTTCTATATGAAATACACAAAACTCAATAAATTAATTTGGAGGACCTACAAGATTCTGTCATATGGATTTCCATTCTATTGCAGAGCAAGTCCTCCTATAACCCATCCAACATGAATGAGCTCAGCTGTGCTGTAATAAGACTCAATATCTAAAATATGGTGTCTTTTCTTCAGCATGTGATGGACAGGATTGAACCTAGGGTTCTATGCATGCAGGACAAGTTGTCTTCCACTGAGCTACGATCCTCAGATCTGAAATGGAATTTTTGCACAATTTTTCAGTGTTTCAAAACATCAGTTTTTTATTTATTTCCCTTAACCACTTGAAACAGTGAAAGGCATCTTGGACTCCTGAGACACAGGAGAATAAGCAGTGGAGGATATTTTGCTGTCTGTATTGCTTCCTAACCCCTAGTTAATACAATGTAATGCAAGGCCACTCTTATGAAGAATAAGGCAGAGCTGCATGGGCTAATTTGGGCTGCACTCATCAGCAAAGCAAGGGCAGAACCTCACGACATTCTAGGCTTGCTAATTTTTAAATATTCTAGTTCACTATTAGCCTTCTTCTAGGAGAGAAATTAAAAACTGTGAACCATTTATAACAACTTGAATTTTCTAATGTTGTAGATATATTACTTTCATTTTATTTATTAAAAGGTTGATATAGGATTGCAGATATTTTTGGTTTTGTCTTTATCCTTTTCCCTAATAAAAATACATTAACACTGTTTTCAAAGTACTTTTTTATTGTCAAACAACATCATTTCCCTTTTTTTTATTCCAAAGAGTCATGTTTTTCTTTCTTTAATCCTTCCTTCTTCCCACCACATGGAACCACAAGAAGATCCTCATCAGGTCTTCCAGGGAGTTCTAATTTTTTCCACCTTAATGCAAGATATATACATATATGGATATATATATATATATATATGTATATATATTATACTATTTTGGGTGCAATGAAGTGGTCATAGTTTTTCAAGGGTATTTACTACCTTAGCTTCCCCACCCCTCATTTGTAAACCATATTGGAATGTAAGAAAAACCTATAAGAATGATACTTTGATTTCATTTTAATTTTCAAAAGACAAATATTTCTAAAAATTGTTATTTATTTATTTTCATTTTATGTGTATGTGTGTTATGCCTGCATGTATGTAAGTGCACCCATGTCATGCAGTACTCATGGAGGACAGAAGAGGGCATTGGATTCCCTGAAACGGGACCTATGGACAGTTGCTATGTGGCTACCATTAGGGTGCTGGTATTTGAATGTGGGTCTTCTGTAAGAACAATCAATGCTCTTAACCACTAATCCATTTCTTCAGCTCCCAAAACATAAATATTTTTGATAATGTCTTCGAAGTTTCTAAGAAAGAAAAAGCAGATCACATGCAAAGGATAAGCAGTCCAAATGTCCTTGGGTTCCTCAATACCCATCCTGGGGTCCAGCGTGGGATAAGCAAAGCCTGCTACCTTGTAAAGAAAATCCCTCGCAAGCTAGAGTTATCAAGTCACTTCAACTGTCAGCGAAGTGTGAAAGAATAAGAAAGATATTGTCAGATAAGCGAAGCCTAAAACATCTTCTTGGTAGCTGCCAGTGGTAGTGCTCCACCAAGACACAGCAAATAAACAAAAACTCCAGGTTCCAGAGCCTCTAGTATCCAAGCTGGGATAGCCACTCCCCCAGGGTGAGGGGCAGGGACATCAGTACAGCAGAGGGTCAGACACAGAAGGCAACCATCAGCACAGGACGTTATGGAGAGATGTTTCCAAAACATGAAATCTACAGAATATCTATTACATTTGTCCATCTGGGAAAGAATTTCAAGACTATGGGAGTTTGTTGTTCATCATTACCTGTGCAGAGGAACAGAGCAAGCAGAGGAACACTAGTCTAGAAACCATGCATCCAATGGAAAACAGCTATGGAAAACCAAACGTGCTCATCCTGTCTCTGTTTTACGTTTAGTCACCTCGCTATTCTGAAAATGACCAAGGAAGAAATATCGACATTGTGGAAATTAGTAAAACATATAAATCAAGACTTATTTTTCTTTTTGGAGAGCTGCTTTACCAGCACGATTCCGATGTAAGTTTAGATTTTAGTAAACAGAATGTAAACCCTGAATATTAGCCTGTTCAAATTTATAATCTAACTGTATTGGGAAGATAAGGAGAGATGATAATGTGATAGACATGTGGGAGGGGACTGGTAGGGAAGACCGACTCTCACAGGTGAAGAGTCAAGACAAAGTGTATAACAAGGAAACATTTAAAATGAAATTATTTTGAGAAAAGAGCTGGCTAAAAGGAACAAAAGAAAATAGCTGCCTCTAGAGATTAGACAGGAAAGCAGATGAAGAACAACATTGATATCCAATCTTATAGCTTTACCTAAACTGTTAAACTGCATTATTCTGTTTATTAATTGTAGAAAAATTATTTATTTTAAGTTTATGTGTATGACTGTTTTGCCAAAGGAATATGTCAGCTCACCTACTAGTGGATTTATGAGCGGCTGTTAGGTGTCATGTGGGTGCTGGGAATGAAATCCAGACCCTCTTCAAGGGCAGCCAGTGCCCTGAATACTGAGGCATCTCTTCAGACCCTAGCCTGACTTATTCCTTTAGAAACTGTAGAAAAAGATTAAAAAATGTAGTTTGTCAGGCCGGGCATGGTGACACACACCTTTAATCCTAACTCTTGGGAGGCAGAGGCAGGTGGATCTCTGTGAGTTCAAGGCCACCCTGGTCTACATAGAGAGCTCCAGGCCAGCTGGGACTAAACAGAGACCCTTTTTGACAAAAGACCAAAAAAAAAAGCAGTTTGTCAGTGTTGGACAATTTATGTAAAATTGCTTGTAACCTTATGGTAGGCAAATACAATAATGGCAATTTAGTATTATAAAAATAGCAATAGTGTACTTACAGTGTGCCTAAGGTGTGACTTCTAAGTCTTTCGCCAAGTCACTCCTCACTATTTCTACTGCTTCTCTGACCCTTGGTCATTCATTGTGCCTGCCCTGAAAACCATATAATGTCTAGGATACCCTGACTCAGTTCTGAATACTCTGTAACCTCACAGTGTACAATATATACAAGCATCTAACACTGTGACTGTGTATTCATATGCACATACACTAGGAGTGGCACTCATCCTTATATAATTGAGCCCTCAAGTTCTGAAATTAAATAAAACAAAACAGGTACAATTGAGTTCCTTTTGAATTTATAAACTTTAATCATTCTAAGAAGTGTCAGTTGAATTTAGTTTTGCTTCTGTCAGAAAACTCAATTAGAGTGTCTTATAAGAAATCATCAACACATGTAACAGGATGTTTGTTTGGGCTGTGGGTAGGGTATAAACTGATTCATCTGTTACCCTTCAGCCACATTTCTATCTGTGTACTTAGCTTTGTCTTTATTCTAAGCCAGTTCATTTCCTGGAGAGTAGATGGCTACTAAGAGCAATCACAGCCACTTATAAATTATTTGCGTTTGATTGGAAAGACAGAAGCAGAGAGTGAGAAATGGAGGAGACAGAGAGAGAGAGAGAGAGAGAGAGAGAGAGAGAGAGAGAGAGAGAGAGAGAGAGAGAGAAATATTTTCTTGAAGTGGTTAGCAAATCTCTTCTTCTCAGTGATAATAATGGGTCACCTGCCCACTTCCATACTCAGTGTTGCAAAGCAATTGTCATTAGAACAAACAGTCCTACCTCTATTGTGGAGGTTAGAGAGTTTCCCAAGATGTACTTGGATTAGATAGGGGAGAAATGATCACTTAAGACAATTTGCAGTTCTGTTAGGGAGATTAGAGTAATGTAAGTGTGTAAACAGGCAGAATGGCCACTATGGCTGGACGGTGAGAATGCCTTACCGGTGTCTTTCCTGGTCTTGAAATCTTGTTTCCATATCAACTCTATTTTTATTATCGATTGTGATTTTTGGAAACAGATCTACAATAAGTCATTACGATGTTAATGTATTATGATGTGCCTTCCATGACTATTGGCTGATTCACTACCATCTGGTCAGGCAAGAAATACATTATATAAATCAAAAATTGAGGAGCATTTGATGATGGAATAGAAATATTATTTAAAGTAAGATATATAAATTAAAAAATATGTTCTGCATATTATATCAATGGCAGAAGGGCATTTTAAGAGGTCATTCACTGGATTTATTTAAAATGTTAGCCAGGCATGGTGGCTCACACCTTTAATCCCAGCACTAGGGAGGCAGAGGCAGGCAGATCTCTGGGAGTTCAAGGCCAGCCTGGTCCACACAGTGAATTCCAGGGCAGCTGGGGCTACAGGGAGACTCTGTCTCAAAAAGGCCAAAAAAAAAAAGTGATAGTGTTTTCCAGTAAAGGGTTAGGTATGTAATAATACTTTATACAATTTTTCTTTCCCAGAATCCCTAACCCTTCTGTACTGCTCATATAAATGTATATGTATTTTGGAATTTTTTTTAAATTATGGCTTTATTTATTTATAGGGTATATGTATAATCAAATGTGTGTAATAGTACAAGTGGTGTGAGATCAGAGGACAGCTTTGGGGAGATGGTTCTCTTCTTCTACCATGTGGATTCTGAGGACTGAACTCAGGTTATCAGGCTTGGCAGCATGTGCCTTCACCTGCTGAGCCCTCTCCCATCCCGTATGCTAGGCAGCTGCCTTGCCTGCATTCCTTTTCTAATATTTATTATTTAGGGTCCAGATCAATACTGCTTCATTTAATTAGAATTAAAAACAAAAGGCCTGGCATGATGGCACATGCCTTTAATCCCAACTCTCAAGATGCAGAGGCAAGTAGATCTCAGATCTCTGTGAGATGGAGGCCAACCTGTCCACATGGTGAGTTCTGGGCCCGCTGGGGCTACAGAGACATCCTGCCTCAAAAAGAAAAAGAAAAAAATCAAATCATTTTAATTTGTTTAAAACTCCTTCTAAAATGATGAATCCTTAAAAATATTAGTTTAGGGGCTGGAGAGATGGCCTAGCGGTTAAGAGCGCGACCGCTCTTGCAGAGGACCCGGGTTCGATCCCCAGCACCCACATGGCGGCCGAGAACCGTCTGAAACTCCAATTCCAGGAGAATTCCAGTTCCAGGGGTATCCCACACCCTCTTCTGACCTCCGAGGCATTGCACGACACGGGTGCACAAACTTGCATGCAGACAGTGCATTCATACACATACAGAAATAAGTAAAATTAATTTTAAAAAATTAAAAAAATATATTAGTTTAAAAATATAAACTCTATGCTTGAGCAAGTCCAAGAGCTATGTTACTATTGTTTGATAATTATTTCTTCAGTCTTCACACTGTTGAATACTCTGTTGTGGACATTAACTTCTCCACTCTCCTTCCAGAAATCTACTGTTAGGTGTCTCACCACTCCTCTGCATGCACCAAGCAGACAGTTAACACCTCCCAATTGATTTATAACACTCATTAGATAAATACTCAGCATTTAACACTCATTAGATACATACTCAGCATTTACACTACAGTGACATATCAACTCAATTTAGAAGTCAGTGGGTTCTCAGTGATATATATTAGCAAAGTTTAGAGAAGAACTGCCAATATTTTTGTGTTAGTGGATGAGAAGAACTGGTATTATTTTCCACTGTCTCATCTGTCTGAAGGATTGTTACCTGTATTTAGATTTGGAAATTAATAAGAGATTTATCTTTTCATAAAATAAAATTTTTCATGCTTTCTACCTTCCTACCTGGATTTTCTGTTTGTGATGAGGATTGACTCCTAGCCTTCCATGTGCTTTGTGTTTCCAAATTGCTTTCCATTACCCTGCTTCTTGCCACACTGATACAACTGTATATCGTGGTGTTTTTCTGTTCCAGGTGGCCAAATCTGATGCTCCTTTGAACTCGAAAGAATGAATACATCTGAACACATTCAGGCTTTTTTTTTTTCTTTTTCTCTTTTTTTTTTTCCTCCTGTAGTGTAGATTTTGTGGTTACTTTCTCTACAAGTGCTCAATCACTTGATTCATTGTTTGGAAAAGGAATTACACACAGTTAAGTTAGTATTGAAAGTAGGGTCAAATATACAATGAGCAGGAGGGCTGGAGTGATGGCTCAGTGCTTCAGAGCACTGGCTGTTCCTGCAAAAGGTCCAGGTTCGAATCCCAGCACCCACATGGCGGCTAACTGTCAGTAACTCCAATTCCAGTGGATTTGATGCCTACTCCTCTCCTCTGCTGGTACTGCATAACACAGATGCACTTACAAAAGTGCAGGCATAACACTCATACTCATAAAAAAAGAAGAAAGTGTAAAATGATCATAGCCATAAGGGGCAGGCACCCCTGCCTTGATTGGAATAAATGGAAAGGGTATGACTAGTCTTCATGAAAATAGTCTCTTAGGGCTGCAGAAACTCAGCACCACTGTAACTACCAGAAATATCCAGGGAACACAAATGAAAAAATATTCTCTTAGTATTCATTTTGTAAGTACGTATGATAATATGCACCAAAGTATCTGTATTGGCAAATATGAATGATAAGGATTAAAGACTTTCTTTTGTACCTACATCAATCCAAGGCTGATTTATTACACTTCAAATTGTCTACCATAATTGCCTTTTGCTACATTTATTTCTAATCTCATAAAGCTGTTATGAGATAACAGAAATGTAAATGCTTTGGAAACTCGACCATCCTCAACAAATGTTACGTGTTATTAGTAATATAACATTTTTCTAATAAAATGAGCATGTATGTCCAAGAGCTGACAGCTAGGAGACTTTTCTTTATCATTTCAGACCTTCACCCAGGCCTGCATGAACAAGAACAAAGGGTTAATTTCTTTGTCTCCTAACCCGGTAGAACCATGAAACTCACCTATGTATGCACTTCCTTTACTAATATTCTGGTTTTGTATCCTGAGTTTAAAATGTGAGATCATTCTCCCCCAATTTAATTTTTTTGACAGTGAATATTTATACTAAATTTAAATTAAGTGTAAAAGAGCAGATTGATAAGAACACCAAAAACCTTGTAGATCAACCAATAACACCAGCTGTCCAAATTATTCTACAGCATTGCAAAGGTTCCTCTGAACTGCATATTTATTGCTGGATACGTTCCATCCATATGACGTACAAATTTGAGATTTATACTTTTAAACATAATAAGATGGAGTTCTGCCATGCCTACTGGGTGATAAGTAAATGCATATAAAACCAATTTGGTTTAAATCTCAGTCCATAATATTTTTGCATTAATCTTAGGCCATACAACTATTGGTTTTTTTAAGTTCAAATGCTTGTAACTGTAGGACGCCCAATTTCTTTCTTGTACATCCCCCCCCCAGATTCTTTTATAACTTCAAATGACCATGTCCTCACAAGAAATGTGACCATGCTGCTTCTATCACATGCCTTTCCAGAATCCTGTTAAAAACAAGTCCGTTGTTTTCACCATGGCTTCATGGGGGCATAACTGCCAACAATAAGTGGATACTTGAAATGTATCTTTGAATCATTTTTACCATTTTTTTCTGATTGTCAAATAGTTCATAAACTGTTAATGGTTGGAATACACAGAGTCCTGCTGATGCAGGTTTGCTGATACTATTTTAATGGGTAAAATTTTACTAATTCAAATACAATACAAAATGTAGGCAGAGTGGCAAGAAAAACTTAATTAAAGAATATTTTAAACAAATGTAATATAATTTCTTTCAGATCACACAATAGATTGAATTCAGCTTGAAAGGAGTACTTTTTGCTTTCATGGTTGGACCCGCTGCTTCAGTGGCAACATGCTTACTAGGTGAACAAATACTTCCAAAGGGCTGATAGGTTGATGCTATCAAGCATTCGGTTGATGCTTCAGAACAACCTTCTTTATCATTTCTATCTGTATTATCTAACAAAAAATAATGGAAAGTGAATGCTAAGGCCTCCTAGGTCTAATTCTAAGTATCTTAAGAATTTAAATTAAAAGGCTTGGTTTTTCAAATAGAAAATTGACAAACAGCCAAGAATTCTAACTTCAGATAGGCTTCATTATCAGTATATTGTATTGCTTGAGAGCATATGTGTAGTCTTTTTATCTTTTTCAGTGCTGGGTTTTGTTTGATCTTTAATCTTTTCAGAATTTCAGCTGCAAGGTTAGTAGGGTTTGGTGAATACACTGTGGTCTTTCTATTCAATACTTTATTTATATTTGTAGACCTGCAATGCTATCTTATATTTGCAGGTTTAAAATACTTTGTAATACAATTTTCCAAGTTGCTGATTCTTCTGACCATGGCTTTGTCTTTAGCTGATTTTTATTCTCTGAAATGGTTTCTGAAGTAACTCTATGATCTGAGCAAAATCCATCCTTTGGGGAAAGAAAATTTTAGAACTGCAGTTTGTAAACCATTACATCTAATTGCTAAGACTTTACATTTTCAACAGTTTTGACATACATTATATATTTGTGTATTATTAGATATTTATGTTTCATAACTGGATATGTTGATGTGTAATATAATAACCTGATTTGCTTAAGTGGGTAGAGCAAATTACAGATGAATCTGTTGTCAATGTTCAAACTTAGCCTTTTAAAACTGTATAGAAAAATCTTAGACTGGTGGCAAATGACCAGACACAATGGAAAATCATTTTGTTTAGCTACACTTGAAGTCCACTGAAGGTAATAATAGGGATTCCTTTATATGAAATATTTAGACTTTCATATTACTGTCCTTTTTGTTATTTCCTTCCTTGAAATATAATAGGATGTTCGTTGTTCAACAAAGAGTCATCACTCTTGGTCTTTTACCATTCTCTATTGGCTCAACATACTGCTTATTTGAGCAAAAATTGTATTTTTGTTGTTGTTCGGATTGGATTGCAAAGTGCCATTGTCTTTTTATGACCTGAGTAGCTTTATTTTTTAAATCTTCTTACAATGTGATGTTGACTAATCTCCTCACCCATGACTTTGAGTTCATATTTTCAGACAATAAAGCAGATTTGAATTTCTCCTCTGTGTCCCATGTGACCTTATGGATGTTGAAGCCTGCTATGATTTGCTCCTTATTGGTCTTTTATTGAGTCAGCTAGTTCCCAAGCCTTCCCACCCATCCTGCTACAATGAATATTCACTGCTAATATACTTTAGACACTATTTGGTGCATATTATGGTTATTGTTGTTCCTGTTGATGTCATTTTTATTGCTATAGACTCTTGACTTATAATAATAATCACAAAATGAACAGGAGCCAGAGCTGTATAACTGGAGACTTTTTTCTTTTTAACAGCTATTGTCAGCTCTAGAATGCAATATGTAAGGCTCAGTCCTTGTCCTAAAGTAACATGATGTAGCTTGTTAGGGACACAGTTTGTCTCAAGGAACTTTTTCTTCAGTTCTGGTGCATAATAGAATAATACTGTGTTTGCTCATGGGGGATAAGAGTAGATTTACTTATAAATTTCCTGTGTTTAAACAGACCTTTTAGTGATATGCAGAATACTCTGGCTACATAGTAAGCACTCAAAAAATAGGTAACAAGTAAACATATGAACAACAAACATGAAAGTAATTTTATTTAATATTTTAAGATCAATATTTTCCAATGCCATTTTGAGTTGTTTGAGAGCATAGGGCGCAAGTATTCCTGAATCACCCAAAGTCTGAATTGATCACTAGGAATGAGAAATGTCTATGCAGGATGCTATGTAAGATAAGCAGCATTTTGCATATAGTGATAAATTTTTCTTGGTAGAATTTATTAGAAGAAAATTATATAAAGAATATTTGTTAAAAAAAAATAATGATAGAAAAGCCAGGCATGGTGGTGCATGCCTTTAATCCCAGCACTTTGGAGGCAAAGGCAGGAGAATCTCTGTGAGTTCAAAGCCAACCTAGTCTACAGAGTGAGCTCCAGTACAGCTGGGACTAAAGGGAGACCCTGCATCAAAAAGAAAAAAAAAAAAAAAAAAAAGAAAAGAAAATTTATATCAAAAAGGTAAGTAAGCAATGAAAGCTATACTTTAAATTTAGATAGCCAATTGCTTAAATTCCATAAATGGCCTAATAATAAACTGAATGATACCCAAAATGCTGGATATCCAATTGTGTAGCTTCCGTAAATGACCCAATATGAATTGAAGGATGTCAAAAAATGATACCATTGACCAATGATCTTGACAGCATGGAGATTATTTTTCAGTAGTAAGAGGTTAATTATTAGAATTTAGGTTATTTTTTAACCTTTTTTAATAAGGGCTGTGGTACATTGCTGTAGATGCTTCAATAGAATTAATTTTAGTCTCTGCTCTACCATTGCCCAGAATAGCACTAATATTTATCACTAGAGACCAAAGCAATCCTGTGGCCTCCTTGGTACCATTTCTTAATCAATTGGACTGATCCTCCATGGGGTCCATTTTTGAATCAATGATAACTAGATAACTAAAGAATCTTGAGAGCTATACATTTATGGCTCATATAAATTCTTTAAGTTGTGAAATGGCTGTAATATTGCTTGTCTTGATTGGGGTAACAAAGATCAAGAGCATTCTCGGAATTTTAAGGCATTAGATTATTATGACTCTACTTGGACCTTTCATCTCATTTCTAACATTACCTGAATATTTCTAAGCAAAGTACATTAGGTTTATTTACAGCCTTTCAGTTTCTGTTTCTAGTAACTTTTTTTTTTTTAATTTTGGTGTGAGTAGAACATTGAACATGAAGCCCAATATGTTTTGGGGCATTATTTCTTGAGAAATTTGACCAAGAAAAACTGAAGACTAGAACATGACTACACACAAAAACTGTATATTTCAGGTGTGTTTACATATATGACAGAATGCATGAGATCCAGTGAGGGATGCTATGGGGCACACAGATGGTGGAAGGACAGGCTCTAAATTTAATTAAGATTCTACTATAGAAGATGGAAAAACTTCAATACAATATTCTTTTAAAAAGAGGATGTACAGAAACTTTGAAACTCACAGAAATTTTCGGTTATGATAGATTATCATAAAAGGTTGACCGTTTTTTCCTAGAGTGAGTGTTTAGTTTTCAAAATGTATACTTAGGATGCATAACAGGATGAAACTTAAGAATGGCTTACTTTTCTAATGAATTGGATCCTTATATGAGGACTCAAAAGTGGTATAACAATCTGGCTTTTTAAGGAAAAAGTCTGCATATAAAAATCTAATGATTATTTTAACATCTTTAATCATATTTACTATTCAGTGTGTTTTTTATTAGATTGCAAACTTTCAGTATTTTTAAATACTTAAAGCAAAATCTACGCACTAACTTTTGACAATAAAAGATGAATTTTATGAAAATGTACTTTGTTTCTTAAAACTCTAATATTATCTAAAGTTAGATATTTAAACTAAATTTAAAAAAGAAACTTCCTTTTGTATTGGATTAGGACATGTTTAGAACATAAACAGTATCGAACCACATACATTAAACATGTATTTTATTTCTTTGGCAAACCAAAATATAGATAAGCTAATTGGGTAGTTATTTTGATAGGGTCAGAGATTAATTATGTTTACTTGAAAACTGCTTGTAATATTACTTTGGATGTATGAAGCAACAAACAAACAAAAATAGACTTAGATTCTCAGTGTAGACCCACTCTTATAGGAAGTAGGTAGTTTCCCATGATTTCTAGATGCTCATAACTTGGATGTCTCCCAGTACTCATTCCTCCCCCATTCCTGGAACATCAATCATTTCCCACATGGCACCTGGATCTGAAAGGAGGCTGCAAATTAATATATGTTAAAAATAAAAATTTAAAATTTAAAAAAGCTACCCAAATGTTTCTTGCTTTATAACAAGAGAGACAAAAGTGAAAGCTTCTTATGTCTGTTTTTTTTGTCTGTATGATTTTTCTCTGCCACCCAACTCAGCCCTGCCAGAAAGCCACTAAAGCCTCCTGATTTGTTACACTTGTTAAGTTGCATTTTCTGTAACTCTGTGACTTCTTACCCGTTTCTCTGATGTCAGTTATTTGTACAGACAGAATCGTGTATACCCACTATGTGGATTCCATATTTCTGAAGATCATTAATTTTTTTCATGTGTACCTGATTCTTGTTATTCAATGGTTTAAGACATAAGCTTAAGCAGTAAGTTTCTAGCCCCTCTGATACATATATTTTTCCTAGATAATATTCATTTAGGAAGGAAAAGATGAACTTATTATGACATGCTCCTATTTCTTGACATTAAATCTCATGTCCTGGCTGGGCCGTAGCTCCATGTTAGATTGCTTGTTTAACATGCACAGGGCCCTACATTGAATTTCTAGCACTGAAGAAAAATCTCTTCAACTCCTCTACTGGGGTAAATTCTGAGGGTCTAATCAATGCTGTCAGATAAACCATAAAATAATGTGTTTCATGAATCTGTTTTTGATCATTTAAAGGTTTAATATATTTAATACTTTCCCTTTGAAATTAGTTAAGCTAAAAATGCCTTTATAGATAACGATAACACTGCTATTAAAATAACATATATGTCTTTAGAATATGACAAGTGCTAACACTAAAAGAAATAATTGACGTTTATTGAGTGCTTGCCATTTGGCAAAAATTTTTTTGCATATATTCTTTTACTGACTTTTTTATAAGATTGCTTCAAAATTAATGTTAATATCTTTGGCTTTACATATTAGGAAACTGATAGCTGCTAAATTGATATAATTTGGTCAGGCTTAGTGATATAGGACTGTAATCCCAAGTGCTGTCAATGCTGAGGGAGGATGATTGCAAGTTCAAGATCAACGGAGACTATAGGATGAGTTCAAGGGAGGTCTAGATAACTTAATGAGACCCTGTCTCAAAATCAAAAGTAAAAAGATGTTTGACAATAAATACCACTCAATGATAGAATGTTACCTTGAGTGAAGCCCTGGGTTCAATTCCCAGGACCATAAAATAAAAAGTTTATTATTTCCCCAAATTCAAACAGCCAAGAAAAAAAGGAGAACCTTCAAACTCTGCACTGTCTTATCATGGGGCCCACACTCTTTCCACTTTGAAAACTATCTAATTCAGCTCTTTCACATTTAAACAACTGAGGCTCAGAAACGATCGTGACTCACCCTGGAGTTGGCGCCGTGGGCTTTCTCTACTGATGGATAACCTGAAGCCAGTGTCAGGGCCGGCATGAGTGAGAGAATAGATGTTCAGAGAAGGAGAATAGGAGACACATGACTGGTCAAGTGCCAAGGCAGCAGTCAGGAATCAGGCTTTTAGGGCCCATGTGATCTCAAGTGTGTTATTTAACTTCTGCGTAGACTAGATTCTCCATGTGTAAGATGAGAGTCACCATGAACTTCCTGACAAATAGAGTTGTCTCAAAAATCAAATGAGCTAATATACTTAAAAATATATGAACATAATGGAGCATTTTATAAGATAAACAATTTAAAATCCAGGAGTGTGTACATCTAAATGTATATGGTACAAAGCACATAACACATAATATGCACTATGGTTTATGAGGCTCATCATTCAGGACAATGACAAAAGACATGCACATTAGTCTTCCTTTGATAGAAAAACCTGCTAATTGCTGCACAAGTCCATTCAAATGTGGCTACCACATTATGGAAGATAATGAAAGGATTCTTCCTGGGTGACTCAGAGCAACTCCAGAGCTTAAAGCACCTGATACCCCTTTGACAACTTTTATTTTTTGCTTATTATCATGATGTTAAAATTTGACTTTGCAGAGAAAATTGTGGCTTTTTCAGGCTCATTTCAGTTCTGGTGACTCTGTCAAAAAAAGGGAGGATTGGGAGAGCTTCCGAGCAGTGAGTAAAATGAGCCTTACACCAGATCTCTAAAACCCAATTCATTTCTGTTGTCATTGTTGTTGTTGTTGTTTGTTTATTTTTCCAGATAGAACCTAAAATTCTGAGAATAGAAGATGAAGCACACAAACACAGCACTGGTAAACTTAAATGACTCAAAATAGACAGGAAACAGGACAAAGGCCCACTTTTAAAGGAAGAGGGACAATTAAGAATAACACTCAATTTATTAGCCTTCTATTCAAATAATGCACCAAATTTCTTTCAGAGCATCTAGACAGGAGCTAGAAAGGTATTTTATGCAGATCCCCCCAAAAATCCCACTTGAATTTTAAAGATCACATCGCACCTCAGAATAATTCTTATTTCAAAGGATTCTCTTATCCATGGTCTCATTTTTCTCCTCAGGGGACTCTTGGTGAGCAGTCACGTCCATTATGATATCAGGACTATGAGACTCACAAGGTTGCATGTTCTGCCCAATACTGTAGACAAAGCAGCCCCTACAGGGTTTTCCCTCCTCATGACCAGTCTATGATGCTTCTTTAAGGAGAGAATTTAAAGCTGTCACACAGACCTGCTCAACAAATCTAGCAACTCCTTTGTGCATAAACACTGAAAATAAGAGATTATAAAAAAGTAAAATGTTTTATGTCAGTCATTTTTTAAAAAAACCTCAGATTCAAGCCTCAACTCCTTTAGAATTCAAAGGAAAGTCTTAATTTAAAGGGGGAAAATGTGAAGTAGACTCTAATTCTTCTGAGCTCAGATTTCAAGCCGCCTCCTAACCTGGTGTGTCTTCATGGCCCCTCTTGTCTAGCAGGATTGTCGGGCGTGTTGTTTTTGAAGTTCCATCAATCTATTAAACATTAGACAGAAGGTTTTAGGAAACAGGCCATGTGTATTGTGACGTACAGTCCTGGAAAGAAAAATGATCAATCTGTGTATTTGCCTTTTAACTAGTTGTAGACAAGTTGGCCACATCCTTGGCACATTAATGAATTCTGTCACATCTCATCTCCACTGCTCTCTTATTATATGAATTCAGATCTCCATTTGGCAATGAAAATAAAGTCACTGATTTAAGTTTCTACTTTAAAGCTAGGGCACATCATCCCTAATAATCTAGAGACTGTATAACACTGGGTGGGGGGAGAGTTTTGCAAAGTGATTTGTAATATGTAACTTGGACTAGACTTTAGAATGAATTTTCTCTCAGATAGTCAAGAGAAATATATTTTTACAAATGCTTCATTTTGTGGGAATGTGATCCTACACCTTTTGGGAATCACTTTTTCTTCTTAAAAAATAAATTACAGATAGATGCAGGAATTTAGAATGCTATTGGAAATATAAAGGCTTTTACATTTATTCATGAATAGCTTTAAACACAAATTACTGAAGCCTTGACCAGGACCAAAACCTGTAGTGGTATATTTGAATTTTCCCAATTTTAACAAAAGTAGTTGAAATATACCCAACTCAACTGTATTTCCTCACAGTCTCTCTACTGAAGAAGGCATTCTAGAAAATAAGGCTACTTTCCTTAGCATCTGGTCTCTTTTATCTGGCACATTGATTCTGGCTCCTTTTTATCTAGGACAACTATTTATAAATCAAGTGTAACCACTCAGATCTCTCCACTACTAGCCTTTCTCCTACATTTAAATTAGTCCTAAGGATGTTCAAGTTTTCTGTAATGACGTGGGTTAAAAATTTAGAGGTATTTATCATTCATTGGATAATGCAAATAGAACAAAGAATGAACAGAGCATTAAAGAAAAACGAATAAAAATGTGTATATTCTAGACATTTTGAAATGAAAATTATCTCAATACTCTGAAATATATGTATGGACTTGAACAAAATGTTTCTCTGTGTTACAGAAATGTATTTTTCTCAACTGAATTCTGAATTTTTTATCATTTTTCTAAAATAAATAGAAAAACCCGTTAATTATCAATTTTACTGGTTCAGATTTTATTTTCCTATATCGTGAATTTCAAAATATCTCGTTTCCTCTAATAACTGTGTTCCTGTTATAATTTTCTCCACCAAAGGATTTATCATATTAGTACAATTTTTACTAATTAATTGAGAGCTCTATTGTTCTTCTAAGCAGGTGTTCTAGAAGGGAAGAGAGATAGTAAAACAAACGAGCAGGAAAGCAGTAGTGCTTTCATAGATTCTAATATGCAACTCCTTTCCTTATGTGAATGTGTCTGAAAGCTTGGTACCTCCTATCTGAATGTTCACTCCTGCCTGGGATGATCCCTGCATGAATATTATCTGCTCAGACATGGCAGTAAAGTTCTAGCATCCATTTGTAGAAGCAACATCAGTGACTACAAAGAAATTACACAACACAGAGGAGTGGTTTTCTGAGGTCTCCGAAACTAAACAGGCTTGAGGGGGGATTGTATGTTAAGGAGATTCCCGCAAATGGAGTATTTAGTCTGTGAGTCTTTGAATATCTTGGGTGAAAGTTCTCATCTGATGAGACAAGGAGGAGGACAAGATGCTTGATCTATAGCAGGAATGAAAAATATTAACAAATTATTTTTGCAATTCCATATCCCCAAGGAATTCAGTTTGCTTCCCATATCTTTGTAGCAGAGTTTTCTCAAGCTTTGCAGTCTCATATGGTGAGATGTTGGGCATGGGTCTATGCTCCTGCACCATTTGTAGGGAATGAGACCAGTTGCATGTGTAGACAATTCTTAAACGTTTTCAAGACTAATCCTACAGAAAGCATGTTTTCACATGCACTAGCATAACGATCTGTATCGATTTCTAAGGGAATACTAAGGTTATTTTATTTTCAATACATCTTTATGAAGCTTAGCATGCATGCATTTTTTTTTAAATCTTGGCCACTTTTCCTTTAAACTTCATGGGGGGTTATGGCAGCAAGCAAGCTTTCTCCCCAGAGAAAACAATCTTTGCTGCTCAAGTCACTGATGATGGCTTATTTACTTCAGTCCTCATGTGTAATCTCATTGGCACTTAAATAATGACCCTGTCTTTGACTATATGGCTTTCAAGTCTTTATTTTATGCATTAAACTCACAGCTGTTGTTTAATCCTTGACATTCCCATTGATTTGGTAAGGAGAACTTTCAGAATTTTTTTTAAATGAAAACAAACAAAATTCCACTTTCAGTAAGTTCTGCAAGCTGTCTCAACTGCCTCCAGTGGAATTATCAGATGATAAAATCCAGAACAGCCTCTAAGCAGAGCTTACCTATGAAAGAAGCAAAACTGCCGATAATCACACAGCGTGAGGTTTTTAGCAATGATTTCAGTGAACCTGGTTGGCATCAGGGTTATGCTTCCCTGAAGTTTCATGATGCTGTTAACCTTTGGGTAAATGCTATTGACAGGAAAAGGACATTAATGAGGAAGGAAATGAGAGTTAGCGAATTTTGAGAGCTTACTCACTTGACTCTAAGACTAACTATGCTTATGGGGAGAAACAGATATGAAACCTTGGCTTCCCACTATACTTAAGATCTTTACAGAGAAGATAAATCTAACCAACGAGAAGGGTCCAGTTGAATAACTTTCAGCGAACATTCATGTTGACTCAATTTTTCTATCTCAAGGTCCAAACAATTTCTCATGTAGAATTCCACTTGAAGCTATTTTGTTTATTGTGTGATAAGGCAAACTGTATTTTTTTACATTCTTGAGAAGGTTGCTATATTGAAAAGTACATCAGAATCAGAAGATCATGGGATCAAAACCCTTCTACATTATTTGCCAATTACTGCCATTTAAAACATTTACTTACGTGTTGGTATGTATACTGTAAAATGGGGGTAATGATAAGAGTTTAATAACAGTTATATAGGTAATAACAAGAACTAAGTAAATATCTTCTTTTACTTTACTGTTTCATCTATTTTCTAATTAAATTAAATATTTGAGCATTGCAATCCTTATGGATTTTTTCTCCCATTAATTGAAATAGATTTAGTAATAGAAACTAGTATAAAAATGATAATTCAATAGTGAATTACAACATAAGGAGACAAAATAAAATGTATGTATTTCAACTAAAGGAAAAATGACTCACATTATAACTTAGTAACAATGCCTAATTTTCCTATACCCCTTACTCAATTTCTTTCCAAATACTATCTCTGAAAAGACAGAAGAAAAAGTCCATCGGGAAGACTCGACTCATTTATAAGCCAGAAAAGTAATTGTGGAGGAGTTTCTATCAAGCTGAAGCCTATGGTGCCAAATTGAGACTGTGAGGCAATCAGAAGATCTAGAAATCCTCTTCTTTGCTCTTGACCTCCTATGTAAGAGATACCTTGACGTTTCCCTAGAATCAGCATACGTGACCAATGAGCAGGTGTCGGCTATGCATAGGAGGCATCGGGAAGCAGAGGCAGGTGGAGCTCTGTGACCCAGTGGCCAGACTGGTCCATATAGCAAGTTCCAGGACACAGGACAGCTGGAGCTACAGGGAAACAGTGTCTCAAAAAAAAAAAAGCAAAATTAACCTGCAATTTACAAAATCTATAAGTATTTCAAAGAAGAAAGGGATTTATCTAGTAACAGTAGAAAGCAGGTGCCAGGAAATCGGGGACATTGTTTCCTTCATGACCCATTTCATGTTTTCTGAACTAATATCTGGCTATTCTAGTTTGCTTTCTGTTGCTGTGATAAGATGCTGACCAAAAGCAATTTGGAGAATAAAGGGATTATTTCATCTTACACTTCCAAATGACATTTCATCATTGATGGAAGCTAAGGCAGGCGTTCTAACAGGAATATGGAGGCAGGAACTGAAGCAGAGACAGTGGAAGTTTCAGCACACAACTGTCTATAACTCCCGTTCCCCAGGGATCTCACACCCCCTTCTGGCCTCTGTGGGCATTGCATGCACAGGTGTACTATACACACAGGCAAAAACACATGAAAATTATAATAAGCAAATAAATAAATAAATAAAATTTAAAAGCACTATTTTGAAAATATAAAGCTCATCTAAAAAACAATGTTCTGGTTTTTACATTAGGTGATTGATTACTCTTTCAAGTTCCTCTTCTTGCCTTATCATTTTTTTCTGAGAATGCATTCATTTTAAAATAAAACAAGTGTTTACAATAAATGCAATATGGCAATTAATTTTGGTGAACATGAGTGCAAATAACTTGGTAACTTAAGAGGCCTTCATGTGGATAAAGTTTGATAAAGTTTGCTAACTCTCTTTTCATCTGGAAATTTTCCCCTGAGAATTTATTTATCTAGATATACTCTTAGATAAATATTTATGTACATGGTTGGTCACTACATCAGTATTTCCAGGAGTGAATAACTTAAGACCAGGACAGTTCCCTAACCAGATGAAAGCAAATTACATCCACATAACATGAGTTACTGTGGATGAAACAGTTGCATTCAGTTGTTATGTGACAGGGATCTCCAGTAGCTCCTAAGATTGCATCCCCTTCTTGTGATCTCCTGAGCCACTAATATGCTATACTCACATGTGTTAAATAGGTTAAAAAATAAAGAGTTAAATGGAATGATGTAAAAGTCCTTAAAATGGTGCCCATAACAGATTTAGCTCTCCATAAATTTAATGTACTTGAAATACAGGAAATATTTGTTATTTTTAAAATTTAACAAATAAAGTAGAATGCATGCCATATATGCACATGCATGTCTGTATATAAAACGAGTCCGCCAGTATAAGCTGCGTAGATTACCACACACATATACAGATATATGGACATAACTTTAACCACCTTTTTATTTTACTCTTTAAATTGTTATTTTGTTTATCATTTTAGTGTGTGTGTGTGTGTGTGTGCACATGTGCCATGACATGCTTGTTGAGGTCAGGAGATATCGTTTGGGAGTTGGTTCTCATCTTTCAATGACTGAACTCAGGTCATCTAGCCTGTATGGCAAGCACTTTCACATACTGAACAATTGTGGCAGTCCAATTTTAATAATCTTACTATTCTAAAGTAATGGAACTATGACTCAATTTTCATTTTTTGTATTTCTAAATATTTATAAAATTGTTTATAAGAAATATATACTTTTGGCTTCATGAAAGATAGTACATAAAAAGATCTGTAATCTAGATTTCTTTCATAGGAGCTATATGGTACATAGCAACCTCTGTGCAATGAATGGATGAATAATTGAGAGCGTCTAGTCAATTCTGTGTCCTAAAGGAACTCTGATAACCCTTCCAACACACTACTTTCATTTAGAAAATCCTTTTTTTTTTTTTAAATTAATTTTTATTGATGCTTTGTGCATTTCATACATTTTTTCCAATTCAGTTCAGGCTTATTTCCCTTTCCCTACCCCCCCCACCCCATCCCAGATCATGCATTCCGCCATAACTGTCCTGCATCTTTCTCTCAGTTTTTTTTTTCATTTTTAGCTATAAGTGATAATCCATGAGTACAAGCATCCTTCATGCAAAACCTATCTGCAGGCTGTTGTGCCCAAACACCTACAGCCCCACCATCCAGTGGGGGGTGACAGGTTGTTTGTTCAATCAAGTTGATCAAATGAGTGTCCAGACTACATTGCTGTAGTTTCACCATTCACCCCAATCGCAGCCCTTACATTCTACCACGCCCCCTCTTCCGCAGGTTGTTCCCTAGGCTTAGAAAAGGGGCACAGGTGGATGAGAGGTAAAACAGTCCACTCTCTCTGTTGACTTGGACTCTGGTCAATTCTGGCTGTTTCCTTTCATGGGCTGACAGTCTGTCCAGGAATAACCTTTCGATCCTCTACAATAGTTGTCTCCAATTTACAGTTGGGGAGCGACCTCATCATTGTCATATTTCTCCTTGTTCTATGGGTGGGAAGGCAAGGAAGTCTCTCATATCAGAACCTTTGTGGCACCTAGAAGGTAAGTTTCATTAGGACTCATTATAACTAGTTGTTACATGTAGGATCCACAGAGGGGTTCGATGTTTATGGCAATCTGAGGCTTTTCTTCCTTTGAATGTTCAGACGGGTCAGCCTTTCCATTGTCACTTTTTGGTACATCCTACTCAATGCAAACCTGTAGAAAATCCTTTGTGCATAGATCTTTAGTGATTCATTTGAAGCAAAGAAAAGTCCAGGCTCTTCCAATAACGGCAGACAAGGTCCTACATGGGAAGGAAGCTACCTCTGCGTTCACCTTCCAGCCAGTTTGCACATCCACCATATGCACAGCCTTGATAAACCACTCCCACTTCTAGACACAATACCCACTTCTGCATTCAGCCTTCCTTTACTCATGCCTCCACATCTACTTCTTCCCAAGCTGTAAGGCCAGGGTCAAGGAACTCTGCCAAACCTGAAGCAGAATTCACTGCTGGTGTATTGTCAACGTTTTATATGGTATTTGCTGATTTTTAATACCACTTGTCACATTCTGCTCTCAACAGTTTATTGTTTACTTTGCTCACAGTTACAACTTATGCTGTGCAGCGACATCATTTCCTTCTTTTCATTCCAAAGAAGAGTGTGTATTCTCTTCACATGCTGAGAAGGAAGACAGAATCTTTCACCACTTCTTCAGATAATCTCTTCTGTTTAAAAGACTAATTTTAAAATGTTAAATGTGTGTGTGTGGGGGGGTGCAGGTGCCTGTGAAGACCAGAAGCTCGACTTGGACTCCCTGGAATTGGAGTTGCATTCAGTTATGAGCTCTCCTGGCAACATGGGACTCTGCAAGAGCAATATGTGCTCTTAACCACAGAATCTTCTCTCCAGCTCTGAAACTCTCTTCTTGAAAATACTTAATTATTTTTATGTGAATTGTGAACGAGTGAATTGCCAGCATGTATGTCAGTGCACCCTTGTTGTTCAATGCCCACAGAGGTTAGAAGAGGGAGTCTGATTCCCTGGAACTGGAGTAAGGACAGTTGTTAGCTGCTATGTGGTTGCTGGGATTCGAACCTGGCTTTCTGTAAGATCAGTCAGTGTTCTTAACTGCTGAGCCATCTCTCTAAATAAGATTTTTGAATTGTTTGTTCCTTTTGTCATTTTTGATTTTTTTTATTTTTAATATTTTATTGCATTTCATATAATACATCTCAATCAAATTTAGATCCCCTCCTCCTCCATGCCCTCCTACCACCCCCACCACTTGATTTCAGATATTCTGTCATATATGTTAAGTCTTATCCAGTCAAGCGTTCCAGGGGTCCCTCAGTGCAAGTTCATCCTGTGGAATCCAGAGACACTCCCTTAAAGAAGATCTACTCTCCCTCACACCACAGTAATCACTTGTCAATAATTCCTTGGCTATAATTGGGGCCCATTTCTCCTTTTATATTTTAAATATTTGGCAGAAACTGTTCCATATTAGTAAAAATTGTATTTTGTGTTTGCATGGTATTTCATTATATAATATATGAAAATACAAACACTGGTACTGTGAAAGTTAATTTAGACTGATTATACTCCTAGATAGATATAACTGTGTTTTTGCTCATATTTAGATTGATTATTTTTTTGGTCTTTCTGAGACCGGGTCTCCCTGTACCATCAGCTGGCCTGGAACTCCCAATGCAGACAAGGCTGGCCTTGAACTCGCAGAGAGCTGCTTGCCTCTGCCTCCTGGAGTAATGAGATTAAAGGCTTATGGCACCACACCTGGCTAAATTGAATTTCTAAGACAAGTTTAGTGTATGAAGACAGAATAAAAAATAAATGAGAGGACTTAATGAAAAGTGAAGATCTGAATAATAGTCCTTGCATTGCTAATTAAGGAGGTAGTCTGGGAAATTTAGGTATTGAGCTTCCTAAACAGTCCTTAGATTTTCCTTTAAGCTTCTTTTCCTGAAAGCTTTTATAATATTTAGATTCCTGGGGCTGTGCAATATTGAAGCTTAAAATTATATAATCTTGTTATTTTTTTCTAATAATTTTAATAAAATTTAAAATGTATAAATCGGGTGATTTCCCAAAACCACCTGAAGCACAGATAGGTACTGGGTGCTTCAGCCAGGCAGACTGTTTGATCTGATTTCCTTGTCCTTGTTGATCTTTGGCCAGATTGGCTGGTGTGGCTGTGGGGGCAGAGTTGTCCTCCCAGCTGGTATAAAATGTGGGTTTGTGTGAGTCTTGAGATCGCGATCTGGCTAAACAGAACCCCAAGCCCATTCCCCCACCCCTCCACCCCCCTGCCATCTGGGATTGCCAAAGGAGTGTCCAAGTGGATTCTTTGGAGAACCTTCAGAATAGAAAGGGAAGAGTGAATTAGACTTCCAATTGAAAGCCTAAAGCTTAGAAAAGTCAATAGTCCATAAGCAAGGAGTAAAGGAGAAAAACAAATCAATCAAACAAACAACGAAGGCATCTGAAGGAGGCAAGCAAAGCAAGCCTTCAAAACAGTGAAGAGGCATCAAGGATTCACATTGAAATACAGGCAAGAGAAACCCATATGCCAAGAACACGAAGAAGAGACAACATGGGAAAGGTGCAGGATAATCCCACACCAAGCTCTACCAACCCTGTGGAAGATTCCTATAGTGGGATCCCCCCTGGGGATGGCCCAGGACACAGATATTAGAAGTACAATTATGAACATACTTAAAGAGGTACAAGAATATAAAGAGCAAATCAAAGAATTAAGAAAAGAGAATCAAAAACTCAAGAAGGACCTAGAGAGAGAGAATGACAAACTCTGGAAGGAAGTGGAAACACTGAAAAGATACCATGTTGAAAAAGATAAGGAAACCAACCAACAAAGCAAAGAGCTACAGGAAGAGATTGAGAAGCTCCAAAAGGAAGTGGAAATACTAAAGAAATCAGAAGAGGAAATGAAAAAGGAAATCAAACACTCATCCAATCAAGGGGAAAGGAATGGAAAAAGCCTCAGAAGCAGAATGGAGGAAGCAGAACAAGGAATAACAGACCTGGAAGATAACACATAACAACTAAAAACCTCAAGCAAAGATTATGAAAAATTTAAAAATACACAAAAGTGGAAAAACCAGGAACTGTGGGACACTATGAAAAGATCAAACCTCCACATCATAGGAATAGAGGAAGGAGAAGAATCCCAAGAGAAATGTATTGATCAGATCTTCAACAGAATAATAGATGGAAATTTTCCCAAACTAAAAAGAGACAAACCAATACAAATACAAGAAGCACATAGAACTCCAAACAGACAAGATCAGAAAAAAATTCTCCATGCCATAGTTAAAATGCTAGACTCCCAAAACAAAGACAAAATTCTTAAAGCCGCAAGAGAAAAACAAGTGACCTATAAGAGGAAACCTATCAGAATTACAACTGACTTCTCAGCACAAACTATGAAAGCAAGAAGAACGTGGAGCAAAACATTCCCAGTGTTAAAGGGCTATAGATTCCAACCCAGGTTAATGCCCAGCAAAAATGTCAATTATAGTTGAAGGAGAGAGAAAAAACTTCCATGATACAAACGAGATGAAAGAATACATGTCCGGAAAACCAACCCTTCAGAGAATACTTGAAGCAATTCAACGGACAAAAGAAAGGACCAACCATCCCCAGGCACCTAGAAAGAGAAATCAATGAAAGAATAACTGCAGAAGTAGAAACCTAAAACCCAAACCACAAATGGATAACAAGGCAAAAGGAAGCAACACAGACCTATCAGTCATAATCTTAAATATTAATGGACTAAACTCCCCAATAAAAAGACATAGACTGGGAGATTGGATTAGGAAACAGAACCCATCGATATGCTGTTTACAAGAAATGCATCTTACCTTCAAGGACAGGCACCACTTTAAAGTGAAAGGATGGGAAAAAATATTCCAAGCAAATGGTACCAAAAAAACCCCAGGTTTTGGTATTTTAATATCAGACTAAATACACTTCAAAGTAAAAGAAATCAGAAGAGACAAAGAAGGCCATTACATTTTTATCAAAGGAACAATTCACCAAGAAGATTTCACAATTATGAATATATATGCACCAAACTCTGGTGCACCAAACTTTATAAAGAAAATTCTCCAGGACCGCAAGGCACAGATTAACCCCAGTACACTCATAGTAGGGGACTTCAATACCCCACTGAGCCCTTTGGACAGGTCAACAAGACAAATAATAAACAGAGAGATATCTGAACTGAACAATATAATACACCAAATGGACCTCACAGACATCTACCGAATATTCCACCCTAATACCAGAGAATACACTTTCTATTCGGCACCCCACGGAACATTCTCCAAAATTGACCACATACTAGGACACAGAAGAAACCTCCACAAATACAAAAAGATTGAAATAATTTCATGCATTAAATCAGACCATAGTGCGATAAAGCTCAATATCAACACAAGGATAAGCCCTATTATCTACAAGAACACATGGAGACTAAACAACACACTCTTGAATAATGAATGGGTCAAGGAAGGGATAAAGAAAGAAATAAATAAAAGCATTCCTGGAACTGAATGAAAATGATAATACAACACAACAAAACCTATGGGATACTTTGAAGGCAGTCCTGAGAGGGAAGCTTATAGCCCTGGGCACCTATGTTAAAAAAACAGAAAGAGCACAAGTGAACGATCCAACACTGTAGCTAAAAGCACTTGAGAGGCAACAACAGATGAACCCTAAACGCAACAGATGGGAAGAAATAACAAAAATCAGAGCAGAAATCAATGAAATAGAAACAAAGAAAACAATACAAAAAAAATCAATGAATCCAAAAGTTGGTTCTTTGAAAGAATAAACAAGATAGACAGACCTCTAGCCCAGTTAACCAAAAGAAAGAAGGAACAACTCCAAATCAATACAATCCATGACAAAAAGAGAACTATCACAACAGACAATGAAAAGATCCAGAAAATCATACAGGAATACTTCAAAAACCTATACTCTACCAAGTTTGAAAACCTAGAAGAAATGGATGAATATCTGAAATCCTGGGAATCACCAAAGCTCAACCAAGAAGAGATCGAAAGCTTAAACAGACCCATAATATATGAAGAAATTGAGGATGTAATAAGAAACCCCCCAACTAAAAAAACGCAGGCCCAGATGGTTTCATGGCAGAATTCTATAAAACATTTCATTATTACGGAAATTGTTTGGAAGGATATAAACAGAGGGAATTCTCCCAAATTCCTTCTATGAAGCCAGCATCACTCTATTACCAAAACCAGGCAAAGATACAACCAAAATGGAGACCTATAGACCCATCTTCCTAATGAACGCAGATGCCAAAATTCTAAACAGGATACTGCCAAATCGCATACAGACCCACAACAAGATCATCCGTGACGACCAAGTAGGATTCATACAAGAGATGCAGGGATGGTTCAACATACGAAAATCAATAAATATCATCAAGCATATAAATGGACTGAAAGACAAAAACCACACCATCATCACAATTGATGTGGAAAAAGCCTTTGACAAAATCCAGCATCCCTTCATGCTTAAAGTACTAGAGGGAATTGGATTGGAGGGATCATTCCTCAATGTAATCAAAGCCATATACAGGAAACCCACAGCCAATATCATCCTAAATGGGGAAACAACAGAAGCATTCCCTTTAAAGGTAGGAACTTGGCAAGGCTGGCGCCTGTCACCAATCCTCTTCAATATAGTGCTTGAAACACTCGCTAGGGCAATAAGGCAAGAAAAGGAAATTAAAGGAGTACTGGTTGGAAAAAGGAAGTCAAGCTATCTCTTTTTGCTGATGATATGATTGTTTACTTAAGGGATGCTAAAAACTCCACCAGAAAACTCCTAGAAACTATTAAGAGCTTCAGTAAGGTCGCAGGATACAAAATTAACCTAGAAAAATCAGTAGCCTTTCTTTACACCAACAACAAGCAACTGAAGAAGGAATTCGAGGAGACCTTTCCACTCACAATAGCCTCAAAAACAAAAAATACCTAGGAATGAACCTAACCAAAGACACCAAGTGTCTCTACAGCAAAAATTTTAAAGCCTTGAAGAAAGAAATTGAAGAAGACATCAGAAGATGGAAAAACCTCCCATGCTCATGGATTGGGAAAATTAACGTAGTAAAAATGCCTATTCTACCCAAACTCTTGTATAGATTTAATGGAATCCCAATTAAAATCCCTAAGAGTTGCTTCACAGGCTTGGAAAAAAAGTCCTTAATTTCATTTGGAAAAACAAAATACCCCTAATAGCCAAAACAACCCTGAGTGAAAAGAGCAACACAGGGGGATCTCTATACCAGACTTTAAACTATACTACAGAGCTATAGTCATAAAAACAGCCTGGTGTCAGTCTTAGAGCCAGCCTGGTGGCGCACGCCTTTAATCCTAGCACTTGGGAGGCAGAGGCAGGTGGATCTTTGTGAGTTCAAGGCCAGCCTGGTCTAAAGAGTGAGTTCCAGGACAGCTAGGGCTACAGGGAGACCCTGTCTCGAAAAAACAAAAAAACCAAACAACAACAACAACAAAAAAAATAAAATAAAATAAAAAAAAAAAAAAAAAAAAAACAGCCTGGTACTGGCACAAAAACAGACCTGTTGACCAATGGAACAAAACTGAAGATCCAAACTTGAGCACATACAATTTCAGCCATCTCATATTTGACAAGGGGGCCGAGAAGACACAATGGAGAAAAGACAGCATCTTCAGCAAGTGGTGTTGGTAAAACTGGATCACCACTTGTAGAAGAATGAAATTAAACCCCTACCTCTCACCCTGCACAAAAGTCAATTCCAAATGGATTAAAGACCTCAATGTGAAACCCCAAACTCTGAAGGCAATAGAAGAAAAAGTTGGAGGCAGACTACAAGACATAGGAGTAGGAAAAGACTTCCTAAATCAGACAGCAGCTGCACAAGAATTAAGGTCAAAAATTGACAAGTGGGACTTCATTAAACTCAAAAGCTTCTGTACATCAAAAGAAACAATCAAGGAAGTGAAGAGAAATCTCACAGAGTGGGAGGAAACCTTCACCACAGATACATCTGACAAAGCATTGATTTCCAGAATATGCAAAGTACTCAAAAAACAAAGAAGAAAGAAAACAAATGACCCATTCAATAGATGGAGCAAAGAGCTGAACAGAGATTCACAAGTGAGGAATTAGAGATGGCTGAGAAACATATTAAGAAGTGTTCAACATTACTAATAATTAAGGAAATGCAAATCAAAACCACTCTAAGATATCATCTTACTCCAATAAGACTGGCTACGATCAAGAAAACAAATGACAGCAAGTGCTGGAGAGATTGTGGGGAAAGGGGAACACTCATCCAACTGCTGGTGGGAGTGTAAACTCGTGCAGCCACTATGGAAAGCAGTGTGGAGTACCCTTGGAAGACTTGGAATGAACTTGCTACCTGACCCAGCCATACCTCTCCTGGGCATGTACCCACAAGACTCATCTTACTGCAGAGATACATGCACAGCCATGTTTATTTCAGCTCTCCTCACAATAGCAAGGAGCTGGAACCAACCCAAATGCCCCTCACCTGATGAATGGATAGAGAAAATGTGGTACATCTACACAATGGAGTTCTATGCAGGGGTAAAGAAAGATGACATCATGAGTTTTGCAGGTCAATGGCTGGAGCTAGAAAGATATCATGCTGAGTGAAGTAACAGAGTCCCAGAAAAACAAACGATGAATGGTATCCCTTATCTGTGGATGCTAGCACCAATATAGTGAATCCCTTAAAATATAATAAATAAATAAAATAAAATGTATAAATCATGAAGTATATTTTTTATTTTTTAAGCATATAACATCAACATTTATTTGTAACTAAAATTCTGAATAAGGAAATACCATCAGTCTCGAGGGCATTTAAAAATGATGCTATTCCAGCAGGACTTTGAGTTAATATATCTCCCTCTAGGTTTTCATTGTCCCTGAATAGGACACCTATTTCAAACGACCTCCTAAAGCTCAGAAATCATTGGAAAGACTGTAAGAGGCAGCAGGGTGGATGACTAAAAGGAAACAGAATCTTCCAGACAGCTGGTTGGTTACTCAAATGAACTCTTGGGAATGGAGGCAGTGTGCTCAAGTCCTGTGCAAGCTCAAACCAGACAAGATCCCAGCATAGCCATGTGGAAGTAGGAAAGAAATCCCAACCCAACCTAAGGAAATTCTGGCAATCTATGGCTGCTGGGAGGGAGAAAGTCAGTGTCATAGAGGTTAGGGACTCTTGTCAGACCCAGTGGAAGAGCCCATACTGAAGAACATTCAGGAACACAAATCACACTCTATAGGCTGTATTATATTTGAAAGAACATTAAATCGGGTAGGGGTAGAGGTACAGATAGGCAAGGTAATCCAAATGCCATCAAACTATATTGTATAAAAATCTCAAAAATTCAATTAAAAAAATGGGACTATTCCAGACAAAATCCCAGCACAGAAGTAGGGAAGCCCGTAAGAAGCCCCAACCTTAGCTGAGGAAATATTGGCAACTAGTAACTGCTGGTGGAGGAGAGTCAGTTTTCTTTAAGAGTCTGATGCCAAATAGGTTAACCAGGGCCTAGTGTGTGGACCTGTACTGAATGACATTTGAGGAGACACATTTACTCAATAGGCCTTAATATAATGTGTATGAGAGAGTATATGAAATCTGTTGGAGGGCCATAAGAGGGTATAGATAGGTGAGAGCATCTAAAGGTGATCAAAATATATTGTATGAAATTCACATTCAGTTAAAAACGAAATAAATATATATTTTAAAAAGTGGTGCTATTACTAAATGTCTAGGAAGATTAATTGTGGATTCAAGTATTCATTTGCCAAAGCTTGAGGAAATAGAAACAACTTTTCAGAGCTGCCTGGGCTTCCAGACTTCTGAAAGAAAACTGGATTTCACTTAAAGACCAAGAATAGGAATTTATGAAGGGGACTAAGCAAAGAGCAAAATAAAGCAGGAAGTGTCAGGAAAAAATAAGAGGAGGGGATGTTTTAGTAGAGGACTGTGAGGTGACAGAGCTGGAGTTGCAGAATCAGTAAGTCAAACTCTGAATGCACAGGACAGGCAAGAGTGGGCAGAGAGGCCTCGTGTGGTGCCCACAAGCACATACAGTCTCACAGTTTTATGATTGGGTAACATATAGAGTGAATTAAAAAAACAAAACTAAAATAAGTAGTTAAAACTTCATAAATAACTTCATGTTTCCTCTGCATTCAGTATCTAGAAGGTACCTCTTCATCATTTATTCATGTGTTTATCATAAAAATTTTAGAAGTTTTTTTTATATTTCTTATTTATTTATTCATTTTTAATAAAATACTTTATGGATGTTTTGTGTATTTCATACATCATTTCTCAGTCCAATTTAGACACATTCCTTTTTCCATGTCCCACGCCCCACCCCAGTTCATGCATTCTGCCATACATGTCTTGCACCTTTTTTCAGTCTTTTTAAAGTTTTTCTCTACAGAGGTTTATTGTTTGGGCAGAAGTTAACTCTTTCAGTCAGTTCTTTGATCCAGTCCTTTTGTCGTTGTTGTTCCCTCCCATTTGTATTACTAAAAATTATGCCTATATAAACATCACATATATACCAAAATTATATATAGGCATATTTTTAGTAATACATAATATTAATATTAATTATTTATATTTATCTATGCCTATATTTCTATAGGCATATTTTAGTAATACATAATATTAACATTAATTATGACCTTTATTTTATATTACTTGAAAATATTAATAAATACCCTCCACCCATGTACCATAATTACAGAGTTTGAAAATAAATAGTAAAATAATTCTAGAGCCCGTTATAACAGCACAGTTGCCTTCAGATAGAAAAAAGTATAGCAATAACATTGCTCAGCTTGCCTTTCAACTAGGGATTTGGTGCCAGCATCCATAAATGAGGTATACCATTCTTCCTTTGTTTTTCTGGGACTCTGTTACTTCACTTAGCATAATGGCTTCTATTTCCATCCATTTACCTGCAAAGTTTATGATGTCATCTTTCTTTACTGCTGCATAGAACTCCGTTGTGTAGGTGTACCACATTTTTGTTATCCACTAGTCAGTTAAGGGGCATTTGGGTTGGTTCTAGCTATTCACTATTGTGAAGAGAGCTGCAATAAACAGATATGCATGTATCTTTGCAGTAGGATGAGTCTTGTGGAAGTGGTGTGACTCAGTCATGTGGTAGGCTCATTTTCAGTTTCTTAAGAATTCTCCACACTGCTTTCCATAGGGGTTGCATGAGTTTGCATTCCCACCAGCAGTGGATGGGTATTCCCCTTTCCCCACAACCTCTCCAGCATTTGGTATCCTTTGTTTTCTGGATCATAGCTAGTCTTACCAGAGTAAGATGAACTCTTAAGGTGATTTTAATTTGCATTTCCTTAATTATTAGTGAGGCTGAACAGTTCTAAGGATTTTTTCAGCCATCCTTATTTCTTCATTTGTGATGTCTCTGTTGAGCTCTTTACTCCATCTTTTGGGTGGGTCATTTGTTTTCTTCCTCCTTTGTTTTTTGAGTAGTTTACACACTCTGGGTGTTAATGGTCTTTCAGATGTATCACTGGTGAAGGTTTCCTCCCACTCCATGGGTTTTCTCTTCACTTCTTTGATTGTTTCTTTTGCTGTACAGAAGCTCTTGAGTTTAATAATGCCTCAATTGTCAATTGTTGACCTTGTTTTTTGTGCAGCTGCTGTCTGATTCAGAGAGTCTTTTCCTACACCTTTGTCTTGTAGGTTACTACCAACTTTATCTTCTACCATTTTCAGAGTTTCGGTTTTCACATTGAGGTCTTTGATCCATTTGGAGTTGATTTTTGTACACAATGGTTTAGTTTTTTTCTTCTGCATGTGGTGATCCAGTTATGCCAACACCATTTTCTGAAGATGCTGTCTTTCCTGCATTGATTCTTCTTGGCCCCTTTGTCCAATATGAGGTGGCTGAAATTGGATGTGCTCAGGTTTGGATCCTCAATTTTGTTCCATTGATCCAAGGGTCTGTTTTTGTACCAATACCAGGATGTTTTTATGACTAGAGCCCTGTAATATATTTTGAAGTCTGGTATGGTAATCCCCAAATCTAATTTTCATAGTTGTGTTTATAATTAATGTGTTTTAATATCATTTCCCTAAACATAATAGGAAATTTATCATGTATTTGTTTCTCTTTTTATAACCACACCAAATCTCCCCATCTCTAGTTGATACAGTTTAGGATTTTAATTATAATATTATTTATATTTTATAATTCAAATGAATTTATTGAACTGTAATTACATTGTTCCTTAAAGTTTATTTTGTTCCTAAACATATTTCAGAGTTAACATACAGTTTATTCCAAGAGGACATAATTCTGGTACTTATATGATGTTTATATAGGCATATTTTTGAGCAATACAAATGGGAGGGAACAACAACAACATAAGGACTGGGTCAAAGAACAGACTGGTAGAAATTCTGCCCAAAGCAACAAATCTCCACAGAGAAAAACTTTTAAAAAAAGACTGAGAGAAAGATACAGGACATATATGGCAGAATGCATGAACTGGGGTGGAGGGAAAGAGAAAAGGGATTATATCTAAATTGAACTGAAAAATGATGTATGAAATACACAAAACATCAATAAGAGTATTATATTAAAAATGTTTCTCTTGTTGATATAGTCCAAATCTTACTCTTGAGGTCATTTTTACTGCATAGTCGTCTATGTTGAAGTAATTTTTTCTAAACAACTTCTTGGATGATAATATTTTGCATTCTTGAAATAGGAAAATATTTTTAATTTTTTCTCTCCCACTTACATATGTGCTTGGCAGCATGTTGAATTATAGACCCAAAGCCATTTCTTCTTCAAATCCTTGATTCTTTAGCCATCCTTTAATATATTCGGTTTTGCTGTTGGGAATTGTTTCCAATTTTATTTGTTCATCAGATAATTTTATTGCTCCTTTCAAGTCACTCTGACTACCCATCTTTATTCTTGCTGTTTTGAAATTTCATCATGTAATTGTCAAGGGATTGATTTTTTCCCTTTATTAGTTTAGTGCTTTGATTCATATAATCTGAAAACCTATATATATATATATATATATATATATATATATATAACCTAGTTTTATATATTTTTTACATTTTCTCTCTTTTTGAAACTTTTATCCAAAGGACATTAGAACTTCAGTTTATCTTCTAAATCTTTAAATTTTTTCATACTCAAAACTTTTCTTGTGCCTGTTTGATGCTGAGAGAATTCATCAGATTAGTATTTTAGCTTCATAACTCCATTTTGTTTCCAACAGTGTTCCATGTAGTGCAGTTTGTTGAATTTTAATTTCAATGTTACTTCCTTAAAATAAGTTTCTTGTTTTTTGAGAATTTCATACATTACCAGGCTATTTACATAATTTTCATCCCTCCAACTCTTCCCTGCCTCAGTTTCTTCTTGGATGCATGACCTGTTCTTCCATAATTATTATTGTTATACCTCACACATATATACATAATATACATTAAGCACATAACTGACTGAGTCCATTTAGTGTTGCTCTTATGTACATGTGTTTAGAGATGACCACTTGGAACTGAATAACCTGTGAGGAAACTGATTCTCCCTCCCTCAGCAGTAGTAGTATGTTCATTGCAACAAGGTAGGGATGATAACCCTATTATGACTACAGATTTGAAACTTTTCTGCTTCTGTGGAGCTATCCACATGAGCCTGTAGAACTACAAGTAGCTTATGCAGTGTCTATGCAAATTTGAAAAGACACTCTTTCTGGGTAGACAAATTATAAACAGAGGTTGTTTGGCAGTAGATGTTTGTACAGTGTACAAGCTCTACAGCAGCACATAGCAGCCTGTGACACATTGAAATAAAGTCTCGGTGTCTGGCACTAATAGGAACTAATGACAAAAACTAAGTTTTTGTTTCCTTCATGGGGATTCAAAGGTGATATTCATCTTGGGTGCTGCTGCTGGTTGGAACAGCTAGATCCCCATCTCCTCAGAAACTACCTTGTTCTAGTTTGTGCTTATTTTTTTCTGTTACGAAGTGAGAACCAGATTGTAGTTCCATTCTTTAGTTGCTGTGATTCTTGGTCATAAGTGCTGGAAATGGAAACAAAACCAACTTGAAGAAAAAGGCACAGTGATTGCTGCAGAAAGGTTCTCAGCCTCAGCACTACTTCCCGGTGTGGTTAGAGGATGTTTTGCAAACTTTAGCAGGGTTGGAAGTCTTCTTACACTTCATTGAGTGGTTTCTAGTAAGACTGTGTCTCTAGTTGTAGTAAGAGAAAATGGCCTAAACAAGACCAAATGTCTGTCAATGGGGGAAAATGGCTCCTAATAGACAAGCACTGGTTGAGATAACTGAAAGATCTCCCTACTGAAGTAGCTCTAAACAGATTGCTTTGGAAGTCAAACAATTTTTTACTGAGCAACTTCTAAGTTCCAGAAATACGGTGCTGAACAGATCATAGCTGATGCTTGATGATTTGTACATTCCTTTTATCCTTGTCTGTCTCATTTTCTTCTTTCTCTACCTCCCAAGTGTTGGAATACAGGCCCAGGGAGCACACTATTTGTAATGCCTTCATGTCTACATTTGTTTTATTTTGTTGTGGAAATATGGCACCTAGTTGCCTAAAATTTTCTAGAAAAGGGGAATATGGGAAAATTAAAAATAAATATACATCGGAGTAAAGTATCAGCTTCAGGAGGAAAATCAACCACTACTAGCCATGTTCATTCTTGTCTATGTTTTCTATGATTATTTTGTCTTCCTTATGAACTTTATTAACAAGAACAAATATTTTGTAAGTATCCTCTTAGCTTCAGGTAGACAAAAATCAGATAGTAGAATTCTCAGCCTTGCTCTTGTCTTCGTGGTTCTTATTGGTTGTTTCCTAGAAGTACAACTGACTTTTCTTTCCTTTCCTCCAATATAATGATTAATCTGAAAATTATCTCGCAAGGTCAGCAGTAATTATGACAGCAATCTTAAAATCATAATGACATAAATAAGGTAGCACTTTAACTCTGTTTTGTATGAATATCTAAATTTAACCATTTATTTCTGAAGGTCTGGTTGACAATAACAGAGGCCTGTTTCCTTTCGAGTCCTAATGTATAAGCTTTCAATAACATAAACATCAAGCATTATTTTCTAAACAGCAGAAAAGAAGTGTGAATAAGAGAATAACACTTTTATTTAATGATCTTTCCTAAAATTGTCTATACCACCACTTCTACTTACATGTCATTGATCTGAAATTTGAAATTACTCACATAGGCCTCCTCCACTACAAGTTGGTTCTCTTGACCAAGGAGGAAAATAGTCACTCAGGGCTGGAGAGCTGGCTCAGTGGTTAAGAGCATTGGGTATTTTTGAGTAGTCTATGTATTCTGGATGTTAATGCTCTGTCAGATGTATCACCAGTGAAAATTTCCTCCCACTCTATGGGTTTTCACTTCACTTCCTTGATTGTTTCTCTCACTGTACAGAAGCTTTTGAGTTTGATGAGGTCCCATTTGTCAACTGTTGACCTTATTATTTCTTGCGCAGCTGCTGTATGATTTAGAAAGACTTTTCCTATGCCTATGTCTTGTAGGTTGTTGCCAACTTTTTCTTCTATCACCTTCAGGGTTTCAGGTTTCAAGTTGAGATCTTTGATCCACTTGGAGTTGATTTTTGTACATGAGAGGTAGGGGTTTAATTTTGTTCTTCTACAAATGGTGATCCAGTTTTGCCAGCACCATTTGCTGAAGATGCTATCTTTCCTCCATTGAGCTTTTTTTGGCCCCTTTGTCAAATATGAGGTGGCTGAAATTGTATGAGCTCAAGTTTGGATCTTCAATTTTGTTCCATTCTTAAATGGGTCTGTTTTTGTGCCAGTACCAGGCTGTCTTTATGACTATAGTCCTGTAATATAGCTTGAAGTCTGATAAAGCAATCCCCCTTGTATCACACATTTTACTCAGCATCACTTTAGCTATTTGGGGTCTTTTGTTTTTCCATATGAATTTAAGGATTTTTTTTTCCAAGTCTGTTAAGAAACTCATGGGGATTTTGATTGGAATTGCATTGAATCTGTATATCAATTTGGGTAAAATGGACATTTTTACTATATTAATTTTTCCTATCCATGAGCATGGGAGGTCTTTCCATCTTTTAATGTCATTTTCAAACTCCTTCTTCAGGAGTTTAAAAATTTTGTTGTAGAGATCTTTGTATCTTTGGTTAGGTTTATTCCCAGGTATTTTATTTTATTTTATTGAGGCTATTGTGAGTGGGAAGGTCTTCTTATATTCCTTCTCCACTTGTTTATTGTTGGTGTAAAGATTTTTCTAGATTAATTTTGTATCATGCCACTTTACTGAAACTCTTAATCATTTCTAGGAGTTTTTAGCATCCCTTAGGTAAACTATCATATCATCTACAAAAGGGATAGTTTAACTTCCTCTTTTCCAATTAGTACTCCTTTAATTTCCTTCTCTTGTCTTATTGCCCTAGCAAGCATTTCAAGCACTATGTTGAAGAGGAGTGGCGATAAGTGTCCACCTTGCTGAGTTCTTGCCTTTAAGAGAAATGCATCCAGTTTTTCTCCAAAACAGAGAAGTAAGGAAACAAGTGATCTACTCAAAAGATGGAGTAAAGAACTGAACAGAGACATCACCAGGGAGGAAGTAAAGATGGCTGAGAAACATCTAAAAAGTGTTCAACACCATTAATAATTAAGGAAATGCAAATTAAAACCACTCTCAGATACCATCTCACTCCACGATATGACTGGCTAAGAGATGGCCTAGGAGTTAAGAGCGCCAACTGCTCTAGCAGAGGACCCAGGTTCAATCCCCAGCACCCACATGGCAGCTGAGAACCATCTTTAACTCCAGTTCCAGGGGAATCCACACCCTCTTCTGACCTACATGGCATTGCATGACACAGGTGCACCTGCATGCAAACAGTACATTCATATACATAAAAAATAAAATTAAATAAAAAAAAAAGAAAACAAAATATGCCAAGTGCTGGAGAGGTTGTGGGGAAAGGGGAACACTCATCCACTGCTGATGGGAATGTAAACTCGTGCAACCATTATGGAAAGCAGTGCGGAGAACCTTAAGAAAACCTCAAAATGAGCCTACCACCTGACTCAGTCATACCACTCCTAGGTATATACACACAAGACTCATCCTACCTCAAAGATACATGCACATCCATGTTTACTGCAGCTCTCCCCACAATAGTGAAGAGCTGGAACCAACCCAAATGCAACTCATCAGATGAGTGGATAACAAAATTGTGGTACATCTACACAATGGAGTATTATTCAGCGGTAAAGATGATATCATGAACTTTGCAGGTAAATGAATAGAACTCGAAGCCATTATGCTAAGTGAAGTAACACAGTCCCAGAAAAATAAACGGCAGATGGTTTCCCTCATTTGTGGCTCCTAACATCAAATCCCCAGTTGAAAGGCAAACTGAGCAACATTATTGTTATATTTCCTTTTATCTGAAAGCTGTGTTGTTATAATATAAATATCTTAATGGGCTCTAGAATAGACCTACCACTTATTTTCAAACTCTGTAATTACTGTATATGGGTGGAAGGCATGTATTCATATTTTAGAGTAATATAAAATTAAAGGGGGAAAATGTGAATTCCTACACATATTTTGGAATTAACATACAGTTTATTCTCAGAAGTCATAATTTTGATGCATATGCGATGATTATATAGGCATTTGTTGGAGCAATACAAAGGGGAGGAAAAATCAACAACATAAAGACTGGGTTAAAAAACTGAATGATACAGTTAAACTCTGCCCAAACCTCTGCAGGGAAAAACTTTGGTAAGAGTGAAAGAAGCATGACATGTATGGCAGAAGGCATGAAAAGGGGTGAGATGGGGGCAGGGAGAGGGGAAATGTGTCTAAATTGGACTGAAAGATAATGAATGAAATACACAATTCATCAATAAAACTATATTAAATAAAGTGTGTTAGGTAATCTTGCAGTAGACCAGTGTTCCATTCCCAGCACTCATATGGCAGCTAACAACTGTGTGAAACTTTAGTTCCGGGGTATCAGATGTCCTCTTCTGACCTCCTTTGATAATTCTTGGCATGGGTGCACTCACATACTTGCAGACAATCCACTCATATGCATAAAATAAAAATAATAAATACAATATTTTTTAAAAATATACCACTGAGGAGGACAGTGAATGATGCCTGCCCTCATAGACTCAGACCACAGTGGCTTGAAGATTTATAAAGCTTAATCTACAAAGCTCTTATAGCCAGAAGAGGTAAAAGAAAAGAGACAGAGATTGTGTGTCATCATGGATTCGCACAGGAGCAGAGAACCATCCTATTTCTAATGAGAAGAAAGGGGTTAATATGAGAATCAGGGTCTGCAGGAACATTGGGAGAGCTGACAATCAAAGATCAGGAGGTGTACCTCTGAAATTTCAGGAACAATTACCCCCATTGTGTTTTCCTCAAAAGTCCCTAAAGGGCTGTGAGAAAGTTCCTACTAAACATCACAGTCTATATGGCCAAACTGATACTCCCAAGAATTCTGGGAAGTCTCAGTAACTTAATATCTGCCTGTGAGACATGTCACAGCCTCCTAAAAATAAAGTTGATTCTTCTTTTCCAGGTTCCAAATCTTATCTTTATCCATTTCATTGACAAGCTCTTACCTAAAACAATATAAGAAGGTGATTCTGGGAGATGTGACCTTTTGGAATAAAAATGATGTTGAATTGAGAATAAGCAATCAAGCCTAAGAGGTCTGATTATCCTTTATCCCTGCATCTGCCGTCCTGGTATCTATCAGAATCCTGGCAATGGACCAGCAATTAAGATGCACTGTATTATTATGACTCCAAATGTCCAGCTCTCAGTATTCTTTTTGGAAAAATAAAAAGATTATGATAGAATATGAAAATTCTCAAAGACATATAGGTCCAGGTTCTGTTATTTAAACTTTTTAGAATTATTTAGTTTGGGGAACACCCCAAGCATAGAGTCTGCAGTAGGACTTCGGGTAGCAGTAGGACACCTTAACTTCTTTGGATCTCAATTCTTCTTTCATTAAAAATGAGGTCAAATTTTAGTCATAGAATAGGTATAAATACAAAATAAAAGAACATATAAAAAGAATGGAATCTAATATCTAATATCCAGTAAAAGTTCATGTCACAATCCAAACTCATTTTCATCAGCTTTGCAATCAGTATACCACAGTACTCAGCTAAATACCAGGAAGGAGTATCCTTCTCCACTAACACTAAATGAGTTTCTCATGCTATGTAATGGGCTTTGTTACAGAAATATTATTTTAATATAAACATTTTAAGCACTGGAACCAATTTCTTTCTGTGAGTCTAACTCTTTGGCACTAGGAAGAGGCTGACTAACCATATATATCAGAGATGTGGTTTTAATAATTCTTGCACTAGCTTGCTGGCAAAGGCTTTAAAAAGTAACTTTAAACCTGAAGATCCAAGTGATCTTCCTTCCTGCTTTCTGTATTTTGATTACCTTTTACATTTCTTCCAAAGATAATTTCAGACCATTCATTATATCCCCATGTGTTTAACGGGGATTTGATTTCTTTGAACTGGGGAAGAGAGAAAGCAAAGTTATATTCTGGAAGAAATTGTAAGAAAGTATTTGAGATGATGGGATATGGGAAGATGTTAAATAATAAAAAAAAGAACTTTCCTTGGTGAACCATCTATTCTAGTCAGGGCAGGAAATGTACATGAGAGAAGGCAAGGAGGAAGGGACTGGAGAATTAACAGTCTATGAACAGTTAATAGTGATACCCAGCTTGAAGGGGTTGCTATTATATCAGAACTGTGTCTTTAGATCTACTGTTGGAACCAAGACAATCTTTTCAAAATACTGTATCTGTGAGTGACACCCAGACAGCAAGCAGGTCAGCAAGTCACCAGCTACTAATGCATGGCTTCAGCCTTAACCCAACACATGGGATCCATTGCTTTTTAAATGCTATAATATATGGCATATTTCTTAAAACCAGTCAAGTTTAAAAATCTTCTTAAACTTTTGGCCCAAATGTATAACAAGATAAGCTAATTAGCCCCTATCATATATTTTGTCTTTGGGAAATTGTAAACAAGTGATTTTATAAATGCAATTAGAGAAGGAAAAACAGGATTGCTGTTAGCTGCTACCTGTAGAGTTCCAAGGACGAAACAAAGATGGCCCTGAAGAGCCTCTCAGACCTCCTGCCAAGGCTGTTTTAGGTGCCTGTGCCCAGGTTGTCACCACACATGGGAATTCTGCTGACCACACTGCATATTTTATGAATATTGCTTCTGCAACTAACCCTAACAGGTGTGGCTCTTCACTCTGACTGGATAATGAAAACATGTTTGTTATTTAATCATGTTTTATAACCTATTAAATTTAATGTGCCGTGCTTCATAAACCTTGTGGTGTTCTTTTGTCGGTGATTTGTTCCTTTGGACTAAATATTTGACATAGAGTGTGTGTTGATTTCTCTAAATAAGATATTTGACTATAGTGACCACCTATACCCAAATTTATTACTAGGCTACATTTGACTTATTCATTGATAGATTTTACATAAAAGGGTTTAAGTTTCCAAATTTGTGTATAACCGTTGAAAACCAAAAGGTGCACAGTACTTCCTCATCTGATGAGATATACTAAAATATTGATTGCTAGTTACAGTTTTGAGGCTTGGTTCTTGGTGAAAACCATGGAATCTATCACTGTGACCTTACCTAAGATGCTGGCCTGCTCTGTTTTATAAAGAATCATGGCATAGGAAGTGGTTTCTATTCTAACCATAAGAAAAATATGTTCCATAGAGGAAATTCAGCTCTTGAGCCCATCTATTATTTCTTTCTTAAAGTTTTGATTGCCAAAAGGACACATGGATTCATGGTTCAAATAGAAATTGTTTTGATGGAACATTAACTATCTCCTTAAAAACTTCTAAAGTTGTTATGTGAAGTTCATTACCAGAATATAGTGCTTTATATTAAGCAACTATTCTTCTCAGAGAGAAAAATTTATACCTAATATTTAAAAGTGATTTATTTTCATAGATATGAAATGAATAAGGTAAGGACTCTGGGATTAAAGATCCCAGTTTCATCTTCTGATTATTCGGATTTATATGTTTAACATGAGATTGATTTTCAATTTTGATTTTGCTCATGGGTCATTTCAAGCACACTGTGTTTCCTCTTGTCTGATTTATTACCATTAAAATAATTACTACTTTCTTTGTTAAACATTGAATTTATTTAGGTATTGCATATGGATGTGAATTCCACGGACATGTCCAGATATCAGAGGACATCTTCTTCTATCATATAGTCAAGGATTGAACATGGGGCATCAGGTAGTGCCTTTACCAGCTGAGCCATACCACTAGCCCAATAAACAATTGCTACTTTCCATGAATCATTGAGAACATGTTTGAAATGACCTATAAGAAATACTACTAAAGCTTGGATTAACATTAACTTTCAGGAGACTTACACCTTCAAAATTATAAATTAAATATAGTTAGATCAGTGTTACTATCCAGTCAGTACATTCTGAGGGTCAGCCTACTACTCATCTCTAGGTAAATTGTTCCATATAAAAAGCACAGCAGATAACTCAACAGGAAGCTGATGATGGAGGCAAGATGTGGAAAATGTGTGCACAGACCTGTTTTGCAAGCAGAGAGGCAGAGGTAAATATTCAGTCTGCACTGATTAGCTATGTTCTTGGTCAAAACTCCCAGTTGCCTGAGCTACTTGCATCTCTGTATACCCCTCTCTAAGCTAAGCTGAGAATCATGCTAGCTAATGTTCAGGACTGTTTAAGTAACGGAATGAATCTAAGTATCATAATCACTGACACATCATGAATATTAAGTGAATGCTAATGATTATTATCACTCACATTTAGGACACTGAGCAATGTACATAGTACACTATTCTTCCTTGTCAGTCAATGACAGTCTTGCGTGGCTGTTTGTGCAGGTCAGAGGCCAGCCTCCAGTATCTTTCTTCAGGTACCATCAACCATTTTTTTTTTGAGACAAAGTCTCTCACTTTCTAATAGGCTAAGCTAGCCAGCCAGAGTGCTCCAAGGATCTCTTGTCTCCTCATCCCCAAAGCTGGGAGTACAAGCTCATGTCAATATGGCTATCACTTTCATCTTTTAAATGGGTAATAGAGATAGAAATCAGTCCTCCTGTTTATAAAACAAGCACTTTACCAACTGACCCCAAGCTACTCTGATGACATTTTAGTGAAATAAAAATATCTCTCTTGATAGCACAGCAGTTAAGAGCACCAACTACTCTCTTGCAAAGGACCTGGGTTCGATTCCCAGCACCCACATGGCAGCTAAGAACTGTCTTTGGGCCGGATTGGTGGCACATGACTTTAACCCTGGCACTCTGGAGGCAGAGGCAGGCAGATCTCTGTGAGTTCAAGGCCAGCCTGATCTGCAGAATGAGTTCCAGGCCAGCTGGGGCTATAGGAAGACCCTGTCTCAAAAAAAAAAAAAAAACTCTCTTGAATACTAGTTGAAACTCACTTAGAAACAAAATACAATGTAAAAGGTATATAGTGATTTAAAAAACAACCCTTGGGCATTTGGTTTGTTTTCTGACAGTGCCCTGGAAGGTTCAAAAGGAGGAAAGGTAAGCATGAAATGCATTTTTTTTTTTTTTTTTTTTGGTTTTGCCTCTCCACTGAAAACAGCAGGCAAATGCAGTGGTATCTACTGGCATGTGATGTGGCTATTCTCCCTGCACTGAGCTGGCTGAGGCTAGCAAAGAACGCTCAGATGTTTATAATTTGGGGTCACATTTGAACCGGTGACTCAGGGGGCAAGTGTTCAATAGCCCACCAGTCCCTTTAGTCAGCTCCTGAGTCACAACTTTATTTTCTTAAATAGCGAGAGATTATCCCACGGGAGCCAGTTTAAATGAATAAAATATAGTGTTCTCTTCAACAAATTCTATATTAGCTAACATGGTCTGGGAGTTTTCTGGTTAGGCTAAGTGACTGCAGCAATTACTGATTTTCAAGGAAATAAGATAGTGTCAATATATTTATCACTAAATAAGTCTGGATGGAAATTGGTTCCCCTTTGTAGATTTCCAAGTCCTTTCAGAATCTTTTAGGACCAAACTGGTAACCATCAATTATAGATGCATAGGAAGGCCAGGGGTGAGAACACCTACTGGATGATCTGCCAAATGAATCATTGTTCAGGGCATTTACACATCAATATGGGGATTGACAGGAAGCTAGCAGAGGACAACAATGATAATAGCAATCAGCAAACAAACAAAAATGAGGCTGGAGAAATGGCTCTGAAGCTGCTTCCCATTGGGAACCAGTCTATTTTAAGGCCCTTCATTTAACACTAGGACAACCATGAACATATAACTATTTAGCCATACTGGAAGGAGACTCAAATACTGGGTTATTAAGCACACAATAGATACCTAATATATAGCTGTAAACAAGATAGCATTAAAGCAAAGACAGTATTCCCTTTCCTTAAAATTTCTCCTTCCTTCCCAGGTCAAGTTTCTCAGGCCAGCTGCTTCTTCCTTGGGAAGTAACAGGTTGGGGTTTTCTCATTCTGCCTCACCACCCAGGGATGGCTTACCTGACTGCCTGAGACCTCCACTTCCCTAAGAATGTGTGAGGAAAGAAAAGTAGATATGTTTCAAATAGTCCAAACCAGAGAAGAATATTTACACCTTCTGGCATTTAAGATATAACAGCCAGAGAATAGCTTTGAAACCAAGATTGTCTTAATAAAAAAAAAAAGTATAGATTCATTTACCTTATTATCTTACAACTCCTAAAGAAGACTTTTGGTTTGAGGCATAGGAAAAACACCTATTGCTACTCTTTTATACTAGGGTTGTATAAGAGAAAAGGACAATCAACACTTCAAAGCGTAGGTCTGTGGAAGAGAGCAAGCAGTCAAATAGGTGCTCTGATTTCATCACACCGGTGGTGCTTAATACTTGGGAATTTCCAAGTATGTAAATGTAAATGTTTCCTTAGTTTGGGTAAAAGGTTCGTTCTCTCAGTTCTCTCTGAGTTTCCCGAACCTCACCGGCCCCCAGTGTTCACATCTGTGCTCCCTAAGTTTGTGATATGTTCTTCTACTCGTTTTCCTGAGACAGCCTCCCACCAGCTCCAACTGGGTACAAACTGTAAGATATCATGTGGCTTCTCTGGTTCCTCCCTTAGTCACCAACTGGCTTGTCTAACACTAATAATCTACCTTCTTCTTAACAGACTTTCGTCACTTTGGCTTGACCACTCCTTCAAAACGTCTGCAGCAGAAGTATGTTATGTAATCCTCTGCCCCATGTTCTGTTAGGAGCACTGTTGTCTTATAGGAATAAATAGGTCAGTATTCTGAGTTCCGGAGAAGTTGCTGGCGGGGGGGGGCGTGTATTTGAGAGCTTTCTAGCAATTCTTGTGGACAGCCCCTTGAAAACTATAGCCTACTTCATTGAGTTAAAGAATCTACCTGAGGGAAAGCCCAAAGGTTCCTAACAAGTGACCCGTCTGTCCTGGGCATTGCTCCTACTTTTGCCAAATATTTCTCCTTCCCTTGACCATTTCAGAGTGTTCCCATCTTTTTTCTTTTTATGATAGGATCTCATGTATTCCAGGCTATGTAGCCAAGGAGGGTCTTGAACTTCTGATTAACATGTCTCCACATCCTTGTTTTGTGATGAGAACCATGTGCCACCATGCTCAGCTGTTGGGAAATGAATCCAAGGCTTTGTGAATTCCAAGCCAACACTCTAGCAAACTATACACTTAGCCCCAAGACTGGTCCTCTGAGTCCTAAACAGGGATGTCTGCCATATGCCCAAGTCCTTGAGGTGCCTATATTGGGCTTCACCTCCCCACAAAGAAGTTCAGGCAGGATTCAAGTAGATGGTGCCATCTTTATTACTTGTGTTCTTTCCAGGAAGGAAAGTACAAGTGAAGAGAAAAGAAACCAAACTAGGTTATGTCAATGCAATGATGAGCAGATGTTGTCCAGATAGTAGAGGAGAGCCTTTTAGCTACAGCGAGAGATCTGCCATCCCAAGTCCATATCTGAGGAGGACACATGCTACTTAGAACTCAGTCAAAACTTTACCAGACCATTCTGTTATACCCTGGAGGGATATTTACTCATTAAATTCCACTTACTATCATAATAACTCAAGTATGAAGCTCTGAGTTTGGAGCTGAATATTAGAAATTTAACTTCCTGCTGTCAATAAATCTGTATTTAAGCCAGTGTGATGGCACACGTTTAATCCCAGCACTCAGGAGGCAAAGGCAGGCAGAGCTCTATGAGACTGAGGCTAATATTTCCCAATTATTTAATAACTTAAATTATCTAATAAATATGGTATATTTCAAATAACTTTATCTGTTGTACGGGAGCAAACAACAGCACAGGTATGCTTTTCTCCCCAAGATAAAGATAATCGTGTTCTATCCTTATTGAACTAAAATGTATATAAACTGTATAAATAAACAAATCTGACTTGACTACATTCTTCCAGGAGTCTTGAGAGCTAATTACTAGACATAGTTCATATTTTTTAAGAGACCAATATATAATCTACAATTTATTGAAGTAACTAAAGCTTTCTTATTTGATAAAATTGGTAATAATTCTAAGGGGGAAAAGGATCATGTATGTAACAATTAAGGAAAGCAAACGATTATAGAGTTTTGAAATGAATTTTTACTTTCCAATGAGAAAGAATTTAAGATAATTTTATAGAGGACCCGGGTTCGATCCCCAGCACCCACATGGCGGCTAAGAACAGTCTGTAACTCCAATTCCAGGAGAACTCCAGTTCCAGGGGAATCCGAGACCCTCTTCTGACCTCCGTGGCATTGCACGACACGGGTGCACAGACCGGCATGCAGACAGTACATTCATACACATACAAAAATAAATAAATAAATAAATAAATAAATAATAAAAAAAGTTAAAAAAAAGATAATTTTATGAGTTATTTGTGAAAATGGAGTGTAGAAGCTTCTGGCCTGTTAAATCCTTGCGATCACTTCACTTATCTTGTGACAACAATAAAATACATCCAAATTCTCCGTTGGGAAGAAACTATAATGGGCCTGTGAGTCCACCCTGAGTTAGCCATGACTTTATAATAATAGTAGGAATGATCCGGAACTGGAAATAAGCCATGGGTGGGGCACCCAGTGATAGACTTTACAAGATGCCACATATATTGGAAACTTGGTAATAAAAGTACATAAAATTATAATGTTCAACTTTTCTTTTAAGAAAGGCAATAAAATGAACAGGTAAGCAATATGAAACGAGATTTCTACCTGTCAGGAGAACAATGCATCTTCAAGTTCAAGGCCCTTTTTTTTGTGTGTGTGTGTCTTTTTGAGACAGGGACTCCCTGTAGCCCCAGCTGTCCTGGAACTCACTGTGTAGACCAAGCTGGACTTGAACTCACAGATATATGCCTGCCTCTGCCTCCCAAGTGCTGGGATTAAAGGAGTGTGCCACCATGCCCAGCAAGTCATTTTCTTAAAGGCATCTTAAAGCTGAAAATACCTAAGAAGGATCTTGAGCATGTTTGTTCATTATTGTCTGTGTGCCTCTGAATACATGGCCTACTATTGAATGCTCATGCATCACCGAGCAGTGATCACATTGATAGTCTATTTTGAAACTTCTATTTATGCTTGCAGAGGTTTCTGAGGTTCCTTATGACCAGGTATCCTTTTCAGCATTAATTAACTTTATTTACTATTTATATTTCTAGTACGAAATTAGAGATAGTGAAAAGCTTGAAACATGATTATAAGGAAACTGACATTTAGCCAATGTTATTATCACAATAGATGTTAGTTAGCATTGGTTATTTTTGTTTATTTATATCAGGGTCCCCTAGTAGCCTCAGCTGGCCTGGAACTGTCTGTATAGACCAAGCTGGACTTGATCTTGCTGAGATCCATCAGCTTCTGCCTCCCAAGTGCTGGGATTAAAGGCATGTACCACCACTTCCATCCAGTTAGCATTAAATGTTCAATAGCTAATAATCACTTAACTAGGATAATTAATACATAGTCTTTTAAAAATTTATTTTGAATTGTGTATGTATGTGTGTGTGTGTGTGTGTGTGTGTGTGTGTGTGTGTGTGTGCCCGGTGCACACTACATGCAAAGAGGTATCCATGAAGGCCAGTAGAAGATACCAGATTTCCTGGAGCTAGAATTACGGGTAGTGGTAAGCTGCCTGATGTGGGTGCTGGGAACGAAACTTGGGTTCTCTGCTAGAGCAGTGTGTTCTTTTTTTTTTTTTTTTTTTTTTTTTTTTTTTTTTTTTTTTTTTTTTTTTTTTTTTTTTTTTTTTTTGTCTTTTTGAGACAGGGTCTCCCTGTAGCCCCAGCTGTCCTGGAACTCACTCTGTAGACCAGGCTGGCCTTGAACTCACAAAGATCCGCCTGCCTCTGCCTCCCAAGTGCTAGGATTAAAGGCTTGCACCACCACGCCCGGCGAGCAGTGTGTTCTTTAAACACAAGAGGAAATTTTACTTTCACACTCTCAGGTTAAAGTTGGATCAATGTAGTATTTGCAAAAAGAGCCAGAGAAAGTCTAACTTTTACTGAAACACCCATTAGTAATCTTGATGCTGTATTTGCATACTCAAATGAGAATACCATATTGCATATTTGTGAGGGCACTCATTCAGTGAGAAAGTCAAATTGTTAAGTGTGGCCTGAACAGAGCATGGCTCCACTCAGCAATGGTGAGCTCCCCACTGATACTAGCATCTATGTCCCATAGAAGCATGTCTGCTGCTTCTTCAACCAACTTGTGAAACATCAGGTAGGAACCTGGCAATATTGGCACAGGCTATTGTGATACAAGCTGAGGAGTGTGATTGGATGCCTACTTTTTTGAAAAACCCCAGAGGAGACAATGTCTTTACCTATAGCTGGCCTGACTTGGTTTGGAAATTCATAGTCACAGCTAAGAAAAGCGAAGGCAGAAAATATTCAGTGCCATCTTCCTGAATTTTCTTGGAAATTCAAAAGGGTGGAAATTGAACATTTTATGTACACTCAAACCATGAATCATATATATGTTGTTATGACACTGAGTAGAAAATTCAAAGCCACAATAAGATGTTTAATGATACCAACTAAAGTAAGTGTTCGTTCTTTCTAACTGTCACATTAACTCACTCTCTCCTGAATGATTCATTAGTCTCAGGACAATACATATTTCATGTTCTTCTTTCTTACACAACTCTCAGAGTATGAAACATTTTAATTTATTTTTTATTTCTGTTGCCCATAAAAATACATTTCATTCATAAGAAAGAATAGATATGTTTGTGACAAGCCTCTAAAAGTACATTAAAAATTAAACACCTTGAGAAACTACATGGGAGTGAATACTGTTCTTACCCTGATTTCCATGGAATATGTGACAGAATAAGCTACCTGTTCATGGCAGATCTGACACATTTTTCTCTTGGTCCATAACTTCAGCTGCAGATCTATGTGGACAGGACATTTTATTAATCATAGTAGTTTGTGTCTGAGAATAACAAACGTATACATATTTTGTAACATTCCTTCAAAAAGACCCTGTGGATTGAATGGATCAAAAAAATTGAGCAATTTTGAAAGTAGCTTAGTTTAAATCTGAAGAGTCAAGACAGAGAGTGCCTGCCACCATGGGCCAAGTTGGGACCACTAATCACAAACCCCTTGCGATTGAACCAGAAACTTCCAAGGGTACCTCTATTGCACCAATTATCTCCTGTGCTTACCTAGGGTGTGTTTCTTTGTTCCTGTGTTTGTTTAAGAGTACAGGACTAAGTCATATCCTGTTATCAATCATTGTTATAGCTCGTGATAGCCACAATGGGAAATTTAGTTTATGAAACTGGAGGTCTTAACTGTAATTAGGGCTCCAGATCAGCAAAGTTACCTTTGAGCTTTGAAATGCTGTGCATTAATGAATCATCTACCAATCTCTACTTCTTTTCTTGAGAAATAGGACACAATCAAATATTTTTGGCAAAGACACTGGAATGTTTGTGCCATCAAATCTAAATTCTAGAAGGACATGTCTAGTGTTTGGGACATTAAAGTGCTTTAGGGAATTCATTTTAATGGTCTCATTCAATTAATCTTAGATCAAAAGAGTGTTTATAAAGGCTAATATGACCAACAATTTAGAAGTAGAAAAAATGACTACTCATGATGGCTGAGGATAGAAAGTATTGGGGAGATTATCGAGCAGTTCAGAATACAGGCACACACCAGGATGCTATTCTGTTAATCTATAGTCTTACCTTGAGTTCATTTATATTTCTGTGACTTCATTATCAGAGAGCATCATTCATTCCTCCCTCCCTTCATTCAGTTCTTTAGCAGTAATGTTTTGAATGTCTGCACTACTTATGTGACTCAACTCACGGTAGAGAATTCAGAGAAAAATGAAAAAAGGCACCTTCACAATGAAGGAATAAAAATCTCAGTGAGTTGCTATTGGAGCATTGTTGGCTGCCACTACACACTGAAGTGGATCAATTTTGGTAAGAAATGAGGCAGAGGAGGGAGCAGGCACATTTAACAACCAGTTAAAACAATGTCAATAACAGGGGATGCTGTTGCCTCTAGCAGGCTTCAGTGGTCTCATTTATTAAGGCTTTATTAAGCATTTGTTAAGACTTCCTTTATTTACACAGTCCACTGTTAGAGTTTAAAAAGCACAGGGATAAACATTGTTTCCTCAGATCTGTATTCTGGAATCTCCTAGACCACCTGCTTTTCTGTTTCATTTAGAACATAAGGATGCTAAAGAGTAGGAGAAGTGACATGCAAAGCTTTTAAGGAATGAAATATCAAAAAGTGTATTGATGGCAGTGACTCTTTTCTTCTTTATTGTGACAAAACAAAACAAAAAGGCCTACCCCTACCACACACACACACACACACACACACACACACACACACAAAATCTTATAATGACAACATTCCTGAAAACAATTAGCTCTCTGACCAACAATATGGGACTGGTGGGGATCTTAACAACAAAAGAAAGTGGACTGTGACTCTGAGTCACAGGTCTGTGCCTGTTCAGCAGGCTACTCTGATCCAGTAGCATCATGTGAAACCACAGGCCCCATTTCCTGGGCCCTTCCCATCAAAATTGGCATAATAAAGGCTTTGTCCTCTGAGTAAAAGACCTCTGCCTGTCTTTTCATTAACTGTCCACATTATTTACACAGTATAAGAATTGTTCTTCAGGAGTGCACTCTAGCTTCCTGGGGTTGTTGCTGTAGAAGGCTTCTGAGCTCTCCAGAGTAAAAGAATCTTGGGAAGCTACTGAAGACAGGTGGGGGATAGGCAAGAAAAGTGCTCAGCTGCTTCAGGACAGGAGATAAAAGGCAATATGAATTTAAAAAATTATTTTCAATTTATTAGAACTCAAAAGACTAAGAAATCAAAGTCTCTTCAAAATAGTCAAAAATCATTAGCTATCAAGTTCATAATAGTATTCAGCCAAATATAAGTAAATCTAGGAATAATGAGATTCAGTTGCTTTCTAATAATTCACATGATAGAAGACAGGTAAGAGCTTTTACTTTACTGAAATGGCAAAAATGGTAACAAGGACAGCTGTTAGAGTTAGGACTTTTTCTTTTTAGAAGGTATTTTTTGATAGCCACTCCAAAATCTAATTTTACTTTTTATTTTCTAAAGTTAAACACGCATTACTTGTTCTGAATAGTGGTAAAAGTTCATATTCATATCATAAATTTTGTTGCTTAATTTCTACACAGTGAATCCTTTACTGTGGCCATAAAATGAAGCAAAATCACAAGTTAAAAGAATGATGAGCCCACATTCCTTAAAGAGTTACTGTCAACTTTCACGAGGGGAAGCTTAAAAAATAGCAGAACAAAATTAATTTTATTAGGCTTTAATTAGAAATCTACGTGTTAAATATATACATATATGTGCACTTTCAAGATAACTTTCAAGAAGTAATAGAAAAGAAAGAAATGACTAGAAGGGGAAAAAAGGAAATGGATGGGATGGGAAGGGAAGAGAAACTAAAGGGAATTTTACTAAAAGTCTAGTATATGTTTTCTTAATCCTGGCAAACATCCTGTGATGGTGGTTTTATTATCTGTGCTTTTACGGAGGGAGGCCTTGAATTTCAGAATGTCTAGAAAGTTAAAATTGTGAGTTAAGTGGCAGGACAAAGAATCATTCTACAGAGTCTACCAAACCTTTCATACTTATCTACCTTGAAACTCTAGTGGACCATCACAACATAAGAAGAAAGGGTTTTAGTTTTGTTTATGTATTATTTTTATTGTAGAATTATAAGTTTGGAGCCATAATACTTGACTTTATCTAGAGGCCTAAAATCATCAGTTTCTGTTTTCACTTAAAAAGGGAATGCTCGAAGATCAGAGGAGGGTAAAAAATAACTTGTCATTTGTCTTCTGATAACTTGAATAATAGCTCCAATTTGTCTTAGGGATTTCACATTATGATCAAATTTGTTTTTCTTATATATAAGGACTCTGAGATTTGAAAGAAAACATAATCTTTAATAACTAGTATTAGAAAAAAAAACATACTTTGCTTCAAAATGCATTTTTTGTGTCTTTAAAATGTGGTTTCCATGATGGTTTTTATTGTCATCTATTGAACTCAGGAAGCCTCCTTGCTTGCTACCTGAGCCATTCTTTAAATCAGTATGGCTTAGAAGTTAAACCCATACACACATGTACATGTGCAATGTTGGGCATTTTACTTTCTCTTTGTGCATTTTACATATGCCTTGATTTTAGACCTCAGACATACAGGAAATGCTTCCATTAGATTTTCAGACATTTGACAAATTCCAAACAAAACAATATCCTCTAATTTGTATCTGATTAGACCTATCCACTACAAAACATGACACTATCCACCCAGCACTTCATCTCTTCCTTCCTCAGGTAGTTACTGCTTGCTCAAAGCCACCTGTCCTTTGTGTGCACCCTCCTATCTCCGCTCTTACCTCCCTTGTCTCTCAGTAGTTCAGGACAAGTAGAAACTATCAAAATATCGTTTGTATCTTTTATAACTGCTTCACTTTCATTCTGACCATGGGGCTTATTGTCTAAAATCTGAGTTGCTAAGTTAAATAAGATGAAAAGAAGCTGATGGGGACAGGGATTATATTCCAGCCACCCAGTGATTCAGTCAACAGATCCAGGACTGTTTATTTTCCAATTAATTCTCAATAGTATTGCAATCTCTAAACTCCTGGCTTGCTTGCCTAGAATGTAAGCCTCTTTCTTGTGCTGAGCTCCCCAGTTTTACTGCTGCTCAGGGACAGCCCAATACATAGAATTAACAGGAAAAACAGCATACTTATTTCTTTGATTAAATATTGTGTTTATTTGAATTTTCTGTTTCTGAGACATGTCTGCCTGTAAAGGGCATGGAGCCTGATTTCTCTCATTCAGAAGATTTTCCATTAGACTATTTTTTTTTCCTTAGCCTAGGATCTCAATGAAGAGACAGTGGGTTTCCCGTGGAAATCTTTCTACTTGATTCTATATGTATTACCTTTCTCTTTATTGGTATCACTAGTATCACTAGAAAAATGTCATAAAGTTAAAAAGAAAATGTACGGGGGGCGGCATGAGCAATATCATCATATTTCTGAAGTCTTTTAACAGTAGGAATATGGACACATTCTTATAACTTAAAAATTATCAGAGAAATAAGGGACAAAAACCAATAGTATTTATCCCAATTAGTTTCAACATATGTTTATAAAATCTGATAACTGATATTAAGTGTACAGATGTGATGGATATTCACTGTTTCATGATGTGTGTACATATGGATATAACAACATTGAATTCTGCTTCACTTTCACAATAATTCAAAACAATTTTAATAAAATCCATACTTATATGGATTTAGTTACAAAGGTGATTTAGGTCATTTCTGCAGGAAAAATACCCCAAACTTCATCATATACTGCTGTAATTATGATTTTTCACTAAAATTTCCAAACAAGAGGAGAAAATAATAACATTCCTACAAACTAGAAGCTAAGGTTTAAAACTGATCAGACACAAATTATTTTGAAGGATATCTACTTTTTCCCTGGGAGACAATTCTCAGGGAAAGGAATGCATGATATGATCAAAAAAAGAAAACTTTTTAAAATTGAATTTTAAAATGTAATGCATACAAAATGTTGTCCAAGCAGGTTAATTATTTAAATAGATTTAATATCACCAATGTCCTGACTTTTGTCACATAATTGGAAAGATAGCAGAGAATTTAAAACAAAAATATGTTCAATGAATGTATTTGATCCTTAGATGCTGGTGAGATGTAGGACTTAGAAGATCCAATTTCTAAGGACATGTCCTGGTCTTCAGACCTATGATTCTATGTAATATCATTAACTCACTATCATGATGATGATCATCCTCATCATCATCCTCATCACCCTGTTTCTGTTCCCACAGTGCATATGCCTGTCATTTTAATAAAAGGCATTCACTCAACTCCCCAGCATCTCAGTTCTTTCTTAGTCTTCTGAGAAGTAGAAAGCTTTTTAGTATTTAAGAACATAATGTTCACCTTTGGAAATGATTGAGATGCCAGCAAAAAAAGAAAAGCTAAAAGAAGGAACAAAATTATACAAGAAATTTCTTTCTTTGAAAGAGTATTCAAAACAAATAGTTTGAACCTCCATCTAATGTTAGATTGCTGTTTAGTTTTGTTCAGGGGGTTGTTTCATTTTCATTCTTTCTTTTTTTTTTTTTTTTGCCTTCGTTTCTTATTTACTGTTCTTTTACAGCAGAAAAGTTTGGTTTGCAATTATTTTAGCTCCTCCAATACACATGTGCTTTTATTACCAATATTCTTACCATTATCTGTGTCAGCTTTGACTTCTGCCCCAGAAGCTGATCCTGTTTGTGGGACTTGTGGTGTGGCGGGTAGGTGGTTAAGGGATCCAACATGAGGAAGCGAGGAGTGTAATTTTCTTCTGGTTAGAGTGTAGGACAGGCGATTAAGAAACTAACATGTTTAGATTAAATCCTGACAGCAAAATAATCTGACCAAATACAGCTTTAACGTTTGTACAAATATTCTTTTCTTCTCTACATTGTAAATAGCTAAAAATTCTCTGTTAATGTACAATAACTGGGGGCAATCATATTGATTTATTCTACTAAATTTACCTGGCTTCTTAATGTCTCTTAAATTCTACCTGAGAACTAAGGTTACTGTGAAGAGTGGCTTGTGTGTGGGAGTAGAAAATTTGTCATAACTAATTTCAGTTCTTCTACTTAAAATTATATAAACATAGCTCTAAGCCATTGGTTTCTGAATGGGATTTGTGCTACAACAATGTTATTCAATATTGATTAAATATAGTTCTGGTAACCTATTAACTAATAACTCATGTTTATACAAACTGTCTCAGTTCTAACAAGGCTTCATAATAATGTGAAGCTTCAAATAAAAAGAAAATATGCCAGTTTTGCTTATTTGACCTAGTACTAGGAATGAAGTTTGGTTACAGTATTAATGGCTGAAGGTTTCTGAGCTTAATTCACAGGCAGTGTTCAGAGGAAAAATTAAGATGTTCATTGTTTAGGTAGTGAACAAAAATAGGAACTTTTAAATTATGAATGGGGTTGACATCTGTTGGGCAAACTGTTTGCTTAGCCTATTTTAGCATTCCACTCCTCCCACCCCTTGGTGCAGCTCACATCTGGGACTGTGGTGAATGGACCACAGGAGCGATTATAAAGTCAGCATCCAGTTAAAGGCTCTGAATTTTCCATTTTTAGCCTCTGCTGCAATGTAAGGATGTCCCAAGTGTGTCCTGTTTGAACTTCACAGGAAGAAATTGTCCTGATTTGAAATAACAATAAGCCCAAAATAGCAACAAAACTAAAGAGAGACTTTGAAGGGGCCAAACCACACACACACACACACACACACACACACACACACCAACGTAAATTTTAAGGAGCTCATTTAAAATAACATTACAGACACTGAAATGTTTTTATTTGAAACATAGTATATTATTTATTAAAGAGCAATATTTTAGGAACAGAAATTAAATTTTTTATTGGGAATTGTTTCAAAGAAACAGAATTCGAAGCTTTTGGGAAGTGGTGTATCTTTAGTGTGAAATGCCTCTGAGCATCTATCCTAAAGGTCTCTACTTAATGGTTTCATCTAGGGGCAGCTAACATTACTTTTTCTTTAAAAAAAAGTATTTTTATTCATTATTTGAGAATTTCACACATGTATACAATATATTTTGATGAAATTCACATCACAGCCCCTCTCTCTCAAGCCCTCCAGACCACCCTCTGCCATGCCTCCCTCTCAAAATCATGTATTCTGTTTTTCTTAAGCCCCTAATTCCAATTACTTCTGCAAGTATGTGCATGAGTTTGGGCCATCTCCTGAGCACCTCTCCACACTCATCAGAGAAGCCTCTTTATGTAGTGGAGGGTGGTTAATACCAAGACTCACTCTTGTCACAGTGCAGGGAACAAATGTCCGCAGAGTCTCAGGCATAAGTGGGACATCTATATCATACTTCCTCTCTGTGAAGCTCAGGAATAACCTTGAAAGAGGGATTAAAAAATTTAAAGAGTAGAGGACTGCTGCCAGTGTTTTCTGCTCAAGACAGGTTCATTGTCTGCATTGCTTTTTAAGGCTCTGTGCCTTCCTATGTAAAATGCAGAAAGTTAGAATAGGATTCTTACCTCAGAACTGTATTAGAATATCAAATACAATAATTCACATATATGATTATTGCAGTGCTTGGCATGTCGTAAGCACAAAATAAATATTACTAATAGCTATTAGCCAAATGAGATGGTTGAAGGATGATTACTAATGATATATGGAATCAAAGAATATTTAACAAATCCTAATAGTGAAACAGTAGCCATGATTTATATGCTGAGTGGCAGAAGCAAGGGGATTTGCCTGATACAGTATTCTGGTGCCACCCAGTAAAGACAGCACTATCTGCTTTGGGTTAAAAGCATTCCAATAAAGGCAAATGGGAGTCTATGCTTGCTTAAAGACTGCATCTAAACAGTGTTACAGTGTTTAGGATCGGACTTGAAGATGGAAGTCACTGTGATGTCAGAACAAGAAATAAAGGCTGAGAATTTTTCAAAACTCCAATATAACCAGCTGCAAAACTCTCTGTAAGGCTAGGAAACCCTGAGTATAATGAGATGCCCCTGAGATGCCCCTCTCCTCATGGGAGATTCACATACACTGCCTGAATATCAGTGCATGGGTTGTGCAACCCAGTGGCTGTGTGGCAGGGAACACAGGGCACGACAGAGGACACCCCCTTTTGAATGGTGGTGAGAGCAATCCAAGTGACTCTCAAAACAAAGCAGTCTATCTCCAAAGCTATTGTCTACCAGAAATAGAATATAAGACCCTACTGGTCAGAACAGGATATGCTTCAGGGATAGGACTTAGATTAATGCTATAGGATCTGACCTGCAAATTTTCTATCTGAATTTAAATGGTCAAAATGCTGGACAATGTGCACACTGCTACAAGAGAAAAATCGGTCAATGGTAATCCAGTACCAACCATCATGATCTGGCCAGCAAACTACCTCTATTGGTGCAGTAGAGGCAATGTTGTCTGGGCAATGATCAATAGCTGTCTAATTGGACTTGGAACTCCCTCAATGGGAGTGAACCCATGAGAGTCAATATAAACTCAGCCAATTGCACAGAGCTAGAGAGGATATAAAGCCTAGAAAAAAGCCTATTGGGGTCATATCTCTAGACAAATGAACTCTTACCATACACTATGGAATCTTTACAGACAAGCATATTGTATGTCACTCATCAGACTGGTACTTTATCCAAAAGATGGAAGCCACTGCATAATCTGACAACTGGTCAGATACAGAGCATATACATCTGAAAAATCCCAATTCCTAGGAGACACATCTACAATTGAACCTCTATGCACAGAATGAGGGGCAGAGAGAAAATGTGCGCACCCCTCAATTCTTACCATACACAATAGAGTGAAGGAAATAGAAGGCCACCACTAGTCAACCTCCAAAGAATGGGAGCTCCAGTGTGTGTATTTCTGTACCGACCCCTACATTAAGACTCACCCCCCTGCCCACAGGTCAGGATCATTGCAGAAGAGGGGCAGAAGGATTGTCAGAGCCAGGGCTGATGCAGAGAAGCAGTGACTTACAATCGACTGTAAGATTTCACACGTAAATCTGTGGCAATGTAGGCATCAGGTACGACACCCATGCCAACAGGGACAAGGTTTCAAAGTCAAGCAAGAGAAATGGATGGGGGACCGACCCTGGGCTGAAAGCTATAAGAGACTGAGTACTGTTGGGTGAGGAAGAATATGCCTTTCCTAGGATTCCTAGATATACTGACTAGACTTCCTCAGATCTATTTGCACAGAAGGATGTTTGGGTTTGTAAGCTTGACTGGACAGGGCTTAGCTTGGATAGTGAAATGGTGAGTTCTGATGGAGGGTTAGGGCATGGAAAGGACTGGGTTTGGTTGGGAATCATTGTATGAGTTGTACAAATGCTCAATAAAAAAAATATCCTCTCAGCCGGGCATGGTGGCACATGCCTTTAATCCTAGCACTTGGGAGGCAGAGGCAGATGGATCTTTGCGAGTTCAAGGCCAGCCTGTCTACAGAGTGAGTTCCAGGACAGCTGGGGCTACAGGGAGACCCTGTCTCAAAAAGACCAAAAAAAAAAAAATCCTCTCTGTGTAATGACAGGAAAATCTTTCAAAAGGAAGAGTAACCTTAGAACTCATCTCACTGAAAATTTAACAGTCTTCAGTGTGTCAGCACAAATCCCAAAACATACTACAAAGTCTTCTGGAATAACCTTCAGGGCTCCAGTCTCAGTGGGATCAAGATCCTGTGTTGCCAGCATGCTGCAGTACTGGCAAGTTCACAGAGGACAAGTGGTCTTCCTTAGTTTGATTCATTCCATTTCTCCTGTTTGGATGCACTACCTCTATCTCTCAAACAGGCTATTTCAGCATAGTCACATTCCTCCTTAAGGAAGAATTTGTATTTTCCTTCATTTACAGTACATGGTGCTTTTGAGAATTCATTGTTCTTTAAAAGTTCTTCTAAACATACCTTCTGTACCCCCCCCAATACTCAGTTTCTAACTTTTAATCCCTTAGATTAATACCAACCTAAGTTTTCTGAATTCTAGGGCTTGGAACCATATGTTAAAGGCAAGCCTAGGACATCTGTTATAATACATGGGAAGCCAACCAAAAGATTTGGCTGGAATAAAACTTAGACTAATTAATCCTAAATTCATTGACAACCCTAATGAAGAGTCTTATGCATTATATTTGAAGAACAATATCAACTTAATTGTAACTCCAATGTTTGGAGTCTAAGATGGTCTTTTAGATAAAAAAAAAATCATGTGGCATTCAACAAGACCTATTGATGTTTTATTTATCACAAATCACTGGCATTTGATTAGTTTGTGCAGTACTAATAAAAATGGAGCTAATTAGATGCAAGTTGTGCTAATTTGAAGAATGTTACCCATGCCTCTACAAGCATGGGAGTGCACTCACTGTTTCTGGCTCAAAGACTACAAGAATTATAGTCTTACTCATTTCAAATTTCCTCCCAAACATCTGTAGTCATTAATACAACTTTTGGGGCTGCTATTTCATTTCACTATAAAGTTACTCGTTTACAAATATATCTTAACTTTTAATTTTGGCTCAAACATGAGTTGTCATTTCTATCAGAAGAATTGGTATTGTATATGTACCAATTCTTCTGATAGAATCGATTCCTCGGGATCTTGAAGACAAAATAAAGTACTTTGAAATATGAATATGTGGCTATCTAAACTAATGGGGCAAAGGCAGGGATTCCTAGAAAAAGTCTCCTGAGATAGTGTTTATTTTGTCAAGAGGGAATGGTTTATTGCCATTGACCTGATTCTTATATGCCCCTCATTGTGTCTGCCATACAATACCTTTTTCATGTAGAGAATTCTGTGTGTAGAAGAAATGTGTTTACCTCATAAGAATATAAAACTATGTCCAATTATATTCTATAATGAGAAAATAGCCATAAATATGAAGTCAGTGAGGACATTAAATGATTGCTCCCTTTCCTTTGAAGTAAAATGATATTTTGATTGTCCAATTGCAAATACAGTAGCTTATCTGTACAGAATAAATTTGTAACCTATCAGAAAGCCATTCATTGCCTGGGAAATCTCACTTTCCTCCAATTATGCCACTCAAGGTGTTTAATCATTAACCTGAAGAGAAGAAATTCCGTTAAAGAAAAAAAAAAGGAATCATAAGTCTTCCTTGCTATTGCTCAATTCTCCCTTGATTTGTGTACGGTGAGCATTAAGCACCAGGTGAAATGAAATAGATTTTTTTTCCTTTAAAAAGAGGAACTGCTTTCCAAATTCTGTCAAATGTTGATTTAAAGATTGTAGAAAATTGACATTTAGAATTTAAACACTTAATTCTTTGATTACTTAGTTATGCTTTTTAAAATGTAGAGTAATACAGTTTTGATATACCCCAAATGTACTTTTACTGGGTTTCTCAAGAGACACATATACAGGAAAATAATATCTTAACAGTCCAGATAAACGAGTAGGATATCCTAGCTAAGTTTATCTTTAAACCACCAGAATTTCACACAGAATATAAAAGTATTAAATTATTGGTTCCATTTAAAATAGTTTGGAGTCTATTTTAGGAACCTGTTGTTACTGGCATGTGCCATGAATAATCAAAATAAAATTTAATATTTAAAACACAAGTCAGATCTCCAGCCTACCTTTTCTTAGCTACATGATATTCTTCACAAGTATTTTTTAATCCATAGGAATAATATGACAGAGGTGATTATAAGCTTACTGATTTTAGAACTTTATCTATTTGGGCCAACTGTTGGTTACATTCTATCTGAGTATCAAGAAAATCGAAAGGAATTTGATGTATCTCTTTACTTTATGCCTGTCTGGTGTCAGAGACCCATGTCTCTGTGGTAGGAGATGAAAGGTAGAAGAAAATCACAGAAATGTTCTTGAGAAAAATTTCAAGGTTCACTTTTCTGTGTTCTTTTTAATTACATCATTTCTACAAACTTAACTTCCTCCTGTCGCCTTTTTGTATACAGAGGGAAACAAACACTAAATTCTGCTTGTCTTTGTAGGCTGCTGGTGAGTGTTCTCTATTAGATTATCTATCTGCATTTCTGAGTTTCCCTTTGAAGCAAGTTTTAAAAAATACTAGGTCATAGATTACTACAGATGTCTGTGGAGAGCCAAGTGCTCCTCCTCGTGTTCCCCTTCCCTATTGCTCCCTTACTTCCCCTTGAGTGGTTGCTTATTATACATATTTTTATATAGCTATATACAGAGCAGATAGGCCTGAAGGCATTTCATGAAACAATTATAAGATACCACAAAAGCCACATGAAGAGAGACTTTAAATGAAAAAGAAAAAGCTTTAAGTAAATTTTCATATTTCATTGACAACTCAAGTGCCTGGAGTGTGAGGGAATGCTAGGGGAACAGGTGAGAAGCAGGGGACTGCGCCTGGCAAAGCCCAGAAGCCTCCTCAGAGCTGAGGATCTGCTGGTGGGTAGATTACTTAGTGTGTCGGTAAGGGAAAAATGAAAAATATCAGTCTTTTCAATGTGGGAAAAGGACAACATGTTTTATAACCAGTTACTTCTATTCTATTTAACATGATTTATTGTGATTTTAGAGCAACGCTTTCAGGTTTACTTTAATAAATCTGATGTGTGTTTGAAGAGTTTATTTCTGAAACACTCAAAAGGGCAATCCAAAGTGGACTAATAAGCCCTCTCTCCTAATCTACCCCTTTTCAAGTTCATTTGGGAGGGACTCTGAATGGGGGCGGTTGTGTGGAAGGGGAACAGACATAAATGTGTTTTTCTAAGCAATTTCCCTTTAATTAAAAATGTGTTTTGGATTTATATTTATTTACACTTGAATTATCAAAATGTTCCCTTGGAAGAATTCTTTCCCTTTGAGGCATCTTAACTCACCCTCCCGGAAGCCACATTTTGCCATAAGTAGAAAAACTCCACACCAAAAAGCTGGAGTTTTGTTCCAGATTCTAACCCTACAATTTTGTGTGGGTTTTGCACTTGGCAAAATGCATGATCCTGTCCCTAATCACAATCCACAATAGTACAGTGTGTGACAGTGGGGACAGAAGAAGAACTCTTGAAATATACCAATAAATCTCCTGGGGATGTTTCCTCCAGTCAGATACTTCTACATCCCCAAGATATTAAATAAATGCATATTTTGAAGACTGAGCACACTGTATTTCATACCTTCAAATAACAAGTCCAACTAGTTATTGTACTCCCAATTCACCATGTACTTGATTCCTGGGACCTAGAACACATTTGCCTATGCCTTGCAAAGGCAAGACATAAAATAGAGAAAATGGGATTCCCAGCTACACTCATGATGTTGGAGCATTGTTAGTTATCCTACCTCTTTATTGAAAAAAAAAATTGAAAAGAAATGTTTCTCTGAGTCATCCCAGCTGAGGCAAGCATTATTTCACCCTCTGTAGGGCTTTGATGGAGGCCTGGTTAATCTTGACAGTCTCCTAACTTGGCTAGCCTAGCTTCCTGTAAATGTGGCACCGCCTGGGGCCTTCTAGATAACAGCCTGCTCCACCCTGGGCGACCGCCTGAGTGCCTGCTTCAGGATTACCCACAACCTCCTGACTGCCGTGGGTCACCGCCTGGGTTGTTACCACTTCTCATAACATGTGTGAAGAGCACCAATGCTTCAAAACAATGAGACCAATAAGTGCATCTTTAAAAGGTATTTGTTAGCACTAACCCCATGCACTGGACTATTATTAAAGGGAAACATTATAATTGTGTCAAAATTATAGATTACTGTCTTTCTCAGACTTCCTCTAACCATTACACGCCTATATTTGGACTAGTCCACTGAGCTACTTGGAAGCTCGCCACTCGCTCAGCACTTGGGAACGGAGTCATAGAAGGAAAAGAGAGCAACTTTTATGATAATTCTTATTTCATAAAGTGTCATGTTATTTATAGAAAAATGAGACAGTAAAGTGTGCTTTCTTTTAAATCTGGCCTTTACTGCACCATATAATTTATGGTAATATAATAAGTGATTTGAAAATAAAGATTTGTGACATTTCAGCATTAGTGTTTTAAAGACAAAACAAACATTCAAAATAAACCTAACCCACTAAAGTGAACTCTGTCATTAAATGCCTACTTTTTGCTAAATTCGTAGCTATTGCAGCTCAAAATCTCAAACTCTTCTATTGTGACCTCTTGCAAAGTAAGAATAATTGTATTATTTTCTGTGGTACCAGGGTATTATGGCTCATTATTTTTTGCCCGTCCCAAAAGGCCAAGTAGATTTGCTTCAGCTGCTATTAAACGGGATTAATGAACTTAGAGGAATTTAAATAACAGTATGAGATTTCAGAGATGAACTAACGGCCTATAATATTTCAGGCTCCTGATTTTGAATTATTTCAGCTTTCTCTCATAAGGCTCATTGAATCGCTTGCCATTGGACATGTATAAATCAGCCTGAACTTTTTAGCTTGCATGAAATAAATTCAATTCAAAACCTCCTTTCCTGCCCATACTATGTAATCTACTAACATGCTATTGTGCCAGAAATAAATGTGAGAAACACTGTAAATAATAAAAGCCAGACAATTCAGCTGAGATCATTAAGACTGTGGACCAATGCTTCCACCTTCATTCATTATTGTCTCTGTTATTTAAGCAGGGAGCACTGTCCTTCTCAAGGCTCAATGTACAGAGTAAAATGCTGATACACACCTCAAGTTAAGAACATGAAGGAGACCATAGCTCTGCCCTAGCACTGTCCACCCACCACCTTGCCAAGATGGACTGCTCTTAAAACACTGTTAAAACATTCAATCTATGTTCATTTTAACTTTGTACTCCAAAATTGTTCCATTGTCTTATCAGCTTTCTGAGTAATTGGCTAAAATTAATGAGAAAGATCACTAGGAAATTTGGTGTCACCCCCAAAGCCTTGGAGATGGTTTGTAAGAGGCTGCTGAACAAGGACTGAGGATACCATCCTCAGGCTCTCTACCTCCAACCCCTGACATCACAGTGAAATAGAATATGGAGCTCACAACTGAAGCTCCCTGAAGCATCTTCTAAAGCCTTGAGAGTGGTTGGTAGGCCTGCAGAGCAGGTTTCCTTTGGAGTTCACCTTAAAGGCAGTATCCAGTGAAGTCAGAACCTGTGTTTTAGCACAATCCCAGGAATCCATATGCACATTGAACCTGGAGAAGCATGTGCCAAAGCATTTGTTCTCAACATGTGGGTACAGACCACCTTACCAGCACCACCTGGGCTGCTTCGTAAAAATCCATTTTTCATACCATCTGGGTTCCAGTTAGTTCTCCAAATTCAAGATTTCAAGGGTGATGCCCAAAAATTTGCATTGTAAACAAGTACCAGAGGTCCTTGATGCTCACAGTGTGGTCCAGAGCCAGGTAGGATCCGCATTGTTGGAGAGACAGGTAGAAATACAGAATCCTAGGCCTGTGCTCCCACTGCCAAATCAGTGCCTGAATTTTAACAAGAACCACAGTGATTCCTAGATACACTAAATTTTGAGATCACTGCTCTTTATTTTTTTTTTTTTACAGCTAATAAGAATCTCTTTTATCTTGGATTTTTATCGGAATTTTTCATAAAATCTAGCTTGATGGTATTTACATCTCATCACCTTTCCCCATCTCCCTCAACTCTCAACTTCCCCCACTCCAAGTTAAAGAATGCAGATATAGATAGATAGATAGATAGATAGATAGATAGATAGATAGATAGATATATCCACCCCTTTAGGGTAGGTCCATTCACAAGAGTCCCAACCCTATAAGACAGTGTCTCTCCCCTTCCCAGAAGCCATCAATTGCCAACAGTTCCTTAGGTTGGGTTGGGCTTTCTTACTTCCTTGTGTGTCTATGCTGAGATTGTGTCTGGTTTGAGCTTACGTGGGACTTGTGCATGCTGTCACCATTGCTGTGAGTTTATCTGAGTAAGTGACCATCTGTCTGGAAGACTCTGTTTCTTTGTGGTCATCCACTCCCTCTTTCTCTTAGAATGTTTGGGCTTCTTCTTCTGCAATGACGCCTGACCCTTGGGAGGCAGAAGTATTTCTTAACTGCACAGTATTTTTCTACATATATTGGTTAGGGGTAAACATTAGGATGCTCAGTTTCCCATAACTTCAAATGGAAACCAAAGAAGAAAATGAAATAATAAACTCCCTCCCTTCACAAGTGTGACAGCTTGGAAAGTCTGGAACAAGCAGACAGCAGATTCCTATAAACTATAGGAATACACATTTGAAAACTTTAAGCTAAACAATTGCAAAATACTCTGGGTTTCTACTATGCGAAATGTATCCTCTATTACCTAGAAGTCAAGTTTTAGACGCGCTCAACTCCTTGGATTTCACTTCCATAATGTGATAAAGCCAAGAGCCTAGTCTCCTTTCCTTGTGGCTTTTCTTTCTTTTTGTGTCCTTTCTTTCTTTAGGCCAGCCCTGTCTCATGCACCAGGCCTCAAGCATCTCTTATGGACACTCAGCTTTCACCTTGCCACTACCTGGGCAAAAGAGGTTTTGTTTCTGACTGGGCTGTCTTCTTCCAGTTAGAGCCATGAAAAAAACTTGTAAATGGCCTGGAAGATCAAGTAATATCTTTCAAGAATCAGTTCCAGCATGGGTGCTCTGAGGAATCAGAAGACAAGCTTGGCCGGTCATGTCCCCTTTGCAACACAGACACTTTGCCCTGGGGAGAAGTGTTGAAAGGTCTGAACCGGTGTAATACAGACAAGGCTCTTCCTTAGTCTAAGAGCGACCCTCATACAATCCTAGATACTGCTGACACTTTAAACATACCATACCCAAAGGCCATGGTGAGGCTCTGAAATTGTGCCTGTCATATTTCAACTCTCAGACCTATTGCTTACTGTCTGTGTTTATAAACAAGTCACTACCCTCAGTTTTGTGTCAATAATTGAGGTTAACAGTGAAAAAGTATCCTAGGATTACTGTGAGATAAAAGTTTAAAGCAAAGAGCTCGATGCCCTAAAACATGTAAACTGACTCAATGTCAAGGATTAGAGACTGTTCTTTTCCTCAGTATGGCTAATGGACATGGCTTGTTAACAAATCATTTTGTTATTTACAAATCATCTTGTGAAATTAATTTTCCTATGGGGGTATTGTTTTTCATATGTAATTAGGGCATCAGGATACTTTTAGAAAAAGAGAAATCTTTTCTTCAGAATGCTATTTCTAGTAGCTATGTGAAAATGGTGTCTTATACTCAAACAAGTTAGTGCCAAAACAAGGTGATAGGGACATCATAGATGGAGTTAATCAGTTGAACAGAGAATAGAGAGGAGCCTAATTCTGGAAATGTGTCTAGGACTATAAAGGAAATGACAAGAGTTTGGAGAGACATTGCAAAGAGTTGTACTTAGGAATGTGAAAAGGAAGGAAGCAGAGGATTTCACACAGGAAGTGAAAGTCTGTGAAATGCCAGAGAGAAGCTGAGAAAAACAAGGAATGAGGAACAAATCCTTGATCTTTGCAGTATGGAGGCAAGTGGTGATATTACTAATGACAGTTACAGATCAGTTGGAAGGACAGAATGAAGAAGTAATCAGCTGGCTGATTACTTGTTCAAAAAGCACAATTCTAAGGAAAGAAAGAAAGATAAATTACCACTCTGTAGGAAGAAGGCTTGAAAGAAGATAGTTAAATTTATCTTATTCTTAGATGTGTTAGAAGAGTAGATTCCTTTTACACATTAATGGAAGCCTGAAAACTTGTATCAAATTTGATGCTGTTAGATACTGGGAAATAATTGAAATATGAGGAAAAAAGTCATAAAAGGATAAGTAGCCGGGCGTGGTGGCGCATGCCTTTAATCCTAGCACTTGGGAGGCAGAGGCAGGTGGATCTTTGTGAGTTCAAGGCCAGCCTGGTCTACAGAGTGAGTTCCAGGACAGCTGGGACTACAGGGAGACCCTGTCTTGAAAAGTCCAAAAAAAATGGATAAGTAAAAGAAGGTATACATGGGGGCTGGAGAGATGGCCTAGCAGTTAAGAACACTGACTGCTTTTGTAGAGGACCTGGGTTCAATCCCCAGCACCCACATGGCGGCTGAGAACTGTCTTTAGCTCTAGTTCCAGGGGAATCCGACACCCTCTTCTGACCTCTGCGGCATTGCACTACACGGATACACAAACCTGAATGCAGACAGTACATTCATACACATAAAAATAAACAAATTAATTAAATAATTAATTAATTTAAAAAATTTAAAAAAGAAGGTATACATGGGTACTAGTACCCCAAAAGAAACAGGGATTTCATTGCAGGGATAAAAAGCATGACATGTTTCAGAAAAAGTTTGATCATATTCATTCTGTAAAGAATAAAGTTTGTCTAATGAGCCTGATGAGAGGGAAATGGAGTAACATACAGAAGATCTTCAATAAGGCTTTGGGCACTGAAAAATGAAATAAGCCTAGTGGGTGAACATCCACATTGGACTGAGTTATCTGGATATGGCTGGGTGGGCAGGCTTTTTTTTTTTTTTTAAATAGCATTGATTATGTAGATAATTGCCTCATATTTCCACTGTCTGGGTAGATACTACTTATGGTTTTTAGATGTTTCCCTAGAGCTATGAACTGTCACCATAGTTGATGCCTTACAATAGAAACTAAACAAGCCTTTTGGAAAGGGAGAAGAAATGTTTTGCATCAAACTTCATGACACGCCATGCTGCTAATGCGTTTTGAATTCCACACTCAAAAACATCTGGCAAGACTCCCATGATTCATGCGTCCATTGAGAGCATCTTACTCCAAATTTAGTTAAATAAATTGTTAAGAATGTGTTTTTATTACATAAACATGAGCTCCAAATAAGTCCAAATACTCTTGGAAATTTTAAACATGAGTCCCATAAATAGCCCTAAGTTTTGACTGAAAGGGTCGTGGGGGCTAAATGATTATTTGATGATTTTAGTACAAAGAACATAATGCTGAATAGTTGCTTTGCCTTTAACTTTGTCAGTATAGTTTGCTCATAGAAAATTTCGGTAATCAATAATTGCTATTTAACATGGCTATTTCTGCCCTTCAAGGAAATATGTATATGCTCAAAATATTTTGTTGTATTTTGAGTAAATTTTAAACCTTGAAACTTCTGGCACCATGCCTAGAGTAATTGTTTCCTAGTGAAACATTTTCCATAACAATAATTAACTTTAAATTTATGAAAGTGTTAAGGACATTTTAACATTAAAATGATAATTAGCTACAGGAAAGCTAATTTTAAATTTACTTTAAATGCCCAATTTGTAATTTATTTGAATTCATTTTTCCAGAAAACCTGAAGCACCTCTTCTAAAACTTTAATGAGCACAAAAATCACCTTGAAGATTTTGATAAACTGTAGAATGATGATAAACATCAGAATGATTCAGAGGAAATAGGAAGAGACCTAAGATTCTGCATTTCCAAATTCTTCCCAAGGTTCTATTGCTACTGGGGCACATAGCCCACATTCTAAATAGCAGGGACTGACATACAGTCTTTCCGAATGTGCATCCTACAAATATTTCAGAGAGTCTTTCAGCACTGTCTTCAGCCAACCAAAATAACAGAAATTTTATACAGAGATTCTATAGTTCAGAAATATTCTGGTCTGAACATATTGTTGGTTTGGATATTCATTTTCTGAGTCAGGCTCTTTGAGCCTTGGACTCTTTTGTTCTACTCTTATTGCTTCCCACCTGTATGGTGGTCAGAAAACTCTCCCAGCATTCTCTATGCTGAAGAGAAAGCAAAAATCTTCCATGAGAGGGTGTGTGGTTACTCTTCGTTGTGATTAAGAATCAGCAGAGCTGCATTCCCACAGAGGTTTTTAACTTTTTTTTTATTCATTTCTGTATGTGTATCAATGTACTGTCTGCATGCAGGTCTTTGCACCCGTGTCGTGCAATGCCGCGGAGGTCAGAAGAGGGTCTCGGATTCCCCTGGAGCTGGAGTTCTCCTGGAATTGGAGTTTCAGAGGGCTCTCGGCCGCCATGTGGGTGCTGGGGATCGAACCTGGGTCCTGTGTAAGAGCGGTCAGCGCTCTTAACAGCTAGGCCATCTCTCCAGCCCTCCCACAGAGGTTTAACCGAGGAGGGGAGACCCACTCTGAATGGGAGGGGAGACCCACTCTGAATGGGTACAAACAGCTATGGACAGGGCGGGGCAGGACTGAATACAAATGAAGCCAGGTGGAGTCAGCTGAGAACCAGAGTTCGTTCATCTTTCTCTCCTTTCTGCCTATGGAGGCAGTAACCAGTCACCTCATATTCCTTTCCTGTGCCTTCCCCATTGTGATGAACTGTATCCTCTCAAACACTGAATATTCAAAATAAACCCTTTCCTTAAGCTGACAGGCTTTTACTTATCTTTGCATTTATTTATTCATTGTCATGCAAGAAAGAGAGGAAGAGAGAGAGACAGAGAGTGATACAGAGACACAGAGACACAGAGTTTATGTGTGATTGGGTGAGGGGGGGGGTCAAAGAACAACCTTTGGCAGTTGGTTCTATCCTTCCACCATGAGCTCTGAGGATTGAACTCAAGACATCAGCCTTGGTGGCAAGTGTCCTTACCCACTGATCTAACTTGCCAGCAGGTATATTTTGTCACAGCAGTTTATTAAATAATTAATGCAGAGGGGTTACTGAGTGTGAAAGAAACCAAATGCAATCTCCTAGATAATGTTATAAATTTCTAGGAATGTTTCTTAGCATTATCTAGCAGCAACCATATCATATTTACAGCCTTGCTACAAGCTTCTGCTTGATGTGACCCCCGCTTGATCCTTCAAACTCTGTAGCACTTCTTGTCCCAAGAGAGTGACTTCACTCTCTCCAATGTGCCCAGGGACTTTGCACTTACAGTTTCCTTTGATTTGCGCACTTGACTGGGAAGTTCAAAAGCCAATTAACTTTTGCATATGATATACATCTCAATTCAAGCATCCATTCTTCCCAAGGGCTTTTGGGAAATCCATGTTACATTTCCCCCAGGTAGTTGCACCATTTTCCAAATAACTTCATGTGATTCTCATTTCTTTTTTTTAATTAAAAAAATACTTTTATTTCTTTCTTTTCATTGCAAATTAGTTTTTTTCTCATTCTTTTGATCTTGTATTACTCTAAAATATGGATTCTCACTTCTTGTATTTTGTTCTTCCTTGTTTTAATACTCCTACTTAAAGCTCCCTAAAATTCAGGAACTAGGCTAGGGTTATTCTTCTCTGCCTCTCCTTACCAAGCACAGCTCCATGGCACAGAATTGGGCTCTCTTAGAGTAAGCCATGGGAGAAGGAAAGCCTGGCTGTTTTCTCTGTTTTGCACTGACAAGCATCTAGGAAGCTCTGTAATAGTCAAGCAAAGGTTTACACATATGTTTTGTTCTTATGACTATACCATAGTGACTGCTATGATAGAGTTGAATGAGAGAGTTAAAATGGACTTAAGTCTACAGGAGAAAAAGATGAGGCACAGGGAAGCTGACTTATTTAGTCACCCACATGTCTCCAAGGAGTTTCACACTAAAACCCTTGACTTATAAGCTCATGATTTTCTTCCTGTCTATGCCAGTTCTAACATATTCCTGAGGAAATGTTTGTAAATATAAGCAAACATTGTATTTTATTCAAGTTCAGCACTCCCTGAGTTTTGAACTGCACAATGACACTGACCCATAGAGAGAACTAGCATACAATAAATGAGTTGTGAGTGACAAGTGACCCGTTGGTACTTCCTAAAATGTATGTGTTTTTCCATCTTTTCAGATCAATGTCACTTGAATCATTTATTTCTATCTATCCAAGTTTCATGCAGATTTACATTTCCATTGCAATTCAGCCAAAATTAGTTATCAAGCCCTGTGTATAATTTTCTTGCCCAAATCACATTTTTTTTTTCTTCTTCAGGTTGAGTTTCTTTTAGATTCTTACTAAGGACTAAAAGAATCCTTTCTACGACTCCATCTGGACTTCAAACTTCATGTGGAAATAAGTATCATTTAAAAATCATAGAGGCCAGTGCAGGAAGATCAAGACATGACACATGCTTGCTGGACCTCACTTGGGTGACCATGGGGGGGACCCCAGTGTGGAGCACAGAGGCAGGATTGATGGTTGTTTGGGCTTGCCAAGGAGGAGCCTTCAAGCACTTCCTTGGGGAAAACATGACATCTTTTAGCAAAAAAAAAAAAAAAGAAAAAGAAATAAAATCCTCCAACTAAGGTGATAGGTGTATGTATGTTCATATATATTTATATATGTATATATTGAAGCAGTACAAGTTGGAGAAAAAAATGGAATTTCCATCTTAAAGCATCATTGTATTTTGATGCTTTTTTTGGTATCACAAGTTTCATTTATGTTATTTGATGCTATGTGTATCATAAAGTTAAAAAAAAGACTGAGAAAAAGTTACAAGATATGTATGGCAGAATGCATGAACTGGGGTGAGGTGGGGGGCATGGAAAAGGGAGTGTATCTAAATTGGATTGAGAAATGATGTATGAAACACACAAAACACCAATAAAATATTTTATTAAAAAAATATTGACATCAAGCTGGGCATGGTGGTTTATGCCTTTAATCCCAGCACTAGGGAGGCAGAGGCAGGCAGATCTCTGTGAGTTCAAGGTCAGCCAGGTCAACCATAGTGAGTTCTGGGACAACTAGGGCTAAAGGGAGACCCTGTCTCAAAAAAAGAAGAAAAAAATCTTGACATCAGCAAAGAGATAAAATGGTATAAATTTATTCAAGAGAATTCATTTATATTTCTGTTCTATGTTTCCTTCTCATTGGGTTTCCTAAATTTGGAAATTATATTATATATCAATTATTTAAACTGTGTACTGCTTCAGCATTCACAGAAACTCTATAGCTAAAAGACAAAATGAAGTAGGAAACCAGGCAGTAAAGCCTATTCATAACAGTGATTTTGGATAAGGATTCAGTAGGTTCGAAAACGTGTCTGAGAGGAAACATACAAGAATTCCACATATGAAAGGCCTTTTAAAAATTAGCCAAGATTTCACATGTCACTCCATGACAACCCAATGTTAATGAATGTGCTCTGGAAGAACACTTCTGAATTAAGTGATGGTTTTTATTAATTTCTCAAACTGCTTTGGCCTAGTGAACCATGGGCTCTGACTACAGAAGGTACGGAGCGTGGGCTACAGCCCAAACGCTGTCAAAAGATAAGAAATGGCTCCGACAGACATCAATCTGTTACTGTTCACAGGGCTGTCTCCTCCTCTTCTTCTCCTTCCAGTTATTAAGCAACAGTGTCAGTCATGGGCCTGTTCCTCTTTTCTCTTTTTATTAATGATTTAACATGGGTATGTCATTACTGCTCTATACATCTTTATGCAGATGGCACGACTGTGCATTTTAATGGCAAATCTGTTTCTCACTTAACTACTGAACTGCAAAAAGACTTTGGCAGACTGGTTCCAGGAAAACAAACTGGTTTTTAAAGCAGCAAAAACTAAAACAATGCTTTTTGGCTCTACTGCTCATCGGAGCTTGAATAGTGATTACTTCAAAAGCCAGAATGATTTGAGAATATGGCTTATTAGAGACAATCTTAAGATATTTGGTTCAAATTGAGTGCATGGTAAAATGTATATTCGATATTTCTATCTTGAAGAATCAAACAGACTATAGAGAGAAATTCTTTGGTTTTAAGTCATAGAAATACTTTCCTAGTATCTAACACTTATTCATTAACTAATTAATACCAATGTAAATATCTCCTCTATTAAGATATAAAGATAAATCTCTAAAAAACAAATTGGTCTAAAACATCTTAGTCTTTAATATAAATATTAAAATATAAAGTATGCATACTACATAATTTCTTTTTTTTTTGGTCTTTTTGAGACAGGGTCTCCCTGGAGCCCCAGCTGTCCTGGAACTCACTCTGTAGACCAGGCTGGCCTTGAACTCACAAAGATCTACCTGCCTCTGCCTCCCAAGTGCTAGGATTAAAGTATAAAGCACCTGAAACAAATATAAGTCCGAGATAGTTTTGCTTATATCAAATAGGTTATAACTCTCATTGTAATCTATAAAAATTATTTTAAAATCCCAAGGTTTGAAAAATAAAACTGTTAAATTATGTTTATTGATATTAATTATCTTTTTTTAAAACAAGGAAAATGGTCTTACATAATCTTACCACTCCAGAATACTTTTATTCTTCTTTACTTCTCTGTTCATGTACTACTCTACAGATCAGAAAGATACTTTAAAACAATATTATAAGGAATATTAAAAGTAAAATAAATTTTAATCATCTGTCCCAGATTCAATGTGTCAAATGAATCAAAGAGGGTCTGCCCTGGCAGGAAGGACAGCCAGAGCCTTGTCTTCTTATCCATTCCCTCCTCTGTGCTCCTGTTTCCTGGTAGAGAAATTTCAATAATCTTCTATACTTTGTTTACCAAATAAGAAAATCTATTTTCAGACTGGTTGTGGACTTGTCCATAAAACAGATAACAAAAGGATCCTGAACCAGATGTGGGTCAGGTATTCTTTGAAGTTTTGGAGTACGACAGGGTTCTCACCCCCAAACACCACAATAGTATAGAACACAGGTCATTGTCAAAGCTAGAACATGCACAATGGTATAGAAGGCCTGGAAGGGGATCAGAGCTCAAAGAAATGGGACTGCATATGCCCAGTAGATTTCATTCAAAACCACACAGCTCCATTCCGATCATGTATAAGATATGATCTGAAAGGCCACGAAATATTTGTACTGTTTCCTCACAGTCTTCATGAAGTTATCCATTGGTAAAAATGAACATTTGTGGGCTGGAGAGATGGCCTAGTGGTTAAGAACACCAACTGCTCTTTCAGAGGACCCAGGTTCGTTCCCCAGCACCCACATAGTGGCTGAGAACCATCTGTAACTCCAATTCCAGGAGAACTCCAGTTCCAGGGGAATCCGAGACGCTCTTCTGACCTCCGTGGCATTGCACGACACGGGTGCACAAAACTACATGCAGACAGTACATTCATACACTTAATTAATTAATTAATTAAAAAAATGAACATTTGTGGCATCGGAGTCTATGAGTTGGTCTGAGAGTCATTGTACACGTGATCTTTTTAGTAGCAACTGCACTCATCTGTAACTTGAATTACTATGAATAGAATCTTGAAATCATACAGAAGATATGCTTTATCTGCCTTCCGTCAGTCCTATACATATGATAGTAATAGACTTTTGCAATGCCCCCACAAAAGAATAGTCAAAGTAAAGTTAGCATATTGTTAGCCTAAAATCGTATTTTGTCTTCAGTATTGAAAAATAGTGAGACTGGTATCAAAATCCTTCCAGAATACCACAAAATGGTTTTCTAACACAGTGCATGTAATTGCAGCATGTTATGTCACAAATCCAAGTCATCTGAATTTTATTCCCTTGTTGGGTTAATATGAACACTTCCAAAGATGAAAAATAATATGTTTTGAGAAAAATCAAGAAGGTTATTAAGATTTTAATCTAAGGAGGAATGAATCAAACCTAACTCATATGGTTACTGATCACAACTCCTCTCTCTGCCATCCAGGCATGCTCATCACAGCATTTATAAACATAAATCAGGATGGAGTTACTTGAAGAACAGTGTATATATTTTTAAAAGCATCACTTAAAGAATTCTTTCATGACAAAGTGTAATGTCACTTTTGTTTTATCATAAATAAGGGGAATGCAAGATAAATTCTTGGCACAGAGTTACCTGCCACAAGTAAATGTTGTTTGAATTTATCATAAGTGATTTATTGCCATTATTATGATTATCCATGCATTGAGTTAGTTGGTCTCATCTTTTTATAGGCTACATTGATGTCCATCTCTTCATCCTCCTCAAATTGTGTCAAGTAAAATTTCCATGCAGTATGATAAAACGAAGGGGACAATATGATAAATGAGTTTTGCAGGATGCTTGATTTTTTTTTTATTTCCACATGTATGCCACTCATCTTAGAGGTGGAAGAAAATGGAAAAGAAACTTTTCATTTTAAAATATTTTCATTAATTCTTATTTATCCTAAGCCTCTAAATTTAGCACTCTTTATGTTCCAGGCACTGGGGCACTGGGGATCCAGCAAACAAAACTCTGTTCTTACAAAGTGTGCTTTCAAATAGAGGCACCTATGAGCCAAACGATATTAGAGATATCTCCAGAAAATGCCAGCATGTATTGCCATCTTAATGTTCAAATACCAGAGCAAAGAGAATGAATGAGTGGGTGGAAGGCTGTTCTGAATAGTTCAGTCAAAAATCTCAGATTTCTGAACCAGGTAAAGTCAGGTTTTTGTTTGGGGAAAGCAAACCACTACATAAGAAAAGATTCTCAATCTTCCTAGTATCTTAAAAAATTTAATTTTAAACAATTAGGTGAGTAAAATGATAAGAATACTGTCTCATGAAGGGTGCCTTTATTGCAATAGAAATTTTAATAGACTTCTTCCTTTGTTTTATTTTGTTTTTTATAGACAAGGTCTCTCTCTATCCCCATCTGGCATGGAACTTGCTATGTAGGTCAGGCTGGCCTTGTCCTCGTGAGAAGCCTTGACCTCACGAGATCCGCCTGCCTCTGCTGGAATTAAAGGTATGTACCACCACACCCAGCCCATGAATTTCATTTTTATTTTTTTAATTTTTAATTTTTTTTAATTTTATTTATTTTTATATGTGTATGAATGTACTGTCTGCATGCAGGTTTGTGCACCCGTGTCGTGCAATGCCACGGAGGTCAGAAGAGGGTCTCGGATTCCCCTGGAACTGGAGTTCTCCTNCCTCCTGGGAATGAGTTAAGACGGTTCTCTCAGCCGACATGTGGGTGCGGGGGATCGAACCCGGTCCTCTGCAAGAGCAGTCGGTGCTCTTAACTGCTAGGCCAGCTCTCCAGCCCCATGAATTCATTTTTAATATAACGGTTTTCTTGATTTTATCATAAATGAAGTGGATGCATTAAATATACTTTTCATTTCTTCTGGTGTATCCCAGAATTATACAACCCTCATCATTGCCACTTTTATATCCCATCAATTCAAAAGGAAATCCCATGCCTACTAGTAATCAATCCTCATTTTCCTCTACTCCCATGAACAGTAGAAGACAATGAACTTTCCCCCTATGCTTATCATTTGCTTAGGATTATCATTTATTTTAAACTGAATCATAGAATATAAAGTTCCTTATAACTATCTTCTTTAATGTATGTAAAACATTACTTCTTTTACAAGGATTTCAAGATTTTTTTTCATATTGTAGCATTTAGAGATTTTCAAATCATGAAGCCATGCTGGAGAACAAAGGATAAGCACAGGATTGAAGAGAAATGAAAACAAATATTCAATCACATATTGCATATAAATTGTCAGAGCTACTGTATTCCTGATGGTCAAACTGCAGACACAATTACAAGTCTATCAATTGATAAATGATTAACCAATGCATGCAATATCCTGGTACATGCAACCATGAAAATATAACTTCAGGCTGTTCAGGTCTAGACTCAAACTTGATTTACATTTCAAATATTTTCATTTTGGAACTAAGAAATAAAAGTATCAGAGATGTAAATCAAAGTGCAGTAATAAAATGCTCCTTCTAAAGGACTTACTGTTCTTCACTTTAAAAAGTTCTCCATGTAGCAATGATGATTTAGAAAACAAAAGGAGGCCAGATTTTTTTTTTAAATTTATTTTCTGTATGTGTATGAATGTACTGTCTGCATGCAGGTTGTGCACCCATGTCGTGCAATGCCGCGGAGGTCAGAAGAGGGTGTCAGATTCCCTGAACTGGAGTTCTCCTGGAATTGGAGTTTCAGATGGTTCTTGGCCACCATGTGGGTGCTGGGGATCGAACCCGGGTCCTCTGTAAGAGCAGTCAGAGCTCTTACTGCTAGGCCATCCTCCAGCCCCAGGAGGCTGGTTTTTAAATGAGGAAAAATGCCATTCTACAAAGGTCTCTGTGAACATTTAATGCCTCAGCCTACTCTAACCACCAACCAAGAGTTAACTAATGAAGCAATACAAGTGGGAGAGAACAACAACAAAACTGAAAAAAAAAAATTTTAATTTTATTTATTTTTATATGTGTATGAATGTACTGTCTGCATGCAGGTTTGTGCACCCGTGTCGTGCAATGCCACGGAGGTCAGAAGAGGGTCTCGGATTCCCCTGGAACTGGAGTTCTCCTGGAATTGGAGTTACAGACGGTTCTCAGCCGCCATGTGGGTGCTGGGGATCGAACCCGGGTCCTCTGCAAGAGCAGTCGGTGCTCTTAACTGCTAGGCCAGCTCTCCAGCCCCATGAATTTCATTTTTAATATAACGGTTTTCTTGTATTTATCATAAATGAAGTGGATGCATTAAATATACTTTTCATTTTCTTCTGGTGTATCCACAGAATTATACAACCCTCATCATTGCCACTTTTATATCCCATCAATTCAAAAGGAAATCCCATGCCTACTAGTAATCAATCCTCATTTTCCTCTACTCCCATGAACAGTAGAAGACAATGAACTTTCCCCCTATGCTTATCATTTGCTTAGGATTATCATTTATTTTAAACTGAATCATAGAATATAAAGTTCCTTATAACTATCTTCTTTAATGTATGTAAAACATTACTTCTTTTACAAGGATTTCAAGATTTTTTTTCATATTGTAGCATTTAGAGATTTTCAAATCATGAAGCCATGCTGGAGAACAAAGGATAAGCACAGGATTGAAGAGAAATGAAAACAAATATTCAATCACATATTGCATATAAATTGTCAGAGCTACTGTATTCCTGATGGTCAAACTGCAGACACAATTACAAGTCTATCAATTGATAAATGATTAACCAAATGCATGCAATATCCTGGTACATGCAACCATGAAAATATAACTTCAGGCTGTTCAGGTCTAGACTCAAACTTGATTTACATTTCAAATATTTTCATTTTGGAACTAAGAAATAAAAGTATCAGAGATGTAAATCAAAGTGCAGTAATAAAATGCTCCTTCTAAAGGACTTACTGTTCTTCACTTTAAAAAGTTCTCCATGTAGCAATGATGATTTAGAAAACAAAAGGAGGCCAGATTTTTTTTTAAATTTATTTTCTGTATGTGTATGAATGTACTGTCTGCATGCAGGTTTGTGCACCCATGTCGTGCAATGCCGCGGAGGTCAGAAGAGGGTGTCAGATTCCCCTGGAACTGGAGTTCTCCTGGAATTGGAGTTTCAGATGGTTCTTGGCCACCATGTGGGTGCTGGGGATCGAACCCGGGTCCTCTGTAAGAGCAGTCAGAGCTCTTAACTGCTAGGCCATCTCTCCAGCCCCAGGAGGCTGGTTTTTAAATGAGGAAAAATGCCATTCTACAAAGGTCTCTGTGAACATTTAATGCCTCAGCCTACTCTAACCACCAACCAAGAGTTAACTAATGAAGCAATACAAGTTGGAGAGAACAACAACAAAACTGAAAAAAAAAAAAAAAACTCTGGAAAGACTCGGAAAAAGATGCAAGACATGTATGGCAGAGTGCAGGGACTTGGGAGGGATGCGGGGCATGGAAAGGGAATCGATTCTAGATTCGACTGAGAAATGATGTATGACCTATGGAAAAAAGTTTAATAATAATAATAATAATAATAACAATAAATGGAAAAAAAGATTAATATTAAAATTCAAATACCCTGAGGTTCTTGAAGTCGCCCCCAGATTTTAAATGAAAGCAACACTTTTGAAAGTGATTTCAGAAGGCCTCCCATTACCAAATACAACTCATGCTCCAGTTCTGGAAGTTACTGCTAATAGTAAGATGCTTCATATTATAATTATGCAATCTACACACAGAGTAAAAAGATGAATCTAGCTGGACATGATGGCCCACGCCTTTAATCCCAGCACTTGGGAGGCAGAGGCAGGCAGATCTCTATGAGTTTAAGGCCAGCCTGGTCTACATAGTGAGTTCTAGGACAGCTGGGACTACAGGGAAGCCCTGTCTCAAAAAAGACCAAAAAAAAGATGAATCTGTGTGTGTCTCTCTTTTGTCTCCTTTGATTGGGAAACAATGGAAATACTAAGTTTAGGATTTATCTCTGTAAACCAAAATGAAAATTTATCATAATTTAGGTTTTAATTGGTTTATTGTACATACATATAATTATGCATCTATGAAACACAAAGTGGTAAAATACTTGCAGAATTGTTTTCTTTTTCAGAAAAATCACATTTAGCTTGAGCTATGCGCATAGCTACCATCCACATCTAGTGAAATCATCTTTAAAACATCTGGATTTATGACATCTGTGCAATGAGACCCCCTCTGGCCAACATCCAGTCAAGTCATTAAAATTTAGAGGCAGATCTTCAGAAATGAGAGAATAAAATCTTTGTGTATAAATTGTTCTATTAGATAATGTGTTGATACTGCAATATTTCAATTCAGGTAGAAGGCATTTTAATTAATATGTAGGTTAAAATAGCTATAAATCGTAAAGGAGATAAAATCTCCTCTTTAGCTTGATGCATCTGAGTCACACTTAGATGGAGCCAGTCCTTGAAGCAGACCTTCAATCAAGGCCAATACTTACCTGAGACTTGTTTAGAAAGACAAGCATATTAAAATGCTTCCGAGCCTCCAGTAAAGCAACTGTGGCAAGGTAAAATAAAATTTAGCATACCTACAATTAAGACTTCAGGTGAGGTTGGGTGTGTTCAGACTGTAGATGGATTAAGACTTCTTACCATTAACTCTGATAGAGCAATGTTTTAACTGGTTTTAAGGAAAGGTCAGTGGGTTGACCTCAAGCCACCCCTCAGTATAAGTGCTCCTAACTTCTGATCCATTGCTGCAGCCCAGATCTCTGACAAATTTATTTCTTAGCTCCAAAATGCAAAATTCTGAAATTCGTATCTCATATGAGTACAGACCTGGATGGTTGAAGTTGCATTAATTTAATCACATGTTTCAGCACTTTCTGTGTATTCTGTTTATTTTTCAGGGGATGAACATAGAAATGGGGATGGATTATCATCTTATGCTAACTAAGTAGTGAGAAAGACACTAATTCCCCAGAGTCCTGATTCCTGGAGGACCGAGTAATCCATATGAGTGTAGAGAGAAGCAGAATATCTTTTTAGATGCTAATTCTCTCCATTTTCTGGAATCTGAAGGAAAATGTCTCCAGATCACTCAGAAGTGATCATTATAGTAACATAAATTAATTAATAAGGAATCCACAAACAGAAGAGAGAATTTTTGATGCGGGAGCAAGAATCTTTTAATAAAGGTAGAAGAAGTCTTTACAAAGAGAAGTAAGCAGCTCTTAGAAATAGCTTTAACTGAATCAAGATTAAAAGAATACAAAAACAAATCCATTTCAAAGTGGTCTAAATAGTAATTACATTCTCAAACAAGCACCACCTAATGTTTTAAAGGATGGATGACCATTCAGCAAGGAGCAAAGGGATTATGGGAAGCATTCCTGAAGGCCAGTTGCTTTGCTTTTAAAATTTCCTCACTGCTACTACTAACTTCCAGGCAGAACTTCCACATTTCAACCCTGATTACGCACACTCTAGTTGCTCTTAGCACAGGTTTTCTCAATGCATTCATTTACTTATGATTCCCTATCAACTACCACATTCATTGTTTTTCTTTGAGATAACCTTCTTTTTGACAAAGTTGGACTAAACTTGAATATCTTTTCTCTTCATGTCGAATGCTTGCCTTACTTTTCTACCCAAATCTTTGAAGTCCAAGTACCATGGTCATTCATGAATTGATGTCTTCTTTCATTCCATTTTATAAAAGATTTCCCTGTTTTTGATTCCCATGTCTACTTAAATCTATCTTTAAATTTCCAGATTAAATCCTTGAAAAATGAAATATTTTGTACTCTAGTTTTCATGATCTTTCATTGTTACATTGTCCCATTTGAATCTGCTTTGAGTGTCCGGAATAGACATGAAATATTCAAATACCTCAGTGGCCAGAGGCCTTTAGGTTGTAGAGACGTGAGGTGGGCTAGAATAGAGTAAAGCAAAGGGAGCCATGGCAAACCTGAGTGTGTGCGTTGCACAGAGTGTGTAGAGACAGTTCCTCCTCAGAGGTAACCGGCAGTTACTATGTGGGAATGCCCACTGTTGCCTGATTTTCCAAAACAAAATAAAATCCAGAGTTTTGCTGAGTTGTCCCTATGTTTTAAAAACACTATGGGCCAAACAAAATGTATCTTCATGTCTGCAGGCTGAATTTGCCTGCAAGACCACCAGCTCATGGTCTCTGGATCTAGAACACTTACACTCTGCATTACTATATGACACACTCATACACACACACACACACACACACACACACACATACACATACACACACATTTGCTCAATATTATTTCTCAAGAATTAAAAAGGTTTCCGTTTTTCCATGAACTCAATATATATTTTCTCTATTCTTGAAATGAAGAGTTCAAGGCTAACTGTGTGAACAAGCCTTTTACCTATGCTAATAAGCCATTGATATCACCATGGTTTGGTGGTAGTTAAAAGTTGTTACTGCACTGTCCTAGGCAGTAGAAATTTATGTCTTTTTTTTTTAATTTAATTTTTATTGATGGTTTGTGCATTTTATACATCATTTTCCAATTCAGATCAGGCATATTTCCCTTTCCCTTCCCCCCCACCCCCACCCCATCCCAGATCATGTATTCTGCCATAACTGTCCTGCATCTTTCAGGTTTTTTTTTTTCATTTTTTAGCTATAAGTGATAATCCATGAGTATAAGCATCCTTCGTGCAAAACCAATCTATAGACTGTTGTGCCCAAACCCCCACAGTCCCACCATTCAGTGGAGGTTGACAGGTTGTTTGTTCAATCAAGTTGATCAAATGAGTGTCCAGACTACATCGCTGTAGTTTCACCGTTCACCCCAATCGCAGCCTTTACATTCTACCACGCCCCCTCTTCCGCAGATTGTTCCCTAGGCTTAGAAAAGGGGCACAGGTGGATGAGAAGCAAAACAGTCCTCTCTCTCTGGAGCTGTTGACTTTGAGTACAGCAAGATCACTGGATTTTATTGATTGGAAATTCATATTGGATCACTATTTAAGTATTTAAACACTGTGTCTATCTATTAGTATTAATACTTAACCCAATCTGTATATGCCAGCTAATGTCAGATATGTTATATTTGGTAATACAGTATAGATTATTTTTATTAATAGCATGTACTTTATAAGTTCTGTTTCCAACCCAATTTGTTTCCTTAAGATAGAAAATAAAGACAGAAAAGTTGTAGAGTTAAGAATATATAAAGGCCAATTAAGTGATGTTTACTAATTTTATTTATTAATGTGGTAGAATTTAAATGTTTATATATTAGTATACTTTTCTAATAAACAGCTTATATCTCCACCCCAAGTTCCTTACCTGTATAGAGTCCCAAGGATCTAAAACTCAAGCTGGTTGACCTAGAAGGATGGGGTTTGATCATTTTCTGGGGAAGAGGTTAATATACACAGATATTTAGGACCAAAATTGATGATTTTGGTAATGATACTGAGCATGATCGATCTATCTATCTATCTATCTATCTATCTATCTATCTATCTATGATATATAATATATAATTAACATATAATAAAATAAAAGTTTCAGGTCTGACCTGCCCCCCCACTGCCTGGCACTCAAAAGAGGCTTGAGCTTCTGGCTATTCAAAACTCAGGTTCCTTTGTGTTGTGAGCCTCACCCATGGGCTCACCTGCCTCTCCGAAAAAAAATAAATAAATACAATTTAAAGGGTGAGATGTGGGAAAATTTAGTTAAGATGGGTAGCATTCTTTTTTTTTTAAATTTATTTCTGTATGTGTATGAATGTACTGTCTGCATGCAAGTTTGTGCACCTGTGTCGTGCAATGCCGCGGAGATCAGAAGAGCACGGTGTCAGATTCCCCTGGAACTGGAGTTCTCCTGGAATTGGAGTTTCAGATGGTTCTCGGCCACCATGTGGGTGCTGGGGATCGAACCCGGGTCCTCTGTAAGAGCGGTCGGCGCTCTTAACCGCTAGGCCATCTCTCCAGCCCCAAGATGGGTAGCATTCTAAATTAATGAGACCTCCTTGGCCACACCCATGGGGTGGGAAGTAGTGACAAAAAGGTTTGGGATTTGGACCTGGGAGTTGTCATGCTGTATATATAAACCAGGCATTTTGGAATAAAGCACTCTGTATTTGGACCTTAACATCCATCTTTGTAGTGTGCTTTCCTACACGTGTTTTCCACATGGATCATCCTGGGAATAAATGGGACTCCATTGTTGTCTCCTTGTAATATATATTACAAGGAGACAACAATGGAGTCAAGAAGTCATATAATTCCTGTTGCTAGAAAAAGACCAAGGGTTTGGGGAAGCTCAGAAGTTGAGACAGTAGGAGCAGGGAAATGTGACCTTCTTTCTGAGACACTGTAAGTCCAGACCAAAATATATGTGGTCTATTCCCATGGAAGAGGGGAAGGAGGAGCGATGAGGCTCACAGAGTTATACAGTATTTCCAGATTGCAATAGCGTCACATCTTTGGGGAAATGCTGTGGATTCTGGTTCCTACTCACAGAGTCAGGGAACAGGCAGTCCTTGAGTCCTTGAAGAAAGGTTACATACAGTGAGTTAACATGGTTTCATACTCAGACAGAGTTAAGTATTGATTATGCAAGACAAGCCATAATCATCTTGGCAAATCTTGTTCCAATGATAGAGACCAGTCAGTTGAGTTCTTCTACTTAAGCATTAGTATCTGGCCCCGGTGTGTTGATGGTCCTAGGGGTTACTATCGTGCTGACTTAGGTACTAGGGTTTCCCTGGAATTTGAAAATATCCACACTGGTCTAGAGGTACTGAGAAATCTCTCCTGCCTGCCACTCTTCACTATTAGTTCGCCATAAGTTCCAATGGTCTCGGCCACTCCTTGCCCCCATAGAGTCCCATATCTGGGGGTGGGGGTAAGGCTATCTCCCGGACTATCAATAGTAGATATATTTTAAGTTATATACTTTTATTTCTGTACCTTTTTATTATCAATATTTTCAGCTTTTACAGACAAAATCTTTGGCTTTTGACATGAGCTTTAAAAGCCCATTTTAGAGACTAAAATCTGAACATTGTTCTCTTGGTCAAAAAAATCTGAAGCTGCCCAAAGGGCTGAATTCATCCCACTGAATGGGAACAAGAGGGCAGATAATGGACTAGAACACTAAAAGTGTACCCATCAGTGTACTCGGGTATTCCTGATGTTTCTGTGGGCTTGCCTCAATCTTCCTTGGGCCCTCCAGTACAAGAATCATGTCTTTATTGCCTTCCTTACCTGTAGATTTAAAGCCCTGGCACAGAAAACACACACACACACACACACACACACACACATTGTTAGATTAATAAAGTAAAATATAACGATATGCTTATTTAACTAGATTTTTAAGAATCACACTAGATTTATTTGTGAGGACTGTCCTAAGGAAAGAATGTGGAAAACTCTCTATCCCAAGGCTTTGAGTTGGCCTTCTTTGAGTCATCTCTTTTTAGCTGTGCCCTTTCAAGGCAATAGTCCTGTTTACCGTTAAATTTAAGACAGCAAATTTATAGTCATGTCAGCAATCAGTTCAAGAGAATGTGAATATTCCCACTTTACTCCCCTACCCCATTATCTTCAGAATGTTGCCCAGGTCTGTGGCTTTGCACTATCAGCCGCATCTCTGTAGTCTGTTGTGGATCACTCCCTTCCTCCATCAGGCCATCCTCCACCTGAAATGAAGGTTAGTTTAAGTAACAAAATATAACATTCTTTTGGGAATGTGATTAAAGGCTGAGAATGAGAAAAATACAGCCCAGAAAAAGAGGTAGCACAAGGTTCCTCATTAAGTTCTGATTTTCTTTTTCTCTCTTAGACCAGACCTCCATCCTCAGTCCCTTACCTGGAGAAGCCAGGTGAGGTAAGCAGCTCAGGATTGCTGGCTGGCAAGGAAGGTAGAGCCTAGGAACCCAAGAGCCAGAGATAGGGCAAAAGACCCCCCTCTGTGTGGGTGGAGAAGGAATGGTCACCCTTTCTCCACAGATACCTTCTTACATCACATTCCTTGTCTAGGCAGGAAGAAAACCAAGAAAATGCTAAATGTATACATTTCCAGTAGTTTCTAAGTAATTAATTTCATTCTTGCCCTGACACTGAATTCTGTACAAATCATTACACTTGCTTACTTCTGGATCTTTCCCTAAGGACAACCCAAGTCAGAAAAGGCATATCAAACATCTCTACCCTGCCAAAGCTAGAATTTTGAGTCCTAATCAAGGTTCATTTGCAAAGCTACTGTGCACTGCTGAATGTACCACCATTCTAGAGTCTTAAATCAGGTGATTTGCTTGATACATGGTATTTGGCTAAGCTCTGAGGATTTCTAAGCCTCCATCTCTGTTTCTATGAAGTAATTGTAATGACAACTTCATTCACAACGTTTTAGGAGAAACTAGTTAACATATATCACCGGCCATTGCAGAGTGGAGGCTGTTGTTAACATGCTATTTTGCTGTCTACCAGACATTTACAGCCAGAGAGAAGAGCTGAGTACTCTGTCCCCTACTCATAGTTCTTGGCTCAGTATTTCTTTGTCTAGATTTTTTTTTTCATTTTTTTTCTCATATTTACTTTTAAGGTAAGAAGTTGACAGTGTTGTGAAAAAAATCTGGGCATGAATTTTAATATTTAACTTACTTCCAAAATGCTTTTAAAAATCATTTTCCTTTTTATTGAATTTTTTTCATACAATATATTTTATTGAATTTAGACCCCACCCCTCTTTATACCCTCTTACCACTTTTCACCGAATTTCATATATATAAGAGATATCTATCTTATATATATTATATATAATATATATATATTACAATATATAATCATATCTGTGCTGGGATTTTTTCTGACTTGAGCTTATCTGGAACTTGTGCATGCTCATCACCATTGCTGTGAGTTCATGTGAGTAACTTCCCAGTTGTCTGGGAGTCTGTTTCCTTATGGTCATCTAACACCTCTGGCTCTTAAAATCGTTCTGGCCCTTCTTCCACAATGACCCCTGAATGTTTGGTGGCAGAAGTTTGGTATAGGTGTCCCATTCAGGGATAATCTCTCTGGAGTCTCTTATTCTCTACAAGTTGGCCACTTGAGGGTTTCTGTGTTAATCACCGTCTGCTGTATTATAAGGGTGTTTCTCTGCTGAGAGTTGAGAGATGCATTAATCTATGTGTATAAAAAGAAGTCATTAGGAATTATTTTATTAATCTATTTTGCAGAACAATGGTATGCAGCTCTATTCTATAGCCTGTGGCCTTTCTAGCCACGTCTCCCCAGGCCTGATATTAGTGGACTCTGACTTATGAAGCAGACCTTCAATCTAATTAGAAAGTGGTTGGTTACTCCCATATTTATTCCACTATTGCACCAGAGCTCATACCTGGCTGGGAAAGTTGCTCTAATAGCATGCAGGATTTAGAACTGGCTAAGGATAATGATTTTTTTCTTCTGGTGGTGTGTGCAGCACCTTCTAGGACTATGAAAGCTAGCCAGGAGGGATGAAGTTTTGAGGTCGATCAGCTTGAGTTCTCCTGGGTTTCCATTGTGTTTTGTCTTCCCCCCATGGCTCATCTCTGCAGTATCCTCAGCAAATGGTTTCGCTGTCAGTTCCTGTGGATGACCGAGATCGGGGCAGTGCCCAGTATTTTTAAGACTCTATGGGACCACTGGTCAGCAGCTTAGAAAAGGGAGTCCGTTCCTGGCACTGGGGGTTATTTTGTTGTTCTATGCTATGCAGTAGGGGCAATGTCCCCCGTTGTAAGGGAACTCTTTTTAATCCCTTTCTATAATGTTTATGTCTATACTTTAAGAAAATTCTATTATGGAAAGCTGCCATCTCACTTTTTCTAAATGTCTTTTGCCTTCGTTCTTCCTTCCCACACCCTCTCCTCTGCTCTGGACTCTCATCCGCACCCCAGTTAACCCTTCCTACTTTTTTATTACTATTTTATATCTCTGCATTATATCTTCCCTCCCACAAAGCCCCCCACCCTTATCCACTTATTTATTTCCTGGTTTCTCTGGATTTTTTTCAATTGAAACATATTTATTTAAGACATACCATAGCTAGGAGAGCAAACATGTGACTTTTGTACTTCTGTGTCAGGGTTACCTCACTTGGGGTGATTGTTTCCAGTTCCATTAATTTACCTGTGAATTACATAATTTCTTTTTTGTCTGCTGAGGTACATTCCTCATATAAAGGTATGATACTTTCACTATGCTTTCATCAGTTGATAGAACTCTAGGATGCAGATGATATGATATGATGTATAAAAGACATAAAGACGCCACAAGAAAAATTCTAGGGCTGATAAATATATTAAATGAAGTAACAGAACACAAAATTAACACAGTAAAATTAGTAGCTTTCCTATATACAAACATACTGAGCAAGGAATCAGGGAAATGATGCCATTCCCAATAGCTTAAAACTCATAAAACTTCTTGCAGTAGATCTAACCAAGGAAATAAAGGACTTGTATAATTAAAACATTAAAATGCTGAAGAAATTAAAGAAGATACCAAAAGATGGAAAGATTTCCCCTGCTCATGAATCATAGGAATTAATATTGTGAAAAGGCTATCCTGCCAAAATCAATCTACAATTCAATGAAATACCCATTAAAATTCCAACATAGTTCATAGAAACTGAAAAAATAATCTGAACTTTCACTTGTAAACACAAAACCCACCTAGCCAAAATAATCCTAAACAACAAAAGAATTGCTGGAGGGATTACTATCCCTGATATCAAATTATACTACAGAGCTATAGTTATATGAACAGCATGGTACTGGAATAGCATAGTACCAATATAACAGTAAACACAGTGATCAATGCAAGAGAACTGAGAGAATTTAAGTTGATGTATTTACAGACACCTATTTTTGACAAAGGGGAAAAAATATACACTGGAGAAAAGACAGCACGTTCAGCCAGTGGTGCCAGTCAAACTGGATAGCCACATGTTAGAAAAATGAAACCTGATCCCTGACTGTCATCATGCATAAAACTCAGCTCCAAATGGATCAAAGACATCAATATAAGAGCCGATACCCTGAATCAGATAGAGGAGAATATGCAGAATATGTTGGAACTTGTAGGCAAAGAAAGGGGCTGTCTTAAATGGACTTTCACAGCACAGTGAAAGTCCAACATGTTTACCTATGACATAGGGTTGGTATCAACAATATAGAGAAGTTGTGCTGGATAGCTTTAGTGTCAACTTGACACACCTGGGTTGAGGGAGCTTCAGTTGGGGAATTGGCTCCATTGGATTGGCTTGTGGCCACATCTGTGGAGTGTATTGTCTTGATGGTCGAGCAGTGGGGGGGGGGGGCAGCCCACAATGAGTAGTGCCACCCTGGGCAGGTCGTTGTGTACCGTAAAGGGGGCAGGCTGGGCATGGGCCAGGGGAGCAAGCCAGTGAACAGCATTCCTCCATGGCCTGTGCATCAGCTCCTGCCTCTGGATTTCTGCCCTGAGTTCCTGCCTTGGGCTCCCTAAGTGATGAACTGTGACCCAAGAGATGTAAGCTGAAAAAACCCTTTCCTCCCCAAGTTGGTGTCGGTCAGAGTGTTTTGTCACAGCAATGGAAGACAAACTAGAACAGATATGAATAAAAAATAACAAACAAACACTGAAGCAGTAAAGTCTTCATTCTACTTCCCTTAGTATGTCTTTAAAAATATACTACCCACTAAAGAAAAGTATATTTTAAGTATAAAATAGAAAGAATAAACAAAAATTCTGTGACATATGAACTAAAGAAACCTAAAATGAGAAAATGTTATATAATTTCCAGTTATAAAATTATCCAGGATTTAAACAAAGGCATGCCTACAATTACATATTTGCAAATATATTCAATGGAATCCTTAATAAAGGAAAAATCCTTTTTTTTAATTTATTCTCATATGTGTATGAATGTACTTTCTGCATGCAGGTTTGTGCGCCCGTATCATGCAATGCTTCAGAGGTCAGAAGAGGGTGTCGGATTCCCCTGGAACTGGAGTTAAAGATGGTTCTCAACCACCTTGTGGGTGCTGGGGATCGAACCCAGCTCCTCTGCAAGAGCAGTCGGTGCTCTGAACCACTAGGCCATCTCTCCAGCCCCAGAAACAATCTTAAAATGTCAGTTCTGGATAGTAGATGAAAGAACTCTTCTGTATCCATCTGCTAGAATATCATGCTACAATCAAAAATCATTTTGTAAAGTACTTGTAAATGACTGGCAACTAAGTCATCACATCATAATTCATTAATAAAAGAAGTTATACAAAAGGCATGTATATATAACAGGGGAGAGATGTCAGTTCTGTAACAGCTTCAGGTACCACATGCAAGCTAGTAGAAGTTTCTTTTGAGTAAATGATCATGCCTTTCACCTGCTATGTACCTCTCAAGATGCTAAACTGTCTCCTTGAGAGGTATCTCTGTTGGTTTGTGCTGACTATAGTACTACCTTTTGATAGTTGGGCTCCCAGAGGTGATGAGGGGTGGCTAGAGCACACACTGGCCTTGGCATATCTCCACAGACCTTCAGCGTTAACAACTTCTGGAGGGACTTTTCCTCAAGACAGAAATTGTGTTGTCATCTTGCTAAAGATAAAACAGGCTGCTAGCTGCAGTTCTCCATGTTCCTTTGATCCATCTCCCATCATCCTTAGTAGAGATCACTGCCGTTGCTGGAGAATCTGGAGGTAGAACAGAAGACGTTCCTGACATAAGTTATGTCCAGTCGGAGGCCCTGAAATAAAACTGTATGGCTTTATTTAGTCATCTTCACTGGACAATCCAGGAGATGCCCCTTCAACTCACAAGCAGCCCTTCCCCCAATTTACCTGAAGGAGAAAGGCCTTGGTTATGGTTTGTGGTCCAGCCATCAAAAGAAACTCTCCTTTTGCACCAAATACTATTTCGTCTCCTCTATAGGGAATCCTCTGGGACATTCCTTCCAGTGGCTTCAGTCAGCACTTTCACTATCCTTTGGATATTTCCTTTTGGTCATTATTAGTTTTTGAGAGTTTCATATATAAGTATTATATTTTCATTATTTCTACATCTTCCAAAACCCCCCAATCTTTCCCTGTCCCTTCCACAGTTTTTTGTCCTTTTCCTTGATTATTATTTTTTCATGTACATACATACAGTTGTGTATTTATAAATTTGTAAATTTTATTAATGTATAAATAAGTACATGCTACCACTTAGCAACACTTGTGTTTACCTGTGTTAAGACTGCTCACTTGGGATTACCTCTCAGGGAGGTAATCCCTGGAGTTAACTGATTTTCCTTTCCTCAGCCTCCATTGATTGTCTATAATTCTTCATTTTGAGCTGGGACCATGTGACAGCTTCTCCAGCCCCTTGGCATGGCAATTGATTTGTCACTATGCAGATCTTGTTAGTCATACTGTTGTTTTCACTGGTGAAGCTTCCCTATCTTGTCTAGAATGCATCAACTAGCAGCAAGTGTTCTACCCTTCTGGCTCTTACAAACTTTCTACCTCCTCTTCCACCACTGAACCTTAGGTATAGAGGTCCCATTGTAGATGTATCACTTAGGGCTGAGCACAATCACTTGTTCTCTGTATTTTGATCAGTTGGAGAACTTTGTAATGATCTCCATCTGTTGTAAAAATGACCTGCTTCTTAAAGGGCTGGAGAGATGACTAAGGAGTCAAGAGCCCTGATTGCTCTTGCAGAGGAACCCGGTATGATTCTCAGTACCCACATGGCAACTAACAACCATCCATAACTCCAATTCCAGGTAAATCCAATGCCCTCTTCTGACCTCCATGGACATTGTACAATACAGGTGCACTTACATACATGTAGGCAATACACTCATACAAATGAAATAAAAAAATAAATAAAATATTGTTTTAAGTGTGCTGCTTCTTTAATGAGAGGTGCACTTATCTGTAAATATAAGAATATGTGTAGAATAGAGTATGAAGCTGGGCATGGTGGCACAGGCCTTTAACCCCAGCACTCTGGAGGCAGAAGCAGGCAGATCTCTGTGAGTTCAGGGCCAGGCTGGTCTACAAAGCAAGATCCAGACTAACTAGTGCTACAGGGAGACCCTGTCTCAAAAATACCCCACCCCAAAGTATAGAGTATGAAATTACATTGGTGTAGGAAGGCAACAGAAGTAGGTTTTCTATAGGGTCTCTGACCTCACTGACCATGATGTATTTGGCTATGTTCCATGGGTGAATTCCCTCCTATTGAGCAGATCTTAAGTCCAATCAACAGCTGTTGATATCACCAAGTTAAAAGTGCTAGTATTGCACCAATAGAGATAATTTGCTGGGCTAGTCACTGTGGTTTGTCAGCTTTACAGCTGGGTAGGACCATTGATTGATTTTTCTCCCTTGGCACTTGTGTAGTAACTTCTGATCCTATAATCATAAATTCATGGGTGCAATAGTTTTCCTCTCGAATTCTGGAAAAATGACATGAAATATGTCACAGTTGCTTGTTTGTTTTCAAAGTTTGAAGAAATAAGCTAGAATACCTCATTCCTGTGTCTTCTGGAAGCTGAGATTTTTTCAGAAGGTATACCCTTAACAGGTAAAGATGTGTTAGAGACTTGAGAGTGAAAAGAAGAAGAGAAAGGGAAGAAAAGGGAAGGAATGAAGGAAGGAGGAAGAAGGGGTCGGAATAAAATGAGCCCTTCGAGACCTGTAAACAGCCTTCGTAAAGACAGAAACCTCAGAGAGCCTCATCCTTGAGATAGTATCACCCAGATTTTTGATATCCCTTACAAATTATTTGGCTTAAAAACCTAATGGTGCCTCATCAAAATAATTCTTTTGTAATGTCTCTCACTCGGTGTCTGTCTTGAAGTTCACTGTTTCAGTAATTATGAATAAATATTCAGAGCAACTTCTCCTTGAGAATGAGACTTGGGAGTAGCTTATGAAGACAGAGTGGAAAAAGTACTCATTTAGGAGTACATTATTCCAGAAGGCTTGAGTATATATTGAAACTCAAATATATTAAATATATATTGTGGAAACCAACTCTCAAAAGAACTTGGAGTACTGAGTCTGATACCACAAATTGTTGGAATTAAAGCAGTATCCCAAGAAAGACCACATAAAACTGTTAGAGAATCCCCCCCTGAAATCTGGAAGTTTCCATTGGGAGCATTACAGGACACATAGAATTTGTGATGATTATTTGCTAGTAAATGTTAATGTGCTGCTAACCAGTAAAACGGGATTACGTTGTGGCTGTATACATTGTGCCTGTATATGTGTGTCTGACTGAAAACTCTATTTGTGGGAGCTTCTCTTGCTATGAGCAGGTACAGCACAGCCCTGCTAAGGGAAGGGGAGCAGAGTGCCCACCCACAGCCACTGTAGGGAACTGACCCCTTAGCACAGAGGTCAGTTGGTTACTTTCCTGACCTGAGAGTTACTTCCACCTCAGGTCCTTAGCTTGGGAAAACACAACATTTCCTACCTTTGGCCATGCTTTCCCACCTGCCCAAAGCCTGCTGGCCCCTGGACAGGAATTTCAGGCTGATGGCTGATGGCCTGTCTTCAGCCTACACCCACTCACAATTCACTTCACAGCTGGTGACCTGTTAGATCTCCATTCAGCCCCACACCAGATTACCGGGTTGGTGGTCTGATGGACTGTCATCCAACCCACTGGCCACGACACTCAAAATCCAGGCCTGCTTTGGCCTGTATGTGTGCAGAAAAAGTCCAGGAATTCCATGTAATGATGATAATGGAGAATTCACTTCATTGCCCACTGCAACTCAATTTTATAAGCAAAATGACATCAGCTCCCAGAGCCAATCACAGACCCCCACTGCATATTGCTGCTCCACCTAGCATCAAGTGGGTAGGCCACGTTGCTTGCTCCCTCTTGGGGTGGGGTCAGAGGAATTCCATGACTCCCCCATGGTTCCCTGAGGGGTGCTAGCTGAGAACTAGCCCCTAATTCAAACTGGATGTTCCCACATCTATTTAAATATATAAAACTTTTCATCCCATCCTAATACAGTTAAAGCAAAAGAAGGGTAGCATTGCAATGCAAATAACAGTTTCTAAACTGATGAGTAACTAGGAAACCAGGCCAGCAGAAAAGTGATGCTGTGCTTCTGGAAGGTTAAACGTTTATTCACCTCTGCTTTGGAAAAACTCTGGAAAGACTCAGAGAAAAATGCAACACATGTATTTTGTATGTCAGAATGCATGAACTCGGGTGAGGTGGGGGGCATGGAAAGGGAAATTAGTCTACATTGGATTGGGAAAAGATGTATGATGTATGAAAAGTTCAATAAAAATAAAAAATATATTAACAACAAAAATTAAATATTATGCTGGGAAGTAGTTCAATGGTAAAGTTCATGATAACTGAATGAAACCTCAGCACTAAAATGAATGAAAAAAAGAGGAAAAACTAGTGTGTCATGACAGTTTGTCTAACCACAGTATTTATTTTATGGGAGTGCTTCTTAGTATTTCTTTTTTTGCCTATTTTTTTTTTATTGATGCTTTGTGTATTTCATACATCATTTTCCAATTCAGTTCAGGCATATTTCCCTTTCCCTTCCCCCCCATCACACCCCACCCAATTCTGCCATAACTGTCCTGCATCTTTCTCTCAATTTTTTTTTCATTTTTTAGCAATAAGTGATAATTTATGAGTACCAGCATCCCTCACGTAAAACCAATTTGCAGGCTGTTGTGCCCAAACCCCCGCAGCCCCACCATCCAGCGGTGGGGAGGGGGCTTGTATGTTCAGTCAAGTTGATCAATTGAGTGTCCAGACTATATTGCTGTAGTTTCACCATTCACCCCAATCACAGCCCTTACATTCTACCATGCCCCCTCTTCCGCAGGTTGTTCCCTAGGCTTAGAAAAGGGGCACAGGTGGATGAGAAGCAAAACAGTCTACTTTCTCTGGAGCTGTTGTCTTGGACTCTGGTCAATTCTGGCTGTTTCTTTTCATGGGCTGACAGTTTGTCCAGGAATAACCTTTCGATCCTACTAATGAAGCACAAGCAATTAGATATTTCTTATACAAGGCTGCTTGAGCTTTTTTCCAAGCCTTTTCTAAAATATTATACAGTAATTAAAAATGTCAGGCTGGTGTAACTTAACCTTTCTGGATGCTTAACAACCATACTTAATGCCCATACCGATTTGGCTGAGGTACCTAAAGGATAACTTTGTTCCTTGCCCTCAGAGGTCATAGTCCCTAGGGGACTATGCACAGAGACATCTCTTGAAATGTCCTGCAAATGTGAGTCACCCACCAGTCTTCCTGTGCCAGGAGATCTTGGAGATCCTCTAATGGGATTTCAGCCAGTGTCCAGTCTATAAAGAGGAAAGTCTGCTCATGCTTCAAAAAGGGAAGCCTGGTCTACCAAGAACTGACTTTGTCCTTGAGTGGATGGAACTGGTGATTGAAAAGCCAAAAGGAGCCAGGGACTCCCTCCCCATCCCCCACCCCCACTCCCCAAAACAAGAGTGACCCCTGAGGACCTGATCCTCAACTGACCTTGAAAAAAACCATTGGTTAATCTGGGCTAACTGTGTGGATTTAAACATCCAAAAGGAAAGTATAACCAGAAATAAATAATCAGTAAGGCCTGAGAAATTGTACTTTAGGTATAAAACTTGAGATCTTAGTAAAAAGACAAAAAGAAAAATAGGCACTGTTGTTTTGCCTGTCTTCAATTCTTACTGGCAAGTGCATCTTCCCTATGGCTGCCTCTGTTTTTGCCATCCTTCAAAGACATGGGACACAGCTTTTAAACCTTCAAATATGGACTGAAGACCCATGTCTCTCCAAGAATCCTCCAAACCTTCAGTGCCAGATGGGCACTACTGAGACATCCAGCTTGTGGACTGAGCAACTACTGGGGTTTCAGCCTCTTCAGAGTATAGACTGCCATTGTTGGACTACCCAGGCTGTATCATGGAGGCCAGTACAGGAAGATCAAGACAGGACACAGTGCTTACTGGACCTCATTTGTGTGACCAAGGGAAGGAAAGACCCAATGTGGAGCACAAGGGCAGGATTGATGGTTGTTTGGGCTTGCCAAGGAGGAGCCTTCAAACACTTCCTTAAAGAAAACGTGACATCTTTCAGCCTAATAAAGAAAAAAAAAATCATAAGCTGAGGTTGCTAAAACCTGTGACACCATAATCTTGATATATGTGTGGCATGCATGTATGTATACTTTGGAGTGATACAAATTGAAAGGAACAACAACAAAAAAGACTGGGTCAAAGAACTAACTGAAACAGCAAACTTCTGCCCAAAACAGTAAACTTCTGCATTGAAAATTAAAAAAAAAAAGAATGAGAAAAAGATGAAAGACATGTAGGGCAGAATGCATGATGCGTGATCTCTGGTGGGGTGGGGGGAAAGGAAGTGAGAATGGGTCTAAATTTGATTAGGAAATGTTGTATGAAATGCACAAAACTTCGATAAAAAATTAGCTTTGGAAAACATGTCTATTCAACAATCAATGAGCCATTTGTGCCTCTTAATTATCAAAACTTGATAAGCATATATTGTATGCTAAAACTGAAAGTGGTGTTGGTTTTCACTCAATTAAAGTAACATTGTTTTGTGTTTTACTCTGCAGACTTTAATGCAATTACTACAAAAACAGAAGTGCGAATGTTATAAATGTCATATTTTGATTACATGAAAAATTGAATTTCTATTTAAAAACTAAATATCTGAAGTTTTATAAAACATAAATGTGCATGCAATAACAGCAATTACAAGTGGAAAAACTGACTTATGAATTGCTTCTGGCAGAAACTACAAATTACATTATCTGCATCAAGCTTTAGTGAGCCATTGTTTTCTGTTGTTGTGTTGTGTTGTGTAGTGTTGTGTTGTGTTGTGTTGTGTTGAAACAGAGTTTCACTATGTAGCTCCAGCTCTCCAGGAACTTCCCATTGGACCAAGTTGGCATTGAACTCACAGAGACCTCCTACCTTAGCCTCCTGAGTTCTGGAATTAGGGGCATACACCATCACACCCAGCAAGTTTTAGTGATATATGGCTTCATTTACTTATCTTGATAGATATAAAATGAATAAATAAGATGTTGGAAGTATGAATTATGAAGCATAAGTTAAATTAATTAAAAGTGTTTTCTCCCAAGGGCTATCTATAACTAAAATAATATACACATATATACACAGACACACACACATATACAGATATAACATATACATATGTATATACATATATGTACATATATACATATATACATATATAACACACATACATATATAACAATATATAGCTTTGAATATTGTCAACAAAGAGAAATTTTATGGTATAAAAAATAAAAGGTTTGTGATTTTGAAACAGGAGAAAGCTAAATATAAAAGCTTCAATATCAGAATAAGATTTAAAAAGTTGTTGTGTATTTGAATCCATGAAAATATGACAGTTCTAATATCACTAGAAATTAAATAGTAGGAAGCAGATTTTCTTCTTTTGTGTGCCAGCCAGAACTGAAATATATAAATCTTGCACTTATAAATATACATTATCTCATTGTAGCTGAACCAGATGGCAGTGAAATGAAGCTCATGGACCAAATTTTGGATACTAAGCTGTTCATGTTTCCCAATATTCACAATGTCGGAAGGGAGTAGAACTTCACCCCTATCCATGAGGTGAGCTCTGTCACCAAGAAAAGACAGCAGCTTAAAGAAGTCACCAACCATCTAAGAAATGAACAATATCACTTGTTCAATGCCAGTGAATTTCCATGGAAACAAAATGAACTGAACCAACTATGCAGGAAAACCCCTTGCATGATAAACTCAAGGCAGAATGTGTGTCTATAAAGGTTTGACTGTGTGTACCTGGTGGCAGTCCTGGATAGGGTAGGGAGGGTCTTAAGGACTGAGAGAACCTGGGTGTAGGCAACAGAGTAACACATAGACGCATACACACACACACACACACACACACACACACACAAACACACACACACACCCACAAGAGAGGGGGGAAGAGAGAGAGAGAGAGAGAGAGAGAGAGAGAGAGAGAGAGAGAGAGAGAATAACAAATGACTAAGAGTTGGTCTTCTCTTTGTTGTCCATGTGCACAATCTAACAGTGTGACAAAACCACTACCCACTGAAGGGATGGCATACCTCCCATCTTGATGCCCTGCTGTCTAGTGGTGCACTTTAGGGACAGAAGGACTGCATGGAAGAACCTAAACTTCAATCAGGAGTGCTGTTTGCATAATTGTTGGCACAATGACATTGAGTTCTGTTAAATAGCTTCAGGTAAATAAATAGCTTTGTTACTTTCAAAAAGAATATTTCATCAAAAGAGGAAATATAATTTTAGAAAGGCTCTGTTGTTATAACTAAGTACAGGTTTTTTTATATTAGTATATTTGTACCTCAACACATATGTTTGGCCCAGTGTTATGGGCCAGAAGTAATATTTTTATGTTTTTAGCACATGGATCATTATTTATTATCTTTGATGCTTATTTTCCCTACTGACACATGGACTGAATCTGAAGAAATGGCTAACTTCATATATGAAACAAAAACAAAATACACCTAAGACACCTAGCACAAGAACACAGAACATTTTTCAAAGATTACTGTTTTAAATGGGGGAGATGCCAATCCCAAACGGGTTCCCCCAGCCAAAACTATTGAAATTTGAGCGTGAAAACATTACCGATTCTGGTTGACAGGAAAACAGAATACATGAAAACCTGTAGGACCAAAACATACAAAAGGAAAAAAGCTGATTTAAAATCCTATAAAGAAAAAGAATGAAGAACATTTTTCATTGAATCTCACTACTTGATCATGTTGGCATTTTTGACATGCTTATTGTATTAATGAACAATTCAGGAATTGAAGACTATCAAACAGGTTTGTAATAAGAAATTTATAGCTGAAGGAAACATTCATTAGAAACTCCCCAGGATAAGTGGGCACTATCAAAATAAAGCCATTAAATTAAAATTTAATCAAATATTTTAATACCCATATCATTGATATAGTCCCAAGTATGTTTTTAAGGTGAGAGACTATTTTCCCATGAAATTTTTCAAATCATTTGAAAATTATTGGAACTTAAAATGAAAACTCATTTGTCTAGATTAATATTCAAAATGTTATATACTGATAAATAATCAGACAGGCAAAGTATGCCAGAATTCTGACTGGACAGAAGAATAAAGGAATGTATTTTAACCCACAGCCAAAAATGTAGATAATGGAATGGTTCTTTTGTGAATCATTGATGACTGGTGTGATGATTATCCATAAATGTTAGTGGCTCTCATGAGATCCTGGGTAAGGATCTCAACATCACTTTAATTAACTGAAATAGTTCTTTTTCTTAGATCAAATGCTTAGTACCTCTTAGAGGTCTTGAATTTAACATAAAATATCTCTTAAAGGCCTCAAAGCAGGACTATTAAGAAAAGATGTGTGTTTGAAATAATTTGAAAGAATCATTTGTAAAAATAACCGGGCATGGTGGCGCATGCCTTTAATCCTAGCACTCAGGAGGCAGAGGCAGGTGGATCTTTGTGAGTTCAAGGACAGCCTGGTCTACAGAGTGAGTTCCAGGACAGCTGGAGCTACAGGGAGACCCTGTCTCAAAAAGACCAAAAAAAATAGTCTTAGTATGTTCAGTTTAATGGGAAATAAGTATTTAAATATTTTATTTAGACTTAAGAGATTTTTAATTGAAATCTTAGAAAGTTTATGCTATGTTGAAAGTTTTAAAAGAAATTAAATTCCATTCATAATAATTAGTTCAATTTATAATAATTGCTCATAAATTTAATTTATAATAATTACTTATTGGGTTATCATAAACATTAATTCAAACATCTATATAGAAAAGACAGGGTAATCAATGCAGTTTAAAATATTTGAATATACACTATATAGTGTTTGGATATGGGGACAAAATATTGCTTACAATTCCCTAGAGATCATGAAAATGTTGACTAGTGTTATTGGAGAGATGTAGAAAGAACCCTTATACTTATACTCCTCTGTCTCACACAAGAGGTGGAAAGAAGGGATCAAAGAAGCCTAGAACTCCATGGAGACACAGGGAAGAAAAACACAATGCCTGTGCACCCAACAACAGTGCATCCATATCACACTCCTCTGTGCCACAGACAGAGCTCTAGCTACCACAGGGAATAGAACCTTGTAACCAGTTAGAGAAAGCACCAAAACCCCAGCAAGGGAACACATCTTCCTGTCCCACTAGACCGGCAGAGTAAGTGTATGCTTTGTCAACACCCCTTTCAAACTGCCTTTTACAGCTTGCTAGTTAATGTAGTACTCCAGGTTTTCCTGCAGCTCCAGCCCTCAACTGTAAGGGTATTCTTAGGATGAGGTGTGTTTATAAAAAGCCTGGAAGATGGTTTGTTAACAAACTAAATTTTGGTACAAAGTTTTTGAAAATGAACCCTCTCCTTTTTACCCTGTAAAAGCACACACAACACACACACACACACACACACACACACACAATATATAATATATATATATATATATATATACTATATATATATATCATATATATGCTTTTTTTTGTCTTTTTGAGACAGGGTCTCCCTTTAGTCCCAGCTGGCCTGGAGCTTGCTCTGTAGAAAGGCTGGCCTCGAATCATGGAGATCCACCTGCCTCTGCCTCCCGAGGCTGGGATTAAAGGCGTGTGCCATCATATATATATTTTAAAGAATTTCATGTGAGTATATATATATATTATATATATATATATAGGCATATAATATATATATGAATATATATATACTTTAAAATTATATATATATTTTTAAAGAATTTCATGTGAATACACATTATTTACATCATTTCCACCCTTCTCTCTTCCACCCAAATCCTCCTATGTCACCTGATTTTCCTAACCCTTCTTGAATTCAACCCCCTCTATAGCTATTGTTATTTTGTACACACACACACACACACACACACACACACACACACACGCCTGCACAGACATGTGCACATGTGCAAAACTTACTGAGTCCATTTAGTTTTCTTTATATTTACATGTGTCTGACCACTTTGGACTGGATACCCTATCAAGAGGGTTGTCCCTAAAGAAGTTGACATTTCCTCCATGAGCAGCAGTTGACTGCCTGTAGCTCTTCATCTAAGCATAGTCTTTGGGAAATATCCCCAGCTATATAGCCATGTCCTCTGTTGTGATCATCATGCAGGTCTTGTTTAGGCAACCATATTGAGGTCTCATGTGTGCAACATCCTGTCATGTCGAATTGGACACTCTAGCAGTAAGCATTCTGGTCCTCTGGTTCTTACAATCTTTCTACCCCCTCTTCTGCTTGTAAAATCATTTTATACAAGCAAAAACTTCAAACTTTGGATTAGGAATCTTTGATGTTTTTCTTCAACAACAGCAGGATAAATGCATGTATTCATGCCCATTTTGCAACTTTTATTTGTACAAAGGAATTAAAGCTTGTGACATAAAGTTCAAGATCCTCACTTTCCAGTTCTACCAATCAACATTGCTCTAGACAAAGTAGTGTGCTATCAACATGGCTGGTCTCCAATTTCTGTCATTACAAAATTAAGAGTTATAAAAAAGTACATATTCTTTTATTAATTTTATAAAGAAATTTTAATTCATAATTATGTCAATCTTCACATTTTATATACATATATATATATATATATATATATATATCCATACACAAGAACTTTATGCTTCTCTTTATTCTTTTCCATTAGAAAGCAGAATTTTTTATCTAGACTGGATGAAATATAGCTTTTGTTGTTGTTTTTGCTTAATTTTGAACACTTAAAGACTACTTGCTGTCTGCTATGTTAAGCTAGGCATTCATGTTAGGTCATTAATTACCGGTCTTAAGAGGTTAAGTGTCTCACCCATGGCCTTGTGGCCAAGAATTAAGTCTATCTGGTATTCAAACCTAGGCACTCAGCTGCAGAGCCTCTGCTTCTACCAAATACAATAATATGATACGCTTTCTCGCTTATACTTTTCCTTATAAAATGATGTAAGTTAAGAGCCAGCAATTATTTATCATATATGCAGTTCTGTAGAATTTCTGAAGACTTTGGATGCTCCCTCTTTGTTACCCCTGGAAACAAAGTTCATTGCCACTATCATCTGAATGTACTTTAGTGTCACTAAGAAAAGTACAGCTACTCTATCCATACTATTAAGATTAATGGTTCACTAGAATTTATGAGCTGTGTGCCTTTGAATCAAAGCCATCCAATCCAAGCCCACATCTTGATGAGAACCTAAATGTCAATTTTATTTCCATTAAAATATCAGAATTTGACTATAATGGGATTCCTGGCAGACATTTTTTCACATCAGGGTTGGGTGGGTGGTACTAATGTGTATATATTTGTCACCATGGAATGTTTCAGTGAATCAAATTAAAATATTGGTCAGGAATCAGATAGAAGCTTGGTTTTCTTGATTCACTCTTTTCTGTTATTTTCTATTTCTTATCATATATATATATATATATATATATATATATATTTGGCATCTTAAAAGCAAAGAATCTGGTTCCTATTGCTTTAGGCTATATAAATATATCCTGTTTATATTAAGATGATAAACAAATATAAAATTGGAAAACATGATCACAGAAAACATTTTATCTTCTTTTTTTTCTAGATACATGGATGCACTTTAATTTTCTCTAAACTTTTGCTCATGGCTGAGAACTTTCTCTCTGCCTATATGCTGTCAGATCCCTTTTATGGGGCCTGAATACATTTCTTGGTAAATATTATTGTAATTATGAAAATATCAAAGTGCATATTTTAAACACTATTTTTTAATTGTGTGTGTGTGTGTGTGTGTGTGTGTGTGTGAATCTGAGTGTGGGTTTGTACAAATGAGTGCAGATGCCTATGGAGGCCAGAAGAGAGTGCGGAATCCCCAGGAGCTAGAGTTGAGAGATGCCTGACTTAAGTCCTGGGAACCAAACTGAAGTCCTCTACTGACAGGAGTGAGGTCCTCTACAAGAGCAGTACATGCTGTTAATTGCTGACTCTATGCTTAAAAGTACATATTTTATAAGCATATAATACTGTTGCATGTGTTTTAGTATGTGCTGCGAATACGCATTACATGGATTTACACTGAAAACAATTAGCTTTAAGATAGCAAAATACTGTGGAAAGAGAGTCAAGCAGATATCGATTTGAGTCTTAACTTTAGAATTTACTCTGTGACTTTGAACCATCCCCATTAGCACATTGATCTTTGGTTTCTTTATCTTTTTTTAAAAGAGCAATAATACCATTTTCCCAGAATGGGTATGCAGTGTACAGAATTAACACATATTAAGAATCTTACAAAGTTCAGTCAGCAAGTGTTACCTCTTCATCCTCCCAGCTCATTTCTTATTCCCTAATGTAGCTAACTTAGTCAAAGGAAATTTATTTATTTTTGAAATATCCATTCACAATTTTGCAAACTATACACAAACCATACTGAGAAACATATTACTCTATTTTTAAAAAGTAAGTTTGTTCTTCATATAGATCTACAATGTTTACATTCTCTCTGTACATCTTTTGGCTTGCTTCATAGTTTTTGAAGGCATGAAATGTACTGGGGCTTTTGGATAACAAATTTCTAGTAGGTAAGATCATGTAAATGATTTTAATTCTAAATCTCATAATAATTCATATTTACATATCTATTGATGTTATCTTCTATTTTGGGAATTATTCCTTCCTTCTTCATTTCTGAACTTGGATTACAGTTTAGCAAATCACACATCTGTTGTAAATCACAGATGAATCTCTGATTGTTGTGGATACTGTGGGTACTCTGAATCTCATCCCTTTGGCTACTTCTAATTTTAGCCATAACCTCAAATTCATGCCATTTTCTGCTTGAAAGCCAAAACTGTCACTAGAGCTTACCTGGGTTGTGTGCATACTAGACTTTCATGTCCAAGGAAGGCATCTGCTGTCCCCTGTCTGCCCTATCAATCAAACAGTAATAGGAACTTTTGACAAATACTCTAGGCCTACTCTTCTGAAGGACACAGTGCATTTTGTGCCTGATTTGGAAACCCTCATGAAGTCAAGCTCCTGTTATTTATGGCAGCAATTTGATTAATTTTTACATTTTATTTATTTATTTTAGTAGTAGTGGTGGTAGCAGCAGCAGTAGTAATAGTAGTATGTGTGTGTGTGTGTGTGTGTGTGTGTGTGTGTCTGTGTCTGTGTCTGTGTGCCTATGTGATGGTGTGCATGTGGAGGTGAGAAGATCACTTGCAGAAAACGCATTGGTTTTCTCCTACCATGTGGGGTGGATTGGGGTCAAGAATGTTTGGTTTTTTTTTTTTTTTTTTTTTTTGGTCTTTTCGAGACAGGGTCTCCCTGTAGCTCCAGCTGTCCTGGAACTCACATTGTAGAGCAGGCTGGCCTTGAACTCACAGAGACCTGCCTGCCTCTGCCTCCCAAGTGCTAGGATTAAAGGCGTGCGCCACCACGCCCAGCTCTGTATGTTTGTTTTTAATCAGTTGACTTTATTTAATCAAAGTTTTATGTGACATAAATGAAGACTCAAAGATCCATAGAAATCTTCCTATTTGTAATTATCGTTTCAGTAAGAATGGACAGCCACATAAAAATGTGTATGATAGAATGCCTATAGATCGAAAGGGGAAACTACCAAGGCTTGCTTGTTCAGGGCTGTTACTCCTTGCTATGGTATTTCTTCTACTTTGCACAGGTCATCCCAAGTTCCTTTGGGCCAGCTTTTACAAAAAAGACAGGGAAAGGTCAACATGAACTTCCTCCTCCGTCCCCAACCTTGTCATTCTGAGTTCCAAGTACATAGGAATAGTGCTTTCTAAGTTCCTAAGCATTTAGTTCAATTGTAACTGGCTGGCTTAATATTATATTTTTATATATTCCTATATCAAAAGTGTGTGTGTGTGTGTCTGTGTGCATTTGTTTGTCTGTGTGTCTGTGTCTGTATGTGTGCTGTTTGAAAGTTAAGTGTTTAACTTTTCTAGAGAAAAGAAGGCCAGTTCTTGACAAAAACTAGGCACCTGACAAGGTCAGCTGTTGGAAGTAGGCCTATAGTTAGGGCCAGGGCAGATGAAGGGAGTGAAGTGGTAATATCCATTTGCCTCCTGTGCGTACTTCCTTTTCCAGCATCTTGTCATAACAACTTTGTGTTCATGTTTATGTATTTTATTTAGCTTTGTTTCTCTCAGTTCTAGTACAAGTTCTAGTGTATAACTATACTCAAGAAACAGAAAGAAATCATAAATAGATTTGCAAACTTTGCAATATAAAGGCAGTGGGAGCATGGAAGGATCACAGGGAGGGAATTCGCTATCAAGGTGGATTTAAGGCCAGCAAGACAGGATAGGCTTCACATTCTCTACTTCTTACCCCAAATTCCTGATTTGCCTTCCTCTGCTCTGCTATGTAATTGGTGATTGGCTTCCTTAATCTGCATTACCAGGTTTTTTTTGACACATCTTAATATAACATTATCATTTTATTTTTTTAATAAAATACTTTTATTGATATTTTGTGTATTTCTTACATCATGTTTCAGTCCAATTTAGACATATTCCCCTTTTCGTGGTCCCTACCCCACCCAGTTCATGCATTCTGCCATACATGTCTTGCATCTTTTTCTCAGTCTTTTTAGAGTTTTTCTCTGTAGAGGTTTATTGCTTTGGGCAGAATTTAACTGTTTAAGTCAGTTTTTTGACCCAGTCCTTACGTTATTGTTGTTCCCTCCCATTTGTATTGCTCAAAAATATGCCTATATAAACATCACATATATACCAAAATTATGACCTCTGAAAATAAACTGTATATTCCAAAATATGTTTAGGAATTCATATTTTTCCCTTTAATTTTATATTACTCAAAAATATGAATACATACCTTCCACCCATATATGGCAATTACAATGTCTGAAAATAAGTGGTAAGTTAATTCTAGAGCCCATCAAGAGTTTCACATTATAACAGTTGCTTTCAGATAAAAAGAAATATAACAATAACCTTGCTCAGCTTGCCTAGAGATTTGGTGTTAGCATGCACAAATGAGATACCATTCCCAGTTTGTTTTTTTGGGACTGTGTTACTTCACTTAGCATAATGGCTTCGAGTTCCATCCATTTACCTGCAAAGTTCATGATGTCTTCTTTTCTTTTACCTCTGCATAAACTCCATTGTGTAGACATACCACATTTTCTCTGTCTACTGGTCTGTTGAGGGGCATTTGGGTTGGTTCCAGCTTTTCACTATTGTGAAGAGAGCTGCAATAAACATAGATTTGCATGTATCTTTGCAGTAGGATGAGTCATGTGGGTGTAAACCCAGGAGTGGTATGGCTGGGTCAGGTGGTAGGCCCATTTTGAGTCTTTTTTTTTTTTTTTTTTTTTTTT